>CM039518.1:2379474-2415159 GCA_022433055.1 Begonia peltatifolia
AATTTGAAAATTTAGTTACTCCATGGAATGGTTTCTCAGTGGCGAAGAAAGAGTATAATTACCGTGATGAATGAAATAGGAAGAAAATTTTAGATATTTGTGGCGTATTATATCAATGCTGGTATTGATGAGGACTAATAGTAGCTTACTTTGAGAGCATAGGAAGCTTTATATAGGTATTGCAGATGCATTAGGTGGTCCGTATCTACTATCTAGTTTTGTGTTTATTTTCTGAGTTTTAATCAAGAAGGAAATACATGATTGTTTGTAGGAACCTGATCTTAGACCAATGGTTTAAAGATGTTACTCGTATTCTGCCCCTTTCTGATTGTGGGATCTCAGATACTATCTCAACAGATGGAAAATTGCGTGCTTCCCTTGTCAGAGAGATCTATTCGTTTCTCGATCAGAGTGTAAGTTTTTTGTTTAAAATTCTATGAAGTTTTTGTTATGTATTTGTTCGTAGACTTCCTCCTCATCAGCATTTACGTCTCTGTCTGATAATCTCTTATTCATTTTTCCTTCCAAACTTTTAATTCTGAAAGTTTTTCTGACAGGGTTATATTAATTTTGGTATCGCTTCAGAGAGGGATATATCTGATCCAAGTCACAATAATATGGTTCTCGAAGAAAGAAATAACAAACACGTTACTGATTCTCTAGCTGCTGATGCAGACGATGGGGTTTCATTTATTATCGGGCACATTGAAAGTTCTGAAAAGAATGGTGTGACATTTGATGTGGAAGAGCCACTGGAAGCTACCAGAGGAAGTGAACTCAATTCAGAGATTCCACATGTGAATGAGCTTCATGAACGTAGTCTTGTTGATTGTCCGGAAGGCAGCAGTGTTATTGTAAAAGAATCCAGGACATTAATTAGTGAGAATGTGCTGTGTAGTAATATATCTTGTGATACAATAGATTCCCCCAATCATTACCATCAGTCTGAAACAGAAATTGGAAAGAAAATCATTGTCATAGGAGCTGGTCCTGCCGGATTAACTGCTGCACGACATTTGCAACGTCAGGGCTTTAATGTCACAGTACTTGAAGCCAGGAGCAGATTAGGAGGTCGTGTTCACACTGATCGCAGTACATTTTCAGTTCCTGTCGATCTTGGCGCAAGCATTATTACTGGTGTTGAGGCTGATGTTGCAACTGAAAGAAGACCTGATCCTTCTTCATTGATTTGTGCTCAGTTGGGCCTTGAGTTAACTGTGTTAAACAGTGACTGCCCTCTCTATGATATAGTAACTCGGCAAAAGGTTCCTGCAGATCTGGATGAAGCATTGGAAGCTGAATACAACAGTCTTCTTGATGATATGGTATTACTTGTTGCTCAAAAGGGGGAACATTCTACGAGAATGTCCCTTGAAGAGGGATTAGAATATGCTCTTGAGCAGCGGCGTATGGCACAATTGGGCAGGAATATTGAAGAAGACATGCTTAAAAGTTCTACAGACACCTTATCTACTTGTAAAAATATTTCTGTGAGTAAGTCTGCTAAGGAAGAGATTTTGAGTCCCCTCGAGAGGAGGGTTATGGACTGGCATTTGGCTAACTTGGAGTATGGTTGTGCTACTTTACTCAAGCAAGTATCTCTTCCGCATTGGAATCAGGATGATGTTTATGGAGGTTTTGGAGGAGCTCATTGCATGATCAAAGGGGGCTATAGCACTGTTATTGAGTCTCTTGGAGAAGGACTTAGCATTCGTCTGAACCATTTAGTGACAGATATTTCTTATGATATGGAGAATACTTGCCCAAATGATGATTCTAGTGGGAAAGTGAAGGTTTGCACCTCAAATGGTAGTGTCTTTATCGGAGATGCTGTCTTGGTCACAGTTCCTCTTGGGTGCTTAAAAGCAGAAACCATAAAGTTTTCTCCACCATTACCCCAATGGAAGCAATCTTCCGTTCAACGCCTTGGTTTTGGAGTTCTTAATAAAGTTGTTTTGGAATTTCCCGAAGTTTTCTGGGATGACTCGGTTGATTACTTTGGAGCAACTGCTGTGGAAACAAACTGGAGAGGTCAGTGCTTTATGTTCTGGAATGTTAGGAAAACTGTCGGTGCTCCTGTTCTTATTGCATTAGTTGTCGGTAAGGCTGCTGTAGATGGGCAAAATCTAAGTTCTTCAGTTCACGTAAACCATGCATTAATGGTTCTTCGTAAACTTTTTGGAGAAACTTTGGTGCCTGATCCAGTTGCATCTGTAGTAACTGAGTGGGGGAAGGATCCGTTTAGCTATGGTGCTTATTCATTTGTTGCTGTTGGAGCATCTGGAGAGGATTATGATATTTTGGCCAGGCCTATCGGGAACTGTTTATTTTTTGCTGGTGAAGCTACTTGCAAGGAGCATCCTGACACTGTTGGTGGTGCGATGATGAGTGGTCTTCGGGAGGCAGTGAGGATTATCAATGTACTAAGTAATGGTTATGATTACATTGCAGAAGTTGATGCAATGGAGGCCGCTCAAAGACAATTTAATGGCGAAAAGGATGAATACAAGGACATATTAAGGAGACTTGATGCAGTAGAGCTTTCTAATGACCTGTATCATAATTCGCTTGGCACTGCCACAATCATGTCGAGGGAAGATTTACTAAAGAATATGTTCTTTAATGCTAAAACCATGGCAGGGAGATTGTATCTGGCAAAAGAGTTATTGAATCTTTCTGTTGAAACACTGAAGTCATTTGCCGGGACCAAAGAAGGGCTTACTGTGCTCAATTTGTGGATTCTGGTATTTTTGTGTTTTGGAGTTTTGTTCTAGAATTGAATCTATATTAACTGAATCTTGTATCAGATATGACTATCTCGTGATCTTTGATTTTTCTGTTCATTATAATTTATTAAGCCGTTAAAACCTATTTCAATTTTTACAGGATTCAATGGGGAAAGATGGGACCCAACTCTTGAGGCACTGTGTTCGACTGCTCGTGCTTGTTTCCACTGATCTATTTGCTGTGCGTATATCTGGTATGGATTTTTTCAATTTTTGTTCCCAACGTGTCAAACAATGCATGCTTACATATTATAAAGCAAGATTAACGAGTATATTTTGTGTGGAAGCAGTTTCAAGGAACGGTTGAAGTATTGAAAATTGTCAATATGTAGTTTGGGACAGATAGTAGCATAAGAAATTCAGTAATAAAATGTTCATTCTGTTGACTGCAAAATTAAATTTATAATTGGTGGACGGTGAGAAAGTGTTAATGATTTATAGGCATTGGGAAAACTGTCAAAGAAAAGGTTTGTGTACATACAAGCCGTGATATACGTGCCATTGCAAGTCAGTTGGTTAGTGTTTGGCTTGAAGTCTTCCGTAAAGAAAAAGCTTCAAATGGTGGAACAAAATTAAGGCCACCAATGGCGGTTGATTCATCAAAACGAAAGTATCTTAAAGATTCTTCTGGAAAGCCCCCTTTGCATGCCAACTCTGGTGGCCCTGAAGGTAAAGGTGTGTTACAGACGGCTTATTGCAAACCGTTGAAACCAGACGTGGTGAGCAAACCAGAGATCAGCTCATCAAGGTCCAGAGGATCTCTGAGTGATGTGGATGCCGAGGAGGAAGGTGATAATGTTGCCATGTCTGAAGAAGAACAGGCTGCATTTGCTGCTGCTGTAGCAGCCCAGGCTGCACTTGCAGCTGCAGAGGTTTGTTTTTAATTTTATTATATGGTCTCTGAGTCGTTGGGTGTGTTATTCTGAATAAACAAGTTCTTGGCTGTACTTTCATGCAACGATTATCATTCTGGGTTTGTACCTCTTCACTATTTGTATTAGTTCTCGATTAGGAATCTTGAATGGTCATGGATAATTGTAGTGTTTTTTCTTGCTGATTTTCTCCTCTGATCTGAATATGCATTGCATTTGCTGAACACTTGGTTTTTTTTTCAATGAAAAACCTGATATGTTGTATATGCAAACCAGAAAAAGTTTCAAATATTGTTGCAGGCTACTTTATGTGGCAGCATATTTTTTCATGTTGGTTGTGCTTATGCATCAATATCTATGTGTATGTGTATTTTACGCTGTAAACATTCACATTAGATGGTCTTCTGCTCTTTCTGTTTGCATCTTATGTCTGGGAATTCAAGTGGTAAATTGTTTAATGCAGGCACGTGCATTTTCAGAAGGCAAGTGCAATACAACGGTGCAACTACCGAAGATACCCTCTTTTCATAAATTTGCCAGACGGGAGCAATACGCTCAGAGAGGTGAATGTGATATTCAGATGAGGTTCTCTGGCAATATTTTGGGAAAACAAGATAGTATATCTGAAATAGACTCAAGAAACTGCAAAGTAAGAAACTGGTCGGTTGATTTCTCGGCTGCTTGTATCAACCAATATAATTCAAGATTATCTGGCGAAAATCTCTCTCCGCAAAGCCATTCCAATGAAATCGTTAGTCAGTTAAACTGTAGGGAACACTCGGGAGAAAGCATGGCTGTGGATAGTAGCATTTATACGAAAGCCTGGGTTGATACATCTGGTAGGGAGGGGATGAAGGATTATCATGATATCGAGAGATGGCAATCTCAAGCAGCTGCAGCCAGTAATAATTTATTCTGGCCCCTTAGGCGTATAAAGGACGAGGAGGAATCAAACACTACTTTAAAGGAAGCACTGTGGAGTGATAAAGTAGCAAATGAAAGCTTAGTTTCACAAGTTACGATGAGTAAGGAGTATGTCAAAGATTATCCCCGTGGAGAAGAGAAAATTAAACAGGCAGTTGTTGATTATGTTGCAACGTTGTTAATGCCTCTTTATAAAACAAAGAAAATTGACAAGGAGGGCTACAAGTCAATAATGAAGAAAAGCGCCACTAAGGTTATTTGTTCTTCATTTACTTAATTACCCCCATATCTGATACAACTAAAGTTTGACTCAAAGTGATTTCTTTCTTCCTTTCCCTTTCCTGATTTCATGCTTTAGCCTCTGAGGTTTAATGTTTAGGTTATGGAGCGGGCTACAGATGCAGAAAAAGCTATGGCTGTTCATGAGTTTCTTGATTTGAAACGTAGGAACAAGGTAATGTCCGTTCATATGACTAGTGAAATCGTTTGGCTAGAATTATATTTCTTTTGATGTTTTTGTCCTTCCCTTCCTCAACTTTTTCCAGTTGCTCGTGGATTAGTTTTTGCTAAGACAGCCAGTTTGTTCTCATTTGAATTGACTAGCAGATTTATTGCTTGAGGGGAAGTTTTGTTTCCTTGTTTTTACCATGAAAAGTAGCTTGTTTAACCATTTTTTGTCTTCATCGGTCGCTTCCTTTTAAGCCATATTTGTGTAAAGCGTGTATTTTACATTGTGTGGTTTGAGATAATAGCTATCAATTTCCTGACGTTTGATTCAATGATTGAGCTTGCAGATTCGTCCCTTTGTTGACAAATTAATAGAGAGGCACATGGCAATGAATACAGTTGGGAAATAATGATAGTATCGAGGATCACTTGGCTCTTACTTTTTGTTCTTTTCCTTTGGGGATGAGCTCATGCAATTATATGATTGCATCAGAAGGCCAGAAACCATATGGCTTGGTGCTGTATTGTAAATTGCAAAGGGCTCAAAAATCTGGTGCTTGCAGAATTTGTTTATGGCATAGTACTTGAAGGGCTAATTTGGGTATAATTTACATCACAGGGATAAAATTAGCTCCACAACAAGCATCTTTCCTTGCCCTCATCTGACTAACTGTCCACTATGATGTAGAGAAGCTCGAGACCTGTTGCAGCTACTGGTTCACATCCGTCAAAGGTTGTATTACAACGGGGGATGTGGACGGTTAAGGTCGTTAATCTTTAAAGTTGGATCCTCATGAATGAGACTTCGTTTTCATTTCCTAACTTGTACAGCATAGGATGAATTTTAATGACAACAAATATAGAATACATTTTTTGTTTATCCATTCAAAATCACTTATGAGCTCTTATTCTCCCCCAGTATTATTCTTTATCTTACAGCATTAAGATGTTCTTATTGATATTCTTGCTACTTCGTGGAGTTATGTCCGTGGCATATGCACATGCTTAAACTCTAATTTTTGCAGCCTAATATGAGTAATTGGTTACGAGTCCTTTGAATATATGCAACAATTAAAGTGTGTTAGTATTTACTTTGTAGCCTTATATAGCTGGAGTATAATTTTGTCGATGGTGTAGCAGATGGGATGCCGTGGTTCCAATCAGAAATATCAAAACCCAGCAATTATTTGTCCGGTCCAGATTACATTTGTAAGTCAAATCTTCCTGTCTCCCCATCTCTTTCTCTTCTTTGAAGCTGTAGATTGCTCACCATTTCATTGGTGTTCGAATAGGAACCGGGGAGGAAGTCGAACAGGGTTCTTGGTGTGGCCGTTTAGAAGCACAAAAGTATAATTCAATCAATGTGCTTTTTCAGTAGTCTATCCTGCAGCACAATGGGATGCTACTTGCTGGTGTTGTTGATTAGGTTATCTTGCTTGATTTCTTTCATGTAGTTTTTAATTCCAATTGCATATTAAACTATTTTACATATTATCCAAGCCTAGCGTTTCTTGCCTTCTAGCTCTGCATTTGATCGTCATTTGATAATAAGTTTGATTTTGGAGAGTCTACTGTTTAATTTCTTGATGAACTAGGAGACCCTAATGGGTCCTAACATCACTTCATTGGATAAGTTTCATTTTTTATTACTTCTTTGCACTAAAGATTAGACCTTGAAATTAGGGACTGTTGATTTGTTTATAGTTGAAATTCAAGGATGTTAGTTGCCTTTGAGGGTTCTTATTTTATTTTTATTTAAACAAATGATAAATAATGTTATCACGTAATAAATAATAATAATAATAATAATTAATTTATTATATTAATTATACTGATCATTATATTTGATTTTGATACTAACTTTTTTTAAGTAGGGTGACTGCCCATTTAATTTATGACGCTGCCCAAGCCCATTTGTGGGAATAAGTGTATCCTAGCTAGTCTGAGGGTGTTTTCGTACTTATGCCTTCGCTGCTTTGTTTGTCCGTGAGAAGTGTAGATTAGAACTGATTATTTTCAAGGAAATAGGAGCCACCAGGGAGACGAATCGAACCGGTGGGGACATGTCTTCGACGTTCGGTGGCGGTGAAACGGACCGATCTTTGTCTTTCTTGGAGCTGCGACGGTCCTCACAGTCGATTTGATTTATTCAACTCCGGTTAATTGTGATTGAGTAGGTGTTTGAATTGGTTTGCTTTCGGTTTTTGTTCAGGTGTGGGGGCTGCTTACGATACGGCAAAGAGTGGAGTAGGGGTGGCCTCGGTTATGAAGTCAATTGTGCCCGTGGTTATGGCAGGAGTGTTGGGTTATTTACGGTTTGATCATTGCTGTTATTATCAGCACAGGCATTAACCCTAAGGCCAAATCCTGTTACCTCTTTGATGGTTATGAACATTTGCCCTCTTGTCTGGCTTGTGGTCTCGCGGGTCTCTCTGCTGGGATGGCGATTGGGATCGTCGGTGATGCGGGTGTTAGGTCTCTCTCTCCCCCCTTATTATTTTCATATTTCAATGAGATACGCGCGGGTATTTTGGATTTGTAGCTGTGCATTACGCACTTCACTTATACGAAGGACTTCATGTTTTCTCCATTTATCAAAATATTAGCATGTAGTTTGTATGGAACGTATGCTTTATTGTCATAGTTTGATCGTCGTTATTTTTTAGTGCTCTGGATCTTTGCAAGAAATTGATTTGGAGTTCTTGTGGACGGTTATAAATTCTAATTTATTTATTTTAAATGCGTGAATGAAAAAAACATTGAGCGTTGGAAGGATCTGATTGGAACGATCTTGATCATCACCAGCTTTTCTTTTTGGGTTTTCAGATTTGAACCTTTCTTATTAGAACGTTGGATGAAAACTGATTTCTTAGATACTCCATTTATTTCAGAAATTCCATCAAATGTTTCCCCCTTTTTTTTGCGTGTTTGATCTCTATCTTTTTGAAATAAATGAGCATTTAATGGACTTTTCCTTTTACAGAGCCAATGGACAACAGCCGAAGCACTTTGTTCGGATGATACTTATTCTGATTGATTTCTTCGGGTCTGATGCATTTCTAGCACATTTCTTATTGCTTATTCAATGACCACGTGAAAAATTGGCAGTTTCAGTTCATGTTTTGATTTGAAATCTAATCTTATCTGGTTTGTGGATCATAAATGATTTTTTGTTGATAAGATTTGGGAAAAGAGCAATTCACTTATTCAACTTATTGCTTATTCACAGTTGACACTTTGAAGTTATTCCTTTGAACGCTTGATTTCAACGTTACAAAGTCACATTTGCTGGAATCAAGATCTAGTTTTTCTGATTCTAGATTTAAACTTTCATTTTCTCTCTCCCTCTATGTTTTGTTGATCCAAAGATTTCAACCAAGAACATCCACTGTTAAGTCTTCGCTCTCTCTTTCTTATGTTATTGTTGACAATTTTGTTTGTTTATCGTGAATTTATGGAAAGTGTTTTAACTATCACTTGGTCATCTTCATTCATGTTCGGATAACGTCTGCCTAGATCAAAATCAGCAATCCTGTGTCAAGCAAGGGGGCGTAAAGTAAGTGTAAACATGATTCATATATACAATATTCCTATATGTCTCTGAAAGCATATTAGAAGTTTAGTAAATTGCTGATTCTCAATACAAAACCCAATCATCTGTTACGAGAATTTTGTAGGAGGTTTACCGAAAGATGGAGCTTTTTGTTGACACAGAGCTTTGTTTTTATTGAGGATTTTAAAAATTAAATAAAGTATAGTCCTACTTTTCAGTTGAAAGAATTGCACACTAAAATAAAGACCCAATGTCTAGTCGGATTGCATAATCTAGATCCTGTAGATGTAATCTTATCTACTTTGGTTGAAGTTGGAACTGTTTTACTATCAAGTATTTATGGTTATTCATTCAGAGCTCGCCAGTAGAAATTATCCCTTCGACACTAGTTGGATATTGTACAACATTGTATGTTTTAATGACGTTGTCTAAGACTATCCCTTCAGCAGCAGTAGAAACTTTTCCCAGTTAGAGGCACACAAACGACCTCCTCTCCACTAGTACAATATTGTACGATTTAACGTCATTTCTCGGCTTTGTTATTGGGTGTTTTTATTTGTCTATAATGCGTTGTACGATGGATAATTTTACTAGTCAATCATTCAACTCATCTTTCTCTTAAGTAATATAAGATTGTGCAATTTCTTTGTCGGAGACAACTCTATTGTCCGGTTGAGCTAATAAAGTCACCAAAGTGTCTATTTCTCTTCCTCTCTTTTTGTTGCCTCAAACCTTCGAATGGACATCGAGTTCTCGGTTCGAGTCATTATTGATTATATAGTCCAAACCCAATTATTGATTTCCGCAGTCGAGAAAAAACGATCTCATCTTGTTGTGTTGAGAACACATCTCACTAAAACTATGGTCATTTTATGGTATTTAATGTTATTGATAGATTAAAAGGAAATGACCTTCCACAGTTCCACTAATGATTGACAACTTTCTCTCTTTTTAGGGATAATTAGTCAAAGGAGCAGAAAGCTTCTTGATCGGGTAAAATCAGCTAAAGCAAGATACTCGTATAATTGACCAAATCATCGTTATCATCAATGTAATTATGCATTAAAACGTAAAATAGAATATACTATTATAATATAAGATATTGCTTCCTAAACCAAAAAGGACAAAATGATTAGGACCGGGGGAGGTTGCTTTTTCAAACCAGGAGAGTGATGGATCAGCTTTTTAAGGCTTCAAGTGGGCAGAAAACGACAAGAGTCTTTGCTTCCAAACATCTCTGTTTTTCAAAAGAGTTTTTAGAAGCTAATTTTACAGAAAACACAAGACAAGGAAACTAATGAAGACCGGGGCTGCAATCTTCTTATTCGTAGACAGTTGGTGATAGACAGGGTCTCACGAGAACTTCGAGCGGAGTGGTCTTAATATTTGTTAGCCCAAAGCTAGCACTCATGTCGACCGGCTCGTCTGATGGGGCTGATATCTCGAACGCCTGTATCAAACTGGCCAACATCAGCTGCGTCATTTGCACCGCAAACCCTATTCCCGGGCAAGCTCTTCGGCCACTTCCAAATGGTATAAGCTCGAAATTATGGCCCTTCACATCGACATTCTTATGGGTTTCGAGAAATCTCTCGGGTTTGAACTCCAATGGCTCCGACCATATTCTGGGGTCCGTTTGTATCTTCCATAGATTCGTTATTAGCTGTGTTCCCGCTGGAACGCGGTAGCCACCGACGGTGCAATCTTGGGTGAATATCCGGAAACCGGATAGCGGTGCGGCTGGGTATAAACGCATGGATTCTTTAAAAATGGCTTGGAGATAGACTAGTTTGCTGATATCAGCTTCGTTTACCAGCCTTTCTTTCCCGACATGGCGGTCAAGCTCTTCTTTAGCTCTTCTCAATGATTGTTTATTGTTCAGTAATAAACAAAGCGCCCAAATCACAGTCACTGTTGTTGTGTCTGTTCCGGCCATTATGATCGCCTGAAAATGAAACCATTGTATATTTGACTGAGAGAAGTAAAAATAGAATTCTTAACTCTGTATCGAGTATTAAACACTTGGGAAAAGTGCAATTACCATTGATGTAGCTTTGTTGGCTGTGTCGGAATCGTATCCGGCGAGATCCATGTCGTCGAGAGTCGACAGCAACACGTCCATGAAGTCTTGTGGACCATCGTTTTCTTTACCTGAAACTTTCTTCCGGCGATGTTCGTCTAGCCATTCACCAGCGATACTGTCTAACTCTTTCGCCGCTTCTTTCATGGCCTTAACGTGTCCACCCAAATCTAGCCAGCGTAGATACGGAATGGCATCACCGATCAGAAACAGCCCCGACAACCGGAAGAACTCTCTGATGGCTGTCCTACACCGTCGCAATTCTCTATTATCGCTGTTAGCAGTCGAGCCAGAGTATTTTTTCCCACATACCATCATAAGAAATACGTTAATATTTATTTCACCAATCCAGCGCTTCATCTCCACCAGAACCTCGCCAGAACTTTGCTCTCTCTTACTCCATAGTTGATAAAGCTCTTTTAACGAGCTCTTCACCTCAGACTCTCGAACATGCCGGAGAAGCTCTAGCCGTCTATTGGAAAGTATCTCCGACGCTATTAGCTTCCTCATATTTCGCCAATAATGTCCGTAAGGGCTGAAACTGAAACTGGCATAGTTATATCCGAAATACTCGCCACAAAGAACTTTCGGACGGGAAGAAACGACGGCGTCGTTGGTAGTGAAGCATTCTTTAGCTACCTCCCAGCTACTTATCACCAAGGTTTCATGAACACCGGTTCGAATTCTGAAAACTGGTCCATACTTGTCAGCCATGGCTGCTAACGTTATGTGGGGAAGCTGTGACCCTCCGAGAAGATGAAGATGGCCAATCAGCGGCCACCCACCAGCTGCTTCGGGGGCTTTTCCTTCATTATAGCCAGCTCTGAATCTCCTGAGCAAATAGGAAGAGAAGATAAGTATGAAAAATAACCCAGCTGTGCTGGCGTTGAAACATGAAGAAGAAGTAGAATCCATGGTAGTTTCAGAGTGAGGTTTGGGTGTTCTAATATAATCTGTTGAGGAAGGAAGAGACAAAGAAGTTGGCTGATGCGTATTGACTTGGTCTTGTCTATCTGTATTAATGTGCGCGAAAATATTTACAAAATCGTAAGTAATAAATAATATTTATATTTATATTATTCTATATACTTTATAGATTAAAAAAAATTATTAATTATTTATACAATTTTAAATTTACATATATATTGATATACATATAATTAAATTTAAAAATAAATAATCATATTAGTGTATGACTTATATTTGACATAAAGAATTTTCAAATTAATAAAGTTATAAATATAATTCACTTCGTTGACAACGTATAGTAATATCCCGACTATATATATAATAATATAAAGTGATTATATTTTATATAACATAATTATATAGGATTGAATTAAATAAAATTATATTGTTCTTATAATATCTGTTTAATAAAGAATAATTAATTTTATCATAATAAAGATAATATGTGTATGATCTTAATTCATTATATTTAGTAAACTCCTATTGCATTTGAATTTATTCATTGATTTACTCGGTAAAATTTTATATGAGTTACATTACATAAACCTTGTATTTTTTTAATAAATTAAATGAATGACCGATAATGCTAACATTGATACAATAAAATTCATAATACGAGATTTTCTTATTTATTAGTTTATGAATTGAATAATTAGCACTAAATTCATAAATATAATATGATAGAAATATAATATGACAGATTAACAGATTTTATACTTAACTCTATTACGAATCTTAATGGAGGATTAATATATATGTAATGACTATATCAATAGACATTATTTTGAGTAAATATACTTTATAGTTTTAAGATTGCAACTTTAGGTATTTAGTGAAATTACATTATAGTTAATAATTGTGTTATTTAATTTAAAGAGTTTATATTAATTAATAAATATTATTGAAGCTTATTACTATAGGTCCATTGGTCCATCTGTCATTTTATGTCACTATTTAAATTTCAATGTTATAAGAATAAATATATAAATGATTAATTATGATTAATCACTTATAAACACTCAAAAGAATACATTATAATTCGAAATATATAAATAGTTTTTATGTTTTAAATTCAAAATAAAATATATTGTTAGATGAGATTATTTTAAGAAATTTAAATTAAATTTAAAGAATATAATCAGATATTTTATCTTTAAATTTAAATTTAAAGTTGTTATTTAAGTAACTGTGAAATCAGATTTTTGAAATTTAATTTAAAAAATTAAATCTGAAAAATCTGATCGGACGAGATTTCATTAAATAAGATTTATTTAAAAAAAAATTAGTTTTTATGAAAATAAATTTGAAAAAATTGTGACTTTTTTCGGATTTGATTTTAGGAAAATATTTTATAAAATCGAAGAGAGACGTCTTCATGTATTCAAAACATAATAGTGTGTATTATTATCAAAGTTATGATGTTCACACGCCAAGAAATTTAAGTGAAAAGATTTTCAGAAAATACTCAACGGTTTCAAAGTTTTCCGAAAAACACTTGATATCTAGTTAAGGCTGTTAAGATCAGACGTTAATATCGGAGTAAAAATATTTATTAAAAAAAATATTTTCTATTTTACTGTAATATAAATTTAATATTTTTTCTAATTTAAATTATTTATATTTTAAAAAATAAAGATTTTTAAAAAATATATTTTTAGATCGATGATTATTTGTTATTTTAAAATAAGTTTAAAATTACAAAAGCTACCCACGTTATGTTATTATGAATACCAGTCAATCTGGACACGGCAAGGAACTATGAAAACTAACACTTTCTAGACTGACGGCTGCTATCGAGTTAATCGTGACAGTTGATTAATTTAGACTAAATGATATGTACCAAAAGTCATATATCCAGCAGTCTAAGCCATTTGAACACACGCACATACATGGACTCACTACTCATTGCATACTATAGGTTATTATGGTTTGTTTTGACCTGTTACGTGTGCTGATCACCCTTAACGCATGTTCTCAAATAGATATTTCGTACGTTTTCATTAGATTAATCCCGAGACGAGACGAGACGAGAAAAAAACTAATTTCTTTAAAAAATCTAGAGTTTTTTTTTGTTGAAAATCTTCGAGAGCAAGTAATAAAAATATGATTTCATCGACCTCAATTTTGATAACAAAGACTTACGTTATATTTATTCTATTAAAATATTTACTCGTGCTAAATAATTATTGATAAAATTGATTATTTATTGTTGATTATATTAATTACATTTTAAAATAATAAACATTGCATTTCTCGTGGTTTAAAGAAGAGTGTACATTTCACATTTAAATTTAATACGTTGAAAATATTAATAATAATTAATCATTCCGGTTTGGGGTTTTGGTCCCGGTTGGGTCCGGTTTTCCCTCATTAGTAATAGGAAGATTTTAACTTAAAATTGGCCGATATTCATAGCTTGCAGGTATAGTATGTATCTTCTCTCGGGGCTCAGTCTCCGTGCTCCAATGAAGTGAAAAAGCTGAATTGCAGAGCTTTGGGAGGAAGCTGAGCCCGAATGTGCATTTCAATGGAAACCACCTCCAGAAACTTTGTTATGGGTCTGCTTAATCCTCGTTTTGTCCTCCTTCCCCCTCCCAAAAAAGCCCGCAATCTTCATAGTTCGGCCGCCGGGCGTCGCTGTGGAGGTCTTGCCGTCAGCTCCTCAGCCAGCAAATGGGCAGACCGCCTTCTTGGTGATTTCCAATTTCTCGGAGAATCCCCTTCAGATCACCACCATTCTCAATCCTCCACTACCGCCACTCTTGCTCCCACTTTCTCTCCGCCACTTCCTTTTCCCGAGCGCAACTTGTCGATCCCGCTTGATTTCTATTGTGTGCTAGGAGCTGAGTCGCATTTTCTGGGGGATGGTATACGGAGAGCTTACGAAGCTAGGGTTTCCAAACCACCTCAGTATGGTTTCAGTCAAGAAGCTCTGATTAGTCGCAGACAGATACTTCAAGCGGCTTGTGAAACCCTTGCTGACCCTGTGTCGCGGAGAGATTATAATCGAGGTCTTGTTGAAGATGAAGATGGCACTATCCTTTCTCAAGTTCCATTCGACAAGGTAATGCATTTATGTTGCCTGTTCCGTTCAGTAACTGTGGAAATTTTGGCAAAGCCTTTATGATGTATTCTACTCTTTGTTTTTTATATGTAATGTTGCGCGATAAGAGATTCTCTTGGCTTGGTTTAGTTAAAATGGATGGAGCATCTACCTGTATTTGTCTTGATCATGCTAATCTCTTCTTTCGTCTACTATCATATTGAATTGCTTATCAAAGATGAATGTGGTGATTTTGTAGGTACCTGGCGCCTTATGTGTGTTGCAAGAAGCTGGGGAGACAGAACTGGTTCTTAAAATTGGAGAGGCTTTGCTGAGAGAGAGGCTACCCAAGACATTCAAGCAAGATGTTGTTTTGTCCATGGCGCTTGCCTTTGTTGACATATCAAGGGATGCAATGGCCTTGTCTCCACCTGATTTTATCCAGGGTTGCGAAGTGCTAGAGAGGGCCTTGAAGCTGTTGCAGGTTTTTGGTGGATTTTTTAATATTCCATTACTAGCTGAGGGTCATTTATAGAGCAAGTAACTATTCTAAAAGAGAGCTCTTAACTTCCAAAAAAAGTTGAGTCCTCAAAAATTTTGGAAATGAGACATAACATAACTTGTTAATCTCTAAAACTTTCAAAATCAAAATGCATTGAGTTGGTGAGCAGATTATGATCCCAGTTGCTCATCATCTAATTTTTCGAAGCTTACCTTCTTGATTATATTTTTCTCATTCTTTGTATGAGTATGTGTTGTCACTTACTGATACATAAATTTTTTTATTATTGAGAAAAAATTAATAAAGATAATATTAGTCGAAGATGATGTGAAGAAATATTACAGCTAATAGAATAAGTAAGACAAAGAAATAAATTTGGAAATCATGTAATAGACGTGTATTGAGTGTGTGCAATAACTGATTAACAGCCCTAGCTCAAATACTGGTTGACTAACGACCTGGATCATGTAGGAGGAAGGGGCCAGTATCCTTGCACCAGATTTACAAGCACAGATTGATGAAACATTGGAAGAAATTACCCCACGTTTTGTTCTTGAACTTCTAGCCTTACCTTTAGATGACGAATTCAAATCAAGAAGGGAAGAAGGTATCCATGGAGTTCGTAACATTTTGTGGACTGTCGGTGGTGGTGGAGCTGCTGCTGTTGGTGGTGGATTTAGTCGCGAAGATTTCATGAATGAGGCTTATGTGCGTATGACAGCAGCTGAGCAGGTTTGAACACATCATAATGTGATCCAAATTCTTTCTCATTTCCCTTTGTGTATGGCTTAATTTCATTGGTATGCATTTTCCATTGTCTAGGTTGATCTGTTTGTGGCCACACCTGCTGATATCCCAGCAGAAAGTTTTGAAGTTTATGGAGTGGCTCTTGCATTAGTTGCACAGGCATTTCTTGGTAAGAAACCTCATCTTATCCGGGATGCTGATAACCTCTTCCAACAGCTACAGCAAACAAAGACAACAGCTGTAGGAGATGATGTTGCTGCATATGAATCCAAAGAGAACCGCGAGGTAGATTTTGCATTAGAGAGAGGGCTTTGTTCACTGCTTGTTGGAGAGCTTGATGAATGCCGTTCATGGTTGGGCTTAGACAACGATAGTTCACCCTACAGAAATTCATTAGTTGTAGATTTTATCCAAGAGAACTCAAAAGATGATGCTGACAGTTATCTTTTGGGCCTCTGCAAACTATTAGAGACATGGCTTATGGATATTGTGTTTCCTAGATTTAGAGACACCAAAGATGTCTACTTTAAGCTAAGAGATTATTATGACGATCCAAATGTCTTGAGATATTTGGAGAAATTAGAGGGAGTTAATGGTTCACCTATAGCTGCTGCAGCAGCAATAGTGCGGATTGGGGCTGAGGCTACTGCAGTTCTAGATCATGTGAAGGTTAGTGCAATTGAGGCGCTGCAAAAGGTGTTTCCCCTTGGTCAAAGGGATAATGTTAAAAGTACTGAAGATGCTGGCACGAGTTATTTTGTTCCTCGTGTAGACAATGAACAGCCTTTTCAGAATTTTTACCCAGATGGACTTGCAGAATCTGTTGAAATAACTCAAAACGCCGATGACGGTGATTTGAGCAAACAAGAATTGATTACTGACAATATAAAAGATGCAAGTGTCAAGGTTATGTGTGCTGGTGTAGCAATTGGTCTATTGACTTTGGCTGGTTTGAGGTTATTTCCTGCCAGGATTTATTCATCCAGTCTTCTTAAGAAGGTTGGTTCTGCTACGGCATCCGACAGCCTTGATGAGGGTATGATCTAATTTTTGTATATTATATTATTATACGGATGAAGTTCTTAACTATTATTATATGGATGAAGTTCTTAACTTTCACCTTTCTGAAGCATTGGTTCCGAACTTCTGCAACAAATACCCTCCGTTTGCTAGATAGAAGTACTTAATGTGTTGGGATCAAATTCCTTTCTAGTTGTAAAATACCAATACAAGCATTGTCGTAATCATGATTTGTTTTCCCCTGTTGTAGATTTCTTTATGAATTTTCATAGCTATCTCTAATATACCAATTGTTTTATGTGGTTTCACGATTTATCGAAGCATAATGTTTGAATTCTTGTGGTTGCTCACAGAGACGTTGGAAATCTTGAAATGCTTCAAGTTTTTCTTTTCTCAATGCTACTACATGTGACGCCAACTTTTATCTTGATGTGTCTTTTTTTCCTTTTGGTCCGTGTAATAGTGAGTGGCTAAAATTATTCTCCTTTTGTGATAGTGGATGAAGTTGGCGTCGTTTTACTGAGGCTGCAATAACAATTAGTTGAATGTTTATACACACTTTCTGATGACAATGTTGTCCTTTGGCTCACGCGATGCCACTTTCTTTGTGCTTAATACCTTAACGCTACCTGCCTATTCTGCATTATTATCAAATTTCGAGTCTAATAATTAGCATAAACAGTGCTTTATAACAATTTCTAAAATGTGCAGTCTCAGTTGATGAAACATCTGCAGAGGAGTTGCTTCGAATGGATGCAAGAATTGCTGAAGGCATAGTGCGGAAGTGGCAAAGTGTAAAGTCTAAAGCTTTTGGACCCGAACATTCTGTTGGAAATTTGTCAGAGGTAAAGATATTCTTAAATTGACAAGAACTTAGAAGGTTGATTATCTTTTGGAGCCATTGCCGATTCAATGACAAATCCCTTCATAAGTTGTCAAATAAGGGTTTGATAAGAAATCATTGTCTGAAAGCTAAAAATTTCAAGAAGAAATTTAGTTTATTAGCTCATTTCCTTTTGGAGGTAAGGAGGTAACTAGATTCAGTAGCACTTAATTAAACTGATAACCATTTTGATTGACAAAGATTAGTCTAAGTAGAAAGTACTATATGCTTTATAGCGTGTACTTGCATGAAATTCTATTTGCATTGTTAATACATCTAAATCTCTTTCAGCTGCAGCTTCCCGGCCTTGGATATTATTTTCACCAACATAGTAATTTAAACAATTGTATTGATGAAGAACTCTGATATTGTGGGTAAACTGTAGGTCTTGGATGGTGAAATGCTGAAAATATGGACCGATCGCGCTGTTGAAATTGCACATCTCGGTTGGTTTTATGACTACACTCTAACAAATCTGAGCATCGACAGTGTGACGGTGTCGTTGGACGGACAACGTGCAGTGGTGGAAGCAACTCTTGAAGAGTTGGCAAATCTCACGGATTCAAATCATCCAGAGAATAATGCCTCAAACACCCGAACGTATACCACAAGATATGAGATGTCTTTTTCAAAGGCAGGATGGAGAATTTGCAAAGGAGCTGTTCTTGAATCTTCTAGATCAGAGGCAGAGTAGAATGAGGTTAGCCTGTAAATGAGATTCATCTTTAGTGTTGATATAAGATTTTTCCATTACCATTGTGCAAAAGTTTTCAAATAATTTTTTCTGCAACATTGATTGGTGTTGGGGTGTTTAATTACTCTTTAAAATCTAATAATTTAGTGTGATTTAGAGCTGAACTTACGTAGTCATTTTCAAGTTAAATCTTAATTTATTCTTATCAAAACAAAACTTTTAGCTATTTTGACCTTATCTTTAATCTCGATCTCTTTTTCAACAATTTCTAACTTGGTCGAGTTTTAAATTACCAAAATAGTTAGAATTTGGATAAACCAATTCATTTACCGAAAAACATCGTGTGTACGTGTTAGATGTAACAAATAAGGTAATGGCGAGAAGCAAATTAGCCAAGGTGAAGCCTTTGTTTGTAAAATAATATACTCTAATTCTATTGATAGTGATTTAATAATTATAGCAATGGACAAATTAGGATAATTAATCATTAAAGTACATTAAAATTTAGAGAGAAAGAAAAATAGTCGGTGGGTAAATGTCATTACTAGAAATTACAAAAATTATTAAAATAAAATATTATATATTTTGTAATTGTAGTTGGTAGGTCTCTGACTCTCTCGGGAATTAAATTTTAAAAATTACTGAAGAGTTTTAAAAAAATTTAAAATATTTGCTGAGCAAACAATTAAAATAAAGTAATCACTCTTAACCCTTCGGATGGAACTGAAGCTCAGTGAACTCTTAAATTAGTTAATTTAAATTCATCAAATTAGAAAAAAAAAAAAAAGAGAGGGGAGTGTTTGAATTATTAGAGACAAACCATACATATAATCCTGGTTGGACCTAGCAGGGAAGATCTAATCAGATGTTCTCAACTGAATTCAATCATCTTATCTTCTGTTTCAAGCAAGTACAAGTCAGATTATGACTCACTGATTCTTCTTCTTCAAGTTTGATTAAGTTAATCGGGAGAAAGGGGGTGACGGAGGCGATCTGACCCAACCTCGTCCGTCCACCAACCTCAACCAAGTTGCCGGAAGCGACACCTTGTCCTCCAAAACCACCTCTGCGTATGCTATCATCGTTCTTACTGCCAACCAACACCCCTCTCCCTCTCTCTTCCTTTCGCCCAGAACCAGAGAATAATGCTTTTGATTCCATGAAGAAGTTCTAGAGAGAGAATTCCGTTTCATCCACTTTTTCTGTGAAAAGCTCGGCAGATCCGATGAAACCGAGAAAAAGAAAGCAGCAGAAGGGAATAAGGATGAAGAAGAATTTTGGGTTTTACTCTTTCATCACACGAGGATTAACCCTTCGATGGTATTGTTAAAACTCCCTTCCCTCGTCCGCTCCTCGTTCCACTGTCACATTTTTTTGCCCTCTCTATTCGTACATTGTTATGCGTAATCTTCTTGTATCTCTCCTCCTAACAAGCAATTCTCGAAAAGGAGAGAGAGAGAGAGAGAGAGAGAGAGAGAGAGAGAGCATCCCTGTGACGATGTCGACGAGAGGGAGCTAATCGGAGAAGGTGAAGAGGATTTTCCAGCAATTCGATGGCAACCATGACGGAGGGCTCAATAGGGAGGAAATGGCCGAGCTCGTTGTTGCTGTGAACCCTAGGGTTAAGTTTAGTGACGAGCAAATCAATGCGATTCTCGACCAAGTGTTTCGAACGTACGGAAATTTCATCAATCCTGAAAAGGGACTGACCTACGAGGGGTTATTGCGGACATACGATGATGGAGCTGGGGATGTTGATCGAGACTTCGATGCGCTTGTGCTAGAGCCTAACCAGGACGACAACAAGGGGATTTCTGCAGCGTCGGAGGCTTCCTCTTCTTCCATTTCCGACGAGCGTGCAATTGAGTCGCAGAAGAATCAGAGGACGGCAGCATGGGCGTTGTCGCCAAATCACGGCATTGTATTCGACGATACATGGAAGATCGTAGATGATTTGGAGATTTTGGTGAAGCGATTGAAGGCAAAGCAGGGTAAGGAAGGAGAATCGAAGGGTGATAACTTGGACGCCTATTCAGATGCCGGTTGGTCAAGGGAATTAGGGACGTCGTCTGAGCTCTCAGAGGAGAGGGTTCTTTGGGAAGAATCCGGGCATGATTATACATTATTTCTGAAGGATTTGGGAGTGTTAAGGAGCAGAGCAGATTGAGCTAGGTCGAGAGAGGAGTCATTCGACGGGCATATGGCAATTGGAAGAGTCCTCTACGAGCATCAGCTGTTCAAAGAAGCTCTCGTGAGCTTCAAAAGGGCATCTGAGTTGCAACCTGTTGATGTGAAACTTCATTTTAGAGCTGGAAACTGTTTCTATGTTATCGGAAAGTACAAGGAAGCAAAGGAAGAGTACGTTTTAGCATTGGAAGCTGCAGAGACTGGGGGAAATCAGTGGGCATATTTGCTTCCTCAGATTTATGCCAACCTTGGCATTGCTCTTGAAGGTGAAGGTATGGTTTTAAGTGCTCGTGAATACTACAGAGAGGCTGCAATACTTTGCCCTACTCATTTTAGAGCTTTGAAGCTTCTGGGTAGTGCTCTCTTTGGGGTAGGGGAATATATGACGGCTATTAAAGCGTTGGAAGAAGCAATTTTAATGAAACCTGATTATGCTGACGCCCATTGTGATTTGGCTTCTGCCTTGCATGCAATGGGAGAGGACGCGAGATCCATTGAAGTATTTCAGAAAGCTATTGACTTGAAACCAGGGCATGTAGATGCTTTGTATAATCTGGGTGGCCTTTATATGGACCTGGGTAGGTTTCAGAGAGCATCAGAGATGTACACGACGGTTTTGGCCGTACGGCCTAATCATTGGAGGGCACAGCTTAACAAAGCTGTATCATTGCTCTGAGCTGAGGAATCTGAGGAAGCTAGAAAAGCTTTGAAAGAAGTATTGAAAATGACGAATAGGGTTGAATTGCACGATGCAATATCACATTTGAAGCAGTTGCAGAAGAAGCTAAAACCTAATGGCGGTTCGAAGGGTGATGGAGCTTGTTTAATCGTGGAACCTTCCAAGTTCAGGACAGTGGGAGAGAAGACAATTCTTAGACCTGACTTGTTTAAAGCTCTGGAAGTTAGATCTTTTCAGAGGAGCACGAGGCTAAGCCGCTGCAATGTAGATCTTATCAAGAAAGAGATGATGGAAAATGAGGTACCGGCGTCCTATTCTGGTAGTGGTCTTCCCGATAAGTCCGTCCGAAAGCCTAATTTGGAAGAAATTCTTCGAAAGTTATTGAATTTTCTGAAGCCATAGACCTACCAAGGAGCCGTCAAAGCCATCAACGAGAGAATACTCTCCGTCTTGGACGAAACAGGGTCCGGCAGGGTGGATTTGGGTATGTTTTTCGCTATTCTCGCCCCTATTTGTGGTGGCTCTCCAGAAAAGAGAAAACAAGTGGCATTCGATGCACACCTATGGCGTCCTGTCAACGAAGGAGGTGGCGCCCAAATTAGAAAACTTGATGCCGAAAGATACATCAAATTGCTGAGAGCTATATTTGTCCCAGTAGGAGAGAGTGAGATTCTTGAACTCCACAGACAACTAGACACTTCGGTCGTGTCTTTCCCAGATTTTCTAGTCATGTTTGACGACCCAGATTGGGGTTTTGGCATAATGCCCTCTCTTTTGAAACTCGAGAGCAGAGACAGAAACCGCAATGGAAATCAAGCCTGCTCTGTTTGTTGATACCCAATCGTAGGGTCCCGGTTTAAGGAGATGAAATCTCATTTTAGCCTGTGCAATCAATACTACAGCGAAGGAAAAGTGCCGCCTGGTTTCAAGCAGGAGGAGTACAGATTTACAGAGTATGGAAGTGAGGGCGATGCCGGGAAAGACAAGTGTGTATGTTGTAATATGCAATCGAACTATCTTTGATCATCTTCTTGGATTTGATTTTGGCATGCTTTGCTTGTAGCCTAGTGTGAATTATGTAGCTCAAGCATAAATGCCCCTTTGTACACTATAATTTATCACTCATTCATTTGTTTACTCTTAACCCTTTTTATTTTAATTATCCCTCGATTCATTTCAATTAAATGCATTCCTAATGAATGTCATAAGAAGGTACAAATGAAGATGATACGACAGAAAATTATCATTAGCAACCGCGACATCACCTTAACACTACTACTATGGGTGTGTGGGTGTGTGTCATCGCCACAAAGATGCTCTTCAACGGCAAGGAGGGCACTGTCGTAGTCGGAGAGATTATGCAGATCCAGTTGCTCATGGACAAGTACATTTCCGCTCCTCTTCCAATTTTCCAACTTCAGTTGGCAATGCTAGAACACTTTCCAGCCCACCCAAATCCCGAATCTAAGACCAGCCACCTTATTTGACATTCTACTATTTGGCTGCATTGTTTTAAAAAAGAAACACAGTTTAGATCACTGGTCAACTTACAAAGTACAAGATTATCTCTTTCCCAATTCCAGGTCAGAAAGACTGATCAAAACAATAATTCAATCCGAAAGCACAGTGCATAAAAGAAGTACTAGGAAATAAGTGACAAGGATGCTCTTATTCGAATGATCTCCATTTGTTAGTCCTCACAACCACACTCGGGTTCCATATTCCTCTCGAAAAAGGACCGACATCTATTATATCAGGATAACACATGGCAAAGAACTAATGTATAAAACGAAGAAGGTTCTTCAAGGTCACAAAAGAGTGGACTCAACAAATTGCACATTCAACTGTTCAGTAGACAGACTTATAGTACAAATTAAACAAGAGTGTAGCCTACTTCAATCAATAGTATACTATCCTTGAAAGTAATGGATCAACAGAAGTTAAGCTTTAAAAGCAAGACAAACAAACTCACAGAGTCAAATTCTTCTTCTCTTCTCTCTATTCCTTCTTCCTCTTGCTGACTCTTTCCTCTGCTTTCTTTCCCCAAGTCCAAAGTTTTCCTTGCTGTAGATGATTTTGGAACAGTAGTAGTCGAAGTTATCCATCAATTTATGTTTATAATTCTGGTTATTGAAGAAAAAACACAACACAAATATGGAAACTAACTCGCTATCGAAAAGAAAGTGTTCTCTCCTCTCTGTCTACTTGAAAACAACCTTCACATCGCGAGGCAGCCCATCAAGCTTGGCCTTCAAATTATGATAAAAGACGGCATAACCACCAGTGTTCTTCATTTTTAGCAAATGCATCAAGTAATTGTAACCATCATGTGGATAGCAGCTCCAAAATCTGTTTTCTTGTATCATTCGGCAAAGGCGGGTTCCAAAAATTTTATCGCGTTCCCCGTCGTCGGCAAACACAGAATTGGAATTTCCAACAAATCAGCCATCGTCGCCAACATCATCAAAATTTTCGACGGCGAATGGATCATCGTCAATACGAACGAATACCTGGTCACTTCCGGGTGCATGATCATGGTTAGAATCTGATGAATCGCGAGCGAACAATTGGGGTAGGAAGAAGAAATTCATCGACCAGATTTCAGATTGAAGAAACAAATTTAGACCAAAACCTCTAATCCAGACTGTAGAATGTAAAATAGTACAAAACCTAAAACCCCAAACCACAGAAAACTATGAGCTTGAAAAAATATATTTTCCGTTGCCGGGACTTGAACCCGGGTCTCTCGGGTGAGAGCCGAGTATCCTGACCAACTAGACTACAACGGAGTTGTTGATCGTGCATTTATTTTTATTATATTACTAACGTTTTTGTATTTTTAGGATTAGTGGTTAAATCTTCAAGAGTGTAATCAGTTTTTAACATCATAATTCAAGTCTAATAGTGCTAAAAAATTAGTGATTATCATTGCTGTGGCGTGCATAAACTTGGTTGTCGTCGTAAGAGTTTTATATCAGTATAATTGAATGAGATGATCAATTCCGCAAGAAAAAAAAAAAGTAACGGTAGCATTGCTTTGCTACCTACTTAGAAATGTAATTTTGTCTAAAGAAATTGTCAAGATTAATATTTCTTATGAATTATCCTAATTAGTACTATTTACATTTTGTAGCAGCGACATTATTATTGTTCGAACTAATTTTTATTTCCCAACAAGTTTTATATCGGTAAGATTGAATGAGAGAATCAATTCTGAAAGAATAAAAAAAAAATAGAAGTAAAGGTTGCCTCACTGTGCTACATTACACCCTATCATTCTAAAGCACTTTCTATTGGAAATGAAAGCTCCTCCTTTTTGTTGGAGCCATAAGCAACCACACCCACCAAGGACCAGCTTGGTGAATGGTGGTCTAGAATGATTGAGTCTTCTTTTCTTAGTGCTCTTTGGGTGGATATACAGCCCTAAAGTTTCTGGTAATGGAGAAGATAGATACTTCAAAATACTATTTTTAAAGCAATCCGTCTTTCACAGTTTCCCCATCAAGTTTATTTATCTTTATATTCTTGTTGTGCAAATGGGGAGAGGCTAATTATGAAGAACATCATCATCTATTGGAACTGTAAAGTTGATCAAACGACAAAGGCGGAGAAGATAAATGGAGGTTGGTCCATCGCCTATGAAAGCCAGCACCGGCGGGATCGGATGAGTTCAAATGGGAGAGATGGATAGAGCCCATCGGCTCGCGTGCGTTGTTGTAGAGATGGTCAGAGCTAGTACGATTTAGCGGTTTTCTTTTTAGTGTCAGTTTGGTCGCTCTGCAATGGCAGGTGGGGCAAAAGTAAATCTCAAGATTCAACCCATCCATCTAAAAAGCTACGTTGGTTGAGGTTTTTCGTAGAGAAGATGAGATGATCTTGATTCTTGACCCAAGTTGGGTAGGCTACGATCAAATCCCACCAATACACTATATATAGAGGTAGAATGACAGGAAGTTATAATTGTATCACTCCTTCAGCATACAGAAAAACATGGGTATACGTTTATGGGGTCTCTGTTTTCTCTTTCCCGCCATAGTTGTTGGGTTACGAGAAGCACCAGCTATGTCGAGTGGCACTGTGAGTACTACTCAAGGCAATGGAGTGGGAGAGAAAAACAAGACCTCGTACAATGAAGTTGCTGTTAATCAGAGGGAGAGATACAGTCCATATTATAGAGGAGGCAGCGGAGGATGGGGATGGGGAGGAGGTGGTGGAGGCGGAGGAGGGGGAGGATGGTGGAAATGGGGATGTGGAAAACAGCCAAAATCAGGGAATTATAAGAAGAGGGTTTTTAGGAGAGAAGATTACACGGTGGGAGAATATGCGCAGTGCAGGGTTAAAGGAAGATGCAGAGGAATGAGACTGGATTGTCCTCTTCACTGTGGAGGACCTTGCTCCTATGACTGTCGGAAAATGTGTAAAGCTCATTGTCGGCTCTAAATCTATCACTTGTGCCCCTCAAGTTCTCTAACTTTACGTAACTATGATTAGTATTTTACTTCATAGGACAGATCTTTATCAGATCAGTCTTCTGGGTTTGTCTTTTTGTTGCTTGTCTTCGCATTTTAATGGGCCTTTCGTTTGGTTTGTCCCGAAAAAGATCTCCGGTTGTAATTACGGAAACTTTCAGACCAGTTTTCTTTCAAACCGTTACATCGATGGCTTTTTCTGCATATTTTGATGATATTTACAGCGATGGAGATAGAAAACTATTGCAAGCAGTTCACAAAATGTCGTCCTATTAAAACGGCATCGGAGAAGAAGAACGGAGCTTCCACCCTCCTTTTCTACCTCTACTGCTAGCTTCTGTCGCTACCTTTGTCTCCTTGAAACCCGTTTCTCCAGTCGTCTGTGCAAGATTCAGAGGAGATGGCTTTTGAGGAACCCATAATCCCATATTTCCACTCTCATTATCCAGATAAGGTAATACATTATCGCCATTACCGCTCTGCAAATCAAAGGTAATTAAAATTGCAGATCTTAAATCTAACTTCAAGGAAACGAACAAAAAAAAAAAAAAAAATTGGAATGCCCCTTAATGGTGGAACCAGAAATATGACCTTCCAAAGACCATAAGGAGGAGAATAAACAGGATGGAGAAGGTCTTCGAATTGCCAACCAGGAACGGTCTCTGTCAAGTATTCCCAATTATCATACCCCATGGCCATGTTTTGCAAGGTTGTCGGTGGAGGAGGAGCGAGAGTCTTTTGCATTGAATCGGTATCATCAATGGTTGCAGAAGAGTTAGACGAAGAAGGCAACGAGTAGAAGGAGGAAGTTGCAGAAAGCTTAACACCAGATAGAAGAAATCTAGAGTGTTTCTGCGTATGCTCGTTGGCCATGTGAAGAGGAAAATCACACTCTCTGCATAAAATCGCTCTGTCCTGTCGACAAAACAAGAAAGCTCTTCTTTCCTGCAACAACAAAGAAAGAGAAGAAGAAAATCAAACAAGCAGAATCCCATTTTTCACGACATGAAACTGAAGGAAGGGTAAAACCTGACAGACATCGCAGATGGGTAGAAAGTTAGAAGAAGGGTGGAGAAGAGAGAAGCGTTGGTGTTTAGAAACGAGTTTATTGGCGTGGTGGACGACGTGGTCGCAGGCGTCGCAGAGGGCGGCCTCGTCGGCGGTGCAGAAAAGTAAGGCCTCCTCCTTTTGGCAGACATCGCACTGGATCTTCATCTGCTCCGTTTCTCAGTTAGAGAGAGAAACCGGCGAAGTAAATGGAGAGAGGAAGAGCCTAGAAACATGAATCCGACATTAAAAAAGAACCGGCTTTTGGTTGATTTGTTCCTCGGGAAGCAGAAATTCTAGTGGAAAATCATAATTCAAAGCAACGTAAGATCGATCAATTTAAAGATGGGCGGGCATTGGCGAGTCGAGAGAGAGAGAGAGAGAGACCGCCCCTCCTGGATCTAGCCAATATGGCCGTTTGCTTAGTCGTGGCTCCACCATTAATGCTTATACTTCCCACCATGCACAATATAATTTTCTCTTAAAAATAAATAATAATTATTTTTATTAAGAGTTCAGGTTAAGGAAACAACATATTATTGTAATATATATACATAATAATTAATTTAAATATTGGAGATTTTTTTACTGCATAAACCATCTTGTTCTCATTAAATATTAATTAACTATTATTGACGATAATATCTCATATAAGTACTAAACAATGCATTAAAATATTAATTACCAGCATAATCACTATTCAACCTAATCATGCTTAGTGCTTAATGATTTTTACAGATGACACGTATCTATATTAGAATTTAATATTCTTCATCAGCCATCACGTGTTAGCTTAATTAATACTATAATAAACTTTCCAAATTAAAGCTTTTTAGAACTAGAATCATCTCGACCAGTGAAACCCGATCTTTCAAATCTCAAATTTGTGCCACGTTATTTATACTAATGCTACGAGTATGTTACAGATTACGATTGTACGTACGTGTACGTGTACGTGTGTGTGTGTGTGTGTCTCGGTGTTTTTTCAATAAACCTTCATATTAGACAAATAAAATGACAAACACAAGGATATCTCGAGCTTTGCGCGATGCTTAATAATGGAGATTTGTCAAGACCCACCATTTTTACGTCCCATCTTCAACCTTTTTAACGAGCAACACTTGCCTAATTTAATATATCAACTAATTTACAATATATTCCAAACTTCAAATATTAAAAATAAAGTGTTGGATTTTATTAATCCTTATCATAAACAGAAGCATCTATCATTTGTTGACGTTGTTTAGGAGAACGAATAACACAAATTCAAAAGGTAACCCATCAATCAAAGTAGTCACATAAAACATAAATTCGGACAAAAAGAAAATCATTGAATCAGATTCCTACTTCGTGCAGATCAACACCCATCTGCATATATTCGTCAACTACTTTTCATAGGAAGAATTTACCATCAAAAACTAAGAAACCTGTCCATCCACTCTCCACCAAATTCCAGACAAATTTCTTAAAATAAACGAACAGAAGATGACATAGTTCAATTAAAACACTGCAGAAAAAATAATAAGAGGTCAGGGGATGGGGATGGGGATGGGGATGGGGATGGGGATGGGAATTGGGGATCCATAACAGAAAGGCATGCCCATACCATTCCATATCTTTTTTTTTTTACTATACGATGAACCTAGGAAATATCAGTGTTAATTATGAATGAATTTGAGCTTATCTGCCACTTTAATTAACCAATAATCACTTATTTCTGCATAAAAAGCTTAATACTCTCCTCCCTACACATTGGTGACGACTGGACCACATTTTATTTCATTTCAGAATTGAAAACGACCCACAAATTCTTATTCTTTACTGTAAGTCGGCTCCATACTGCAACGTTAAAGATTTCGAACCCATCAATGAGTCCATATTTTTCTCTAATTTTACAATTTAATGATTTAGATCAACTCCTCCGATCAACCCGCATAGATTTATCAAGGATAGCAAAAAGTCAAGGAGAAAAACTTCAACAAGAGACGGGTAGTAAAGGGTTATCCTATTTTCTAGGAACTTACAATCCCTATTTAGACAGGTCATATATTAATAAACTTCATAGGAAGAAGATGATAAAAAAGACCCTTCTGCCTGTTGTATCCGCTTGTCGAAGATGTTGATTTCAATGAAAACTAGGATGAAATTTACAAACAATAATTTTTTAGCTCAAATGGATTCATTTTCAACAATAATTACACATGACAGGTTGAACATCAATTATGCAAAGAATCAAGAAAGTGCAGATAAAAAAATGAGCACCTTCTGATAGTCTTTAATCTGGGCACTCTATGTTATATTGGCTATGCTATTCAAATATTGCTTCACGCGAGAGAGGTTTGTCTCAAAAATGAAAGGCATTCCTCTTATCTGCAACATAATCAAATGCCGTCTTATTCAAAATTCAAGCGGCCACATAAACAAAAAATCAGGAACCAACATACCTCAATCAAGCAACTTGAATTCAGGATTAAACTTTGCCCTGGATAGACTTCTTTGTTATTTACAGAGATTGGACATTTACCAAGATTTTGTAGACAGAAGGATCCATCTTCGTCCATTTTAATGATTGCCTGGTATGATGATGATATGAAAATAGCAACCATTAATGTGAAATGAAATACATGCTCCTTTAAGTACCCAAAAAGGCATGCAAATACATGCAAAGTTACAGCGACATCTTTATGAAAGTAAAACCTCTACAATAAACATTACAGAACAATATCAAACTATATAAGCAAAAATAATGTATCTCTCAGACTAAACGGAGGCTCTGAACAACATTGTACCCCAAACTGAAAACAACTAAACGAAAATTTTATGCTTGTTTTAAATTATGGCAAACAAACTTAGTTAACCATCAAATTTAACCCACATGTAAATTACAAGTAAAATGTATCAATGTACAAAAGTCCGATTTAATACTAGCTTTACCTGGGTTGCTAAAAGATGCCAATAACCATGACATAACTTAACTATTACATTTCGTGTTAGCACGTCACTTGCATGCAGCAAGAAGAATAGAACCTATGTGAAAATATCCAATTTCAAAATGCTAACTCTTGAGACTCATTATTTGTTAAGGTACTCTAGATACCATGCTTTGGAATGCTATCTAACATGTCTGTTGTCAACATAGACATTAAATGTTTACGAGGCTTTGTAACTACAATAATTATGAGTCAGTAAAATGAGACGACGGGAAAGTTCTCCACAACAAACAAAATTGTCTTTTCATGCCTTAACTAAGCAAATCAAGCAAGTTTTCTTAAACAAACCTGCCGTCGAGATATTTTGTTAGCACGCCCCTCCTTTCCAAGGTCAATATCCACAACAACATCGTCAGTTGCTCTACCAAGTAAAACCTGCAAATGCATATTATTTAGTCTATCTCAGAAACTCATGACCTGTAAACTTTTAAGAAATTTAGAAAACCATGACACTAAAGTACCTCTGGTTTCTTGATATAATGCTTTGATCGTCTACCATACAAAATGGCAAATGCACCATGAGATGCAATGGCTCTTTGCATATAAGAATCAGCACCCTGCTCAAGCCTCATAATTGTCTTCTTAGTGTCTTCATGCAGATATCTTGATACTGCATGATAGAACTGAACGTTAGGAAGTAACATGATGAAGACATCATAAATTACTTTCCAAAACCTTGCACTAACTTTACAAATGGACAGGCCAACTAACAAATGTTAAACGATACTTTTCCAAGGTAATAAAAATCCACATACACCAAGATAAAAAGAAAGAGGAGACATGAAAGATCATCAGTAGGTCATCTCAATATATTAAGCAAACATCTCTAAACTAATGTATTAATGCATGGTAACTAGATACTTTTAACTCAAATGAGACATTTCAGTAATGAAAAATAATCAGTAAAAATTATCACTAGTCAAGACATTACCTTCTTCACAAGAAAACAAATCCTGGTCATCTGGATCTAAGTCCATGTCAAGTATCTGAAAGGGGAAACACATTAGGAAAAAATAATAAAAGTACGAAGGATTGCCAGATGAAAGGGTAACTTCTTAAAATATGATTTACCATTGCCTCAATATCTGAAAAATTAGGAGCATCGTTTTCACTATCAATGCGCAACCCATCCTGATTAGTAGGAGAATTGACTCCTAGTCCTATATCAGCAATACCAACAGCTACCACTTCTGAATGTATTAGCCTATGATCTTGAGTTGCGCCCATTACATCTGTTTCGTGTTTAATGACACAAGTATTAGTTGGGTCATAGTTTCTGTAGCTTCCAGAATCAGGTGCTGACTTTTCTCGGTTAGAATTGGTAATGGTTCCTCCTTGGGTTACTACAGACGGGACAACACAGGCACTTGCAATTGTTGACCCATACCTTGGATTACTAACAATATTTGCATTTTTAGATGTCGCACAAGTTGAATCACCATGAGGCAATTCAAATTTTCCAGTAGAATAACAAATTAAATGGGTTTGACCTGTTTCGGGTAGAATATTTAGTCCCACTGGCTGAGAAGTTAAACAAGACTTTCCAGAATGTTTCTCATTCCTAAGCATCAGATTCGGAAGTAATTCAGCAGCTTCTTCGTTACCAGATAAATTCTTGACAGATGAAAAAAATGGATCAGAGGATTCCTGGAATGGATTCACAGCAGAGGCACCTGCTGATGGATGACACTGATTTGGCAAAGAAATATCATCATTATCTGGAATTTCTGGATCCATTGTGTTTAATGTGCAGAATATAGGTCCTTTAGAAAAATGATGTTCAGCATTTAATGAAAATAATGGCAGCATCACTTCAGAACTGCATTCCAGTTCATCGCCACAGTTAGGACCCTTTGCATATGGTTCTCTAGTGCATGCACCAGAATCGTCAACAAGATGTCCATCTGAAGCACATGATGCTTCTGCATTACTTGGATTAGGGTTCTGCTCTTGATTAACATCATTTGGTGAATTCACCAAAAGTGAGGTCAATCCATCATAATAGGATTTCTCGATTTCGCCTTGTCCATCGACATCCATTATGAGAAGTTCATCCTCATTTGTTAAATTCAAAAGTGAATTGGACAATTCTGCCAAATAATTCTCAGCAGTTGGGATTTTAAAATGATCATGCGGCACTTCATTATTTTTTGAATCTGAGTGAGAATCATAGTTGGAGGTCCTTATGTTCTGGATATCATCATCATCATCATAAGGTAGGTCAAAATTATCTAATGTTTGGATATCTGTTTCTCCAAGTCCGACATCAATTGGCAAATCTGGTGCTGAGAATGTTCTCCATATGGACATCCCTCGAAGTGGAGACGAATACTCTGGGTTGTGAAATGATGCACCAGAATCTGAAATGGGTGAATTAAACATCTCGTGCTCTTCAAATTCCAAACCCACGTTACCCTCAACACTGTTGATTTGGCCAAATGAAAGTGATGATTTTCCTTCCAATTCGTCAGGTTTGAACAGGGCATGCATGGAAAAGTTTTCTGTCTCACTCAAATCATCCACTCTAGAAACATCTCCAGAGAGAGGTTGATTCTCCATAAAAGAATCAGGAATTCCACTGCTCATGTTATTCTGCTCCATCGGAAAACCCCCATCAATTGATTGCTGAAATCTGGCTTCAAAGATATGGTCATCGGTGTCTCCATCCATGACATCTTGGAGAATATCATTATGCAAAATGCCTACATCTGTTCCCTGATTACTCAATATAGGTTCTGAGATAATTCCATTTCCAGAAAATGACACATTGTTGTTTTCAGCGCAAATGCCATACCCTGGCCCAACAAGAAAACCAAGATCCATAGAATCGAATGGCTCATGGCAAATCCTTTTACGCAAAGCATAATAACAACTGCGAACACTTTTTGATTTCCTCTTACCAGAGACAGATTTGTTATCTTTTAAAATTCCACCTTTGTCAAACCTTAAAGGAACATTCAACGCTGAACGTTCAAAATCAATCATACGACTACAGGCATCTGAGGAAATAACAGGATCATAAAGAAGAGAATGCCACCGATCTTGTATTTCTTTAGCAGAAAATCGTCGGGAAAACTGCACAGCACCTTTAGCAAGTGATTCCAAGGAAGCCCCAGCCTAAAACAACATGATTTAAACAAATTAGGAGCTTATCTCAGCGATATAAAAGCAAATGCAACAAACAAAATTTTAAATTCTTTAGGGTCTCAAAGCTGGTAAAGAGCAATTTTTCTTATGGATGCTTAAACTATCTATGAACTTTTGTAACAGACATTCCCCACTTCTTGACTGAACATATGAGCAGAGGAAGGGACTAGCATCCTAAAAAACAACCGTTCCCCAAAATATGAGATATGTCTGAATTTCCAACCTTTATGAAATTTCTTTACCAGTATGCATAAAAGATTTGAGCAAGAAATACCAAAGATAAGACAATCAAAAGAAAAATAGAATCTAGAGAAGACATTGAAGAAGATTATTAACGTCACCTCAACAGCGTTCTTCAACAAAATATCGTCTTCGGGAATCCAAGGGCCAACCGGGGCAAGAGCGCCCATATCATAGCCCTTGAGAACTAAAACCCCACACAATCAACTGCTCTCCAAATACGCTTCTCCTAATGAGGGTTTATCTAACTGTGCAGTCTGTGCTTATGCTTAAGCTCCAAGAAAGAGGAGGAGGAAGAAGAAGAAGAAGCGGTGAAGGGGTTTAAGAGAAACCTAGGCCAAAAGATTAAATCTACGAAGAACCCAAAAGAAAAAGGCAGTTTCGAAACGCTGCGTTTCGGAACCTTAAAAACACCTATCATTGCGGGGTGGGCGTAGTCTCGTTCAATCCGGTTGAGCCCAGTTCCACCCCATAACTGGAATCAGAATCAATGGTGTTTCACGGTCAGTCTCGGTTCTTTTTTTTTTTCTTTTTTTTTTTTAAATAATTTTAAACAATTATTTATATATTTTTTTATTTTTAAGTCATATTTTTAGAGTTTGAATTCACTTTTCAGCATGGGTCTGGGTCGGGTATTAACCAATTTTCTAGTCAAATTTTTTAGCCACAGTTTAGTTGGATTTTTATGATTTTTTTGGCCGACAAAACCGTGAACCAAACCCTGAACTAAGATTTTTGAAAATTTGGAATCGAAAATAGTTGATTTGATGAGCAAAATGAGATCAAATGGGGACCGAAATCACGATTTCATACAAAATCATGATTCTAGTTCAGTTTTACTCTCTCCCGGTTGCAAGATTAACTAGACTCGTATGTTTTAGTTTAAATTTAAATTATTTATTTTGATTATTCAATTCAAAGGTGAACAGTCATAGTACTTTCTTGTACATAAACAACCACGTAAACTTGAAGCAGATGACAATAAGTCCTCAAATCGATAAAATTACAGTAAAAAAAATCATATTTTTATCACCTAATTTTCTTGTTAGATGATTTCTAGATAAAAACAAGTTGCTATGGAATCATTTTGACGATTTTCAAAAAAAAAAAAAAAAAGTTAGAAAACTCGAAGCAGAAAGTAATTTTGCAATAACAAAATTGAGAAGCCAAGTTTCAAAGCGGTTTCTTCGTATCAAAATTCGTATAAAAAAAGATCACGCAAAAACATTGTGACTCCTATTTATCCGAGTTAGAGAGATTATTTTTATTAAAAAAAGTAAAAAAATAAACAGAATTATTTGCTCTTTATTTATCAAAAATTTTCGGTGGAATGAAATTGGAGTGGAACCTTCAACCTTGTTATCGAACCAGCTAAGAACTCGGACTTGAAAATGGGGAATGTAAGAGCAGATTTAAAGACAATTCGGTACTAATATTCAGATGTTCATCACATACTTACCAATTGGTTGTAGCTTTCGAGTCTAACAAGACGTCTCTAAAAGTGCAAGCTACTCGAGCAAGGGATAAGTTCTCCGATCCGATCCGGCTCCGGCCAGATGAAGCTGGTTGTGTTGCAGCCGGAGTGCAAATAAATGTGGACCTCCGTTTGAGAATCCAACAATGGAGCCGTAACCTCCTCCGCCGTCGACCTCAACCCCTCCATACTGTGGATCTTCCTCCATTGCCACCTCCTATCAACAAAAATTGGAATCGCAAATGTCACAACTGGGTGAACGGAAATCATACAGAAGTAATGAATCAGCCAATTCGCGCTTACAAATTCCTGGAGAATGCTTCTGTGTACATCTCCCTCGTTCTTGAACTGGAAGAAAAAAAAAAAGCCGAGAATGGGTAGAAAATAAACCGTATGAGTACAAATAGAACAAAGCATTGAAAGAGAAGGAAAGCTGCCATTTTTAATCTACAATCAGAACAGCAGATTACCTTTTTCCTGTGTTTATTGCACTCAGTGTCCAGCACCTTGAACTGTCAAGAAATCAATACAAACCTTTAGATTGTGTAATTTCAAGGATTTTAGATAAAAATCCAAAGCTGAAGAATGATGAACGACTGGTAGATCTAAGCCTAACCTTGCGCTCCCGAATAGACTTGACACCATCTTCCATATCTTGTTCAAGACGAAGCAGTTCTTCGAAGTTCAGATCGTTGAGACATTGGCCAACCCTTTGCCTACTTAAACTTTGAGAATCAAATTAAATAAAAACTGAATTCGAGAATGAAATTGACCGGCACATGATATTACCTTATCTGCGTTCGGAGAGTCCAGTTGACTTCTTTCAGCTTCTTCAGACTCTCTTGCATTCTCTGCATCCATGATAATAAAGACAACCCTAATTGACTTAAAATCCGAGAGAGAGAGAGAGAGAGAGAGAGAGAGAGAGAGAG
>CM039518.1:2415559-2693951 GCA_022433055.1 Begonia peltatifolia
GAGAGAGAGAGAGAGAGAGAGAGAGAGAGAGAGAAGAAGAAGAAACCTCATAATGCGAGTTCCAAATATCAACATTTAATGCCCTCTGGTAACGATCGAGTAACTCCTTCGTCCTAACAGAATCTCAAAATGTTTTAGGCAAATGAGATGACTGTAAAATGGGGGAGGGGAAGAATCTAGGTCAAAGAAAACCTAGGGTAGAGAGAGAGAGAGAGAGAGAGAACAAACGTGGTGGTGGAGCTGGAATATTCATGGAGTCTGCCGGTGCCAGAAAACATAATAATGGAAACCTGAGCATCGCAGAGAACAGAGAGCTCCTCTGCCTTCTTGAACAATCCTTTTCGTCTTTTAGAGAAGGTGACCTGCATGTTGGTTGGATTCTCTATCCTCTTGATCTGAATCTTCCCCCTCGCCATCCCTCCTGGTTAATCCCCCAAAATATGCCTGGAACAATGAAGAAGGGGAAGAATGAGGAAGAGAAGCCATTGCTCGAAATGGAAAGGGTTTGCCAAATCGGAGAAAGGTGACGCAGAACTGGACGTAAATACCTTGATAACGTTCTTCATAACGTTGGACCAGGTCCCCGCACTTCCACGACGGGACCGTCACTTACCGTCAACAAACAGCCGGCTTGCTCCTCCTTTCTTTCTCCACACGTTAAACTTTAGTAACGAAATTAAATGTTATACTATCTCAAAGTGCATTAAAGTAATTTGATAACTTAATTATTTATAATTTATTAAATTAATTAGAATAAAAAAATTAACCTAACATATTCTCAGCGGTTTTATAACTGACAAAGCTATAGTCATAGGGGTGGGTTTCCACTCCAGAATTGTGACCCACGATTCTGTAGATTGAGAACCGAACCGGAACACGTATTTCAGTGCCAAAATTGGAACCGAATTGTAAAATAGGGTTCGGTATCAGTTTACTTCCAATAGTTTTGAAACAAAATATGTAACAAAAAAATTAAATGTGATTGCCAAAAAACGATTGCATGAAATTATAAAACTTAAAAACACTTGCACACAAATTGATAATTTGTCATTCAAGATCAATACATTTGTACCCTGCGACTATGAAATCATAAATAAAATTGAAAATGCACTCTAAAATCACATTGTAGTTGACGAAATACCCTAAACCAGTCGATAACTAAATCGAAATAACTAAAATGATCTAAAATCAGAATAACGAGTTGAGTTAGGGTCGAGAAATGCAAACAAAAGTGCAAACATAACGGAACAGCAACAACAATACGAGTTAGGGCTGCAAAAAGGAAAAAAACATCTTCGAGTTTGGGTGGGCTGCGGTAAGTGGACGAGAGAACATGAGAGAGAGGGAGAGAGAGAGAAGATGGAGTGGCGGTTGCACAACTTCAACAAAGAGAGGTTGGAGAAAAAGAACTAAGGTTGGATAATGGATTAGACTGAGATGAACAGGGTTAAGTAGAGATAGTAATTGAGCTGAGTTTTTACCGGGTTGACTCACCGGTCAGTTCTGCTACCGTTCGGCCAGATTTTGATCGTGGAATTGAGGACTAGATCATTTAGGAGTTGTGGAACCAAGGTCGGTTCCTAGAATTCACAGAACTATCTTGGAATTGGACCGAACCGAAATGTCCGTTTCCTCAGTTTCGGGCTGGTTTTGCTCACTCATAATCAGTTGGTCATAACAACTTTGAAGATGTTAACATTGTAGGACTCCAAATTAACGTCGTTTCCTTACCCGCCTCACTATACTCTCTTTCTTTCATCGATTCCCACCTCGCTTTCTTTTACGTAATATTTATGGATTTGAATGAATGATTATAATTTTATATTATGATCTCACGCATTAATGTAATATTTATTTTACATCATTCATTTATACAAATGTCTTATAATAATTTTATCAGCAAAATTAACGACATTTAAAGTACAAATTTAAGAGTGTAGACGTTTAATTACCATTACCCTTTTACTAATATAACTTTAATTTAATAAAACCAAAACATTATTAGTCTAAATATTTATAGAAATGGTTACTTTAATTTTATGATCATCTATGATTTATTTACATATTTATCTCATTATTTGTTTACTTATATAATTATTTATCACCTATGATATAGTTTTGTGGTATTCTAATACTAAGTTAAAAGAAAGCTTAATTAAGGACGATATATACCAATGATAATAATAATTAATGAAATTATTGTGTAATTAGCACGATAAAAACAGTAAAACCTTAAATCTAGTTCATCCTAGCCGTCCATATATTGTTAGCCCAAATGAGGCGACCCACGGTTTGAGGCCCGCCCAATTCTCTTTAGCGGGTAAGAGATTTTAAGGCCCACTCTATCACATTTCTTTTCCACTCTGCGGCGAATTCTCCGGCGAGCGATCTCCTCCGGACGTTTCGTAGAGGGTATGATTTCTTTCGGTGTTTGTAATTTATACCTCGGTCCGAGCGTTTCGTCCAATTTCTGTCGCTTCGATTTCTATTTATCATAGTTTCAATTACATGGCCGAATTGAAGTTCGTCGATTAAGTTTTACTACTTCAATAGTTTGGAAAAATTAGTTTTCGGTTACTGTGTGGAGCAGAGGCTATTTCTGTCGATGTTCATGAATGTCTCTCCAGTTCATATAAACTATTTTTGCTTTATACGGAGCTAATTTAAGAGGAAATAGGGGCAGTAAAGCGGCCGAAAGATAGAGCTCAAGGCTCGAGAATGAAATAAATAGAGGGAATAATGGGGATAGCGATGCGTCTTTGTTTTTTACGATCATCGCCGATAAAACTAGATTCAAATATTGGTAATCATTAGTAATTCTTTGGCTTTAAGGTTTACTAGATTCAAGGTTGATTGAGAATTGAGATCGTAAAAGAGGAATGAAAAGGAGGATGAAGAGTCGCAGCGGCAAACCTAGTGATTAATGTTAGTTATTAAATGATGCCTTCTAATAATTGTTACATGGGTAAATATAAAAAAAAAAAGTCTATAAATTATGGATGACAAACTAAGAATTAAATGATTCCACCTCGATAAACTTGTCATTCTTGTTAAATTTTACGAAGGCAGATGTTTGAATTCAAGAATGGAAAAAGTATTTTGAGAGCGGAGTTTCGAAATTCAAAGTTAACATCTGAAAATGAAAGAGCGGGGAAAGTATTTCAAGAATGAAACTCTTGAGAAATAGAAAAATGAGAATGTGTCTCGACAGCGAGGCTACTGAGGTTCAAGGCAAACACCTGAAAATCGATATTGTTTTAAAACAATGCATTGCAGGAGACCACTTCTAGTTGGGAGTGGGCAACCTATATGGATGTCCCGTCGTATTTTTTAAAAAAATTTAAATATAAAATACGAATTTGTTTACTGATAATAATTTAAATATTAATTTGTTAATAAAATTAATTTAAATGTCTGCCTGTCACGATCCTCGATCCTCGTAGTTGAAGTTTTTTTTTTTTAACTATAAGTTGGTTATTTGAATTACTTTACCCATTGTCTAATCCAAATCTAAAGCAAAAATAAAAATGATTAGAACTAATAATGTTAAATAATTTTGACAAACACAAGTGCATCTTCTATGCTAAACCTAGTTGCGTACGGAGCAGCCAGTAGCCACTTTGGTTGTTTTGATTTTGTTGCATAGAGTCGAGGTCCATCTTAACAAGGGAGTTGGCTCAGCTATTGATTGATCATTAACCTAATTAATTAGGCTTTTTCTGCTTGGTCCCTCGCTTAATTTCATTATTAGAAGTGGACCCACCATTACTTACAATTAACACGAAGAACACAAGAAATTGTGTTTCACAATTAATAAGTATTTAACGTAGGCAGAATTAAAAATAGAATAAATGTTTAACGTATCATCAAAAACCAATTTTGTCTCATTTATTAAATTAAATTTGATTATTTGTAAAATGTTAAATCATATGGTGTTGGAAAATGAAATAAAAAAAGTCAGAGAGAGAGAGAGAGAGAGAGAGAGAGAGGAACAAAGCAACAGATGCACCGACAAATAAATGCTAATTTGATTGCCATAATGTTTGACATTTTGGATTGCTTCCAATTTCTTCAACCCTGATTGGTCAGAGAAATGTGTTACCTTGGTGTCCAAAATTTCCTTAATTCAATAAATCATATCCCCGTATTTCAAAGGCAATACCAATTCTATAAGTCATGGGTAAAATTATTTTAATTTAATATAAATATTTAAAATAATAAATTACATAAATAACACTTAAACATATCCTATCAAAATATGATATTACACGTGACCAATCCGTAATGGATTCCAATTCACGATAAAATTAATTAAATATTACGATAGCTAACAGATATTAATACCTAAAAATGGGGGAGATTAGTAAAAATTTTCAATGATTGAAGACGTAATGACGCACGTGGATCAACTAAACACCCTAAAAAAAAGTCAGAAAGACACACACAGCAGACGGAAATACATATTAGCAAAGTACAGTGTTGTTGTTACAGGACTTGATAAATCCTAATTATATGCACCAAACAGACGGTGACCTATCTGATTGGATACGGGAAGAAGAATTGGATAGATTTCCACGTGGCATAAAAGGATTGGGTGGTTGTGGAGAAGTTTGAGGCATTCCTGTGAGGGTGCAAGGGGGAGTTAAAAAAAGGGGAAAAACCAATCTTGATTACAGGGGGGTCACAAAAAGGTACTTGCGGGTTTTCCGGTGAAAGGACGAATAAGCGAAAGGTGATGGTGACACGTGGATAAGCTACAGAGCCTTAGATTGTCAATCAGACGACTGTGATTCATTCATAGTTGACGAGAAAACTGAGAGACAACTGTAGAGTGATTTACAGTGACAAGATTTTCTTGTTCCCCTTCTCTATCTCTCTCTCTCTCTCTCCAACGCAATACAAATTACAACTGGACGGCATTGCTGTTAGAGAGAGAGAGAGAGAGAGAGTTGATTGTCTTAAATGAGGTTTGTGTAGCAGAGAGAGGGATGCAGTTACTATGGCGGCGTTGCAGGGCTCTAATTCCGTGCCATTATTGCATCGAACAACGAAGGAGAAATGAAGTTTTGATTTCAACCTAAACAAATACCAATTTCCTCGGCCAAAAAAGTTAACCCCCAAAAGCTGCAAAACCCTACATGAACACAAAACCCACTGGCAGGGAAGAAAGCTCGGGTCAAAACCAACACTCCCCGAGTCTATGAATTTGAAATCCCCGTCTAAAAAAACCCATAAATTTTCAACCATTGATCTTATAAAATTCCGTACCTCATCGATAGGTAGCTTTCTGATATGATATGGATTTTTACTCCAAATTGGGGCTGTTATCTGTATTAGGTCGAAGAAATGGCAGGCTTCTTCTATCTAGGTGGAAGAGAAGGCCCACCAAGCAAACAAGAAGACGATCAAGCTGAGAGGGAGCAGAACTTGTTTTTATACAGAAACGAGGAGATCTATAACAAGGGTTTCGAGATATGGCCTCAGTACAGTCATCAACAACAACAAAACCAAAGCTTGAACAGCAACCTGTCGTTCGGAGTGGGTCCTGGCCACCGAAGAAGCTTCATCAACGTTTCCGATGATCCGTCCAGGTTGCGATTCACCGTGAGTAGACAAGGAGGGCCGGTTGGAGGAATGAATTGTCAAGACTGTGGAAATCAGGCTAAGAAAGATTGCTCCCATCTTAGGTGTAGAACTTGCTGTAAGAGTCGAGGGTTTCAGTGTCAAACCCACGTCAAGAGCACGTGGGTTCCGGCGTCCAAACGCCGCGAAAGACAGCAACAACTCTTGGCTTCGAATTCTCAGCAAGAACTACAATTTCCGAAAAGGCAGAGGGAAAATCAAGGACTCTCCTCTTCTCTTGCCTGTGCGAGACTATCCCCGGCAGCCACAGGTAAACAAAACGCATTTTATAGTCTTACAGAAAGTAGTTTTTTTTTTTTTTTTCAACAGCATTCATTTCCCGAAAGATAATGAGATTCTAAATTTTAAGACTACCCAATTGTGTTTTCTGTTCACCCTAATCTATCCTGTTTTTCTCTCCTTGTCGCTTTTTTATTAATTTTTCCGAAATCTGGGTGTTTTTTGGTTCAAATCTGTTGCTTGTTTTCGATATTTAGGGTTAGAGCTGGCACAATTTCCAGCGGAAGTGAATTCTGCAGCAGTTTTTCGGTGTGTGAAAGTGAGCGCTATGGATGATGTGGATGACCAGTTAGCTTATCAGACGGCTGTAAATATCGGAGGACATGTTTTTAAGGGAATTCTGTACGATCAAGGACCGGAAGGAAGCTATTCTGCAGGAGGGGACAGCTCTTCCGGCCACGGCGGAGAGGGAATCCAGCAACTCAATCTCATAACCGGAATGATCGGAAACACGTCCGCAGTTTCCGCCACTATAGCTGCCACTTCTAACCCATCTGCTTGTTTGGTCGATTCTTCAATATATCCTCCGTTCAATGCTTTCATGGCTGGTACGCAATTCTTCCCTTCTTCAAGGTCATAATAGTGGCGTCGTCTTCTTCTCTTCAGCCACGTACCCTAGATCCGTCATTAATTCTGTTTTCTCTAACTATCTTTTGACCTCTAGTGAAGTAACTGAAATCATTTAAATTTATAAACTTGGATGAGAAAGACACGGAGGAATGAGGATGTTTTGTTCGAATTTCTCGCAGAAAACTTCCATTGTTATCTGACAAATGGCTTGTTTTTCCTCCATTTCAAAAGCTTTCATTTTGTAATGAATGCGTTAATTATCTAGGTTTTTGGGTTTGTAGTTGAATGCACTTTCTTGCTGGTGTTGAACTCGAAGCCGCTTTTTCCTTTTTATCCGTCACCTTGCCGGATAGGTTTCGTGTTCGGTTGGACAAAGAATTCAAAGCCCTTTGTTTCTAATAATCAAATTATGTTTTTTCAAAACTTCCCTTAAATTAAGAATAAAAAAGGATTATTTTAGAAAACAAACTTCTAGATATGTTCTGGAAAGTACTGTTATGAGAAATAAAAGGAAAAAAAAGTGTTTTTTAAAACAAAAATATAGTTTTTGAAATGTTTTTCTTAGACAGTTTTGTTATTTTTATAATGATATTCGGAAATAGTTTGAAGAATTCATCTAGCAAATTCGTACCCAGATTAGGCAGAAAACCATATAGAATAAATATTGTAAAATTGAGAATTTAGAGACAGAATGGTAGAAGAAGACGAACTGTACAGTACCTTGATGACCTCTTTGTATTATTGAAATACAGCTGGAACTGGTGTTTATATTCTACGATTATATCAATCTATACCGTTTTGACTTCTAAAATACGGTCTTCTAAAAGTCCTGTCGATATCTTAATACAGGATTGGCGTATGATTGCTTCAATTTGAAGGTTTAAAATAAGTAGATATAATATGTGCATTTCTAGGGTTTGCTGAATATTGACACTTTATTCGTTGTTTCAAATTAATGCTGTTTACACAATTATTTCTTCGTCACTGCCTACTTACTGAGCTGTGTTAGAAAATTATCCCCTACAAATTAATTCTCCGTTGACTTGTACTTATTTAATAATTGTATCTTTAGGTAAAAACAAAGATAGGGTGAGGGTAATTAGGGTAAATAGGACTTGTTCCAACTTGTGGTTTGAATTATAGGAACAGAGTAACAATCAGGCATTACATGGTCACAGAGATTACAAAATCCAGAAGCAATGAGACATTATTTCAGGAATTTAAAAGTAAAGGTAGAAATACAGACTTTATGTCTTCTGGAATAGATGGTTTTTGCGTAAAAGTTGGAAAACATGTTACGGACATTAGATTCACTTATTTTTTGTCTTGTCTTTTCAACACGAATTGTGAACCTAAATCTTCAAAACTTGAACCAGTGGATTGAAGATAGAAGGGAAGAAGATGAATGATGACGAAGAGAGGAGAGAGAAAAACACGTGGGTATGCGAGAATTATGGAGAGCCAGTGGGAGGGAGGACCATATTTCTTCGTGCTTACTCTCCTTTTTCTTCCTTCTACTCTCTCTCTCTCTCTCTATCTCTCTCCTCGTCCAAAACACGAGGATATGTTTTGAGGAGATAATTTTAAAAAATAGGTTTTAACGTATTTCGATTGATCTAACTTCTTTTTTTGGCCTCAAAACAAGAACCCATCAAATGATTCGAGAAAGAACTAGAAAATTAGGGTTGTTGTGCAAATAGAAAAGGAAAACCCTTGTAGGGTAAGATCGTGGAATGTTTAGAGGTGTAGGTAGGTTATGGGCAATATTTTGCGCATGCCGAATGCAATTCCATCTCTTAGGTTTCTTTATGCATACAACAAGAATCAACATCTTCTTTGTGGTCCTTATCTCCATTTATATAATACTCTCTCTCTCTCTCTCTCTCTCTCTCTCTCTCTCTCTCTTCTTCCTGCTCTTCTCCCAGTTCCAAGCTGCATGCATGGCGGTTTGATGATAAAGTGTACAGTTGTCTTTACTCATAATGGGCTATTTTAGTCCTCTGCTCTCGTTGCAACACTGAACTGGTTTCAAATAAATTTTCGTTTTATTTTATAAATCATATATGTGCTTGAAATTTAAAAAAAAAAAAAACAAGTTTAATATTGTTTTCGACGTTGACTTTTAATGGTTGCTCTATTCTAGAGAGAGACAAACTTTTTAAACAATTATTGATAGATGAGACGTTTGCCTAAGAAGACAGCAAATGTGTGGTGATATTATTATTAGCGGTCGAGTTAAGATGAGCCGTGGGCGGAGCCAGCCCTTGAACACAAAAATCCAACACATATCGTTGAGTTGACTGACTTTTAACACCTAGTTTTTAGATTAAGCCTCATTTTAACTTTTTTATTTGCTCAAGATGAGTTGTGTAGTTAAAATATTTGCTAAATTATTATAAGAATCAAATAACATAAAATACAAAATAATAATTATTAAATGAATTGCGTATAATGAGTTAATAAATATGATATTTTGTATCAATTTTTTAATATCTTACTTAATAAATAAAATTTATTTACTATAAAGTTTAAGAAATTATAAATAAAAGAAACTGCGTTCATAAAAATAGTTTAGCAGCTAGGACAAAAAAATATTATCAAAATAAAGAATATAGTTAAATAAAACTTGGATAGAAATTATAAAAATAAAATTCAATATTTTAAAATTATGAAAAATTAAATTAATTAGATTATCAGGTCTATTATTTAGATAGAATTCAAAACTGTTTTAATGATGTCCTTGCCGATTAAAAATAAGTAATTACAGTAAATGTTATAAAAATAGAACTTAATAATTTAATAAAAAATGAATTATTTTTAAATGCTAATAATAGATAATAGATTGGTTAAGTTAATTTCATTTTCACATATATCAATTTGAAATTGAATCGAATTGTATCGGTTTTCGAATTTTAGAACCAATATCGGCTCAGTGGCCTTGGAAAACCAAGCAGAATCGAACTGAATCAAGCGGTTTGGTTTGTCAGTTGAGGATCATATTAGAACGCCCGCTACAAATCAAATTATCGAATAAATAAATCTACATAATTACAAATCACAACTTCTACAGCCATAGTTTTTAAATAAATTACAAATTTTGGTTTTACACAACACTAAGACAAAGTTCACATTTCAAAGAAGCATTTTTATCCCTACTAACATCAATCCCTAACGAAGCCTAAAATTTTAGGTTACTGAACGGTAGACTTAGTAAACGTACCAAAACTTTTATCTACGTAAAGATAAGGGAAACTATTAATTTTAACCATTTATTATATCCGTAACTTCAGATAGCTCAATCTACTAAAAAAATAGTCAAACTGAACCTTGTACTATGATTTTATTATTGGTGTTGACCTTCCGTCAACAATTCCGTTAAGTTTTTATTTAAAAAAATTAGGGATATTTTAAAAAATTATCAAACGATATTAGATTTACTTGAAACTCTTATTACATGTTCAATATATGATGAAAGCTAATATGAAAATTTTAGTGATTTTTGAACATTTATATGATGTATTATAATTTTATTTTATAATAAATCATACAAGTTTTAGAAAGTCACGAAAAATTTTCGATTATCTACCAATGATTGTGGTAAAATTTTCAAGTAAATTGAATATTTGTTATTATTTTTTTAAAATTTTTCGATAACAAAATTATAGTAAATGGTTCGATTTGCCAATTATTTTTAGTGGAGGGGACTACCTGAAATTACGGATATAGTATATGGTTAAAATCGATAATTTTCCTAAAAAAAATAACTTGAATGCATTAAGAGAACGTACCTGAATGCATATGCGATGAATCGAGAGAAATAAGAAGGTATTCATCACACTAAAATCTCTCTCAATTTGATGGATTTCAAAAAGAAAATGAAGTGACTTGTGAATTTAGGACCATGACCATTATTTTGAAGTAATTACAAGCCTGTATCTACGTGTGACTTACTCCTTAATGGGCCAACTCATGTAATTATTATACATTAAAACTTAATCATTAATTACTATTAACCACTTTACACGGCGTCGTATATAGGGCCACCATGTAAATTAAAAATTCGACATTTAAGTTATAGTCACCGAACTTAACAATCTAGAGATAGCAGAGACACCAAATAGGCCAGAATTTGATCGTTCTCGATGACCAGGTGACTCCATTGACGGTGGCGGCCAATCTGCAGTCTTCATCGGTCAAGTAAAGTGGCCAAGATCGAAATTCTGATCAAAAGGGCTTCATCCTTACCCACCGGTGGATGTGCAAGGAAGACAGCAACTATTTAGGCTAACCAGGAGCTTCGACAGCGGCCCAAAAGACCATTTAGAAAAGGATGGGAGATACTAAAAAGCTAAAAAAATAGAAATAATTTCTCCACAGAAGACCCACTCCACGCTTCATGAATGAAGGAAGCTATAATTCCAAGGAGCAAACAAAAGAACATGAAATAATGAAATGAACTGTACTCAAAATGCCTCTCTCCTCTTTGAATGCGAGCCTGATTCATGTGGGTTGAAATGGAATCACTTTATGCAGCAAAAGTGCCAAGCAAAAAGCAATAAAAGAATCGCAAAGGCAAGCTGGTGGCCACTGGGTTTCTTGATAATCATTCAGATGAAAGCAAGTGGATCTCGCCAAAAACCAGAAGACAGCCAAATCACTCGAGGCTGGATGAATCTATCCAAACGAAGTCTCTACTTCCAATCATACTTAAGAATTAGGTTTCATTATTTGTCACTGTTTTCGTTCTCTTCTGTAAACATTACTAAATCCCAACAATATTGTGCAGTAGTTTCATCAGCTTTATTTCTTTTTGACTGTTAAATCTAGCCCTTAATGAACTGCCTATTCATAGAGTAGGAGCTCTCTCGGTATTGGAAACAAAAGGAAAAAAATAAAGAAACCCAGTGGAGATATCACTTCTACTTTCACTGACTGTGAATGAACGATTGAAATAATGTAAAGCATAAATCACTAATAACAGCTCGTGATGCCATGAAAAGTCCTTTTCTTTACCTACTGCTGTTCAAGTCCCACCAAGTTTTGACACGACATATGCCCATTAACTATCTCATTCTTTACTGTATCTACAATTAAGATTGTTTACTATACATACGTATTGGAGCTCCATCATGTAGTTGAAAAAAGTAACTCACGAGAAGATCTTCTAAAATTGTAAGAGTTTCGATCAAAACAAATAATATCGTAAAAGTGGAGATGCACTTTCACTTTGATGAAAACATTATTATGCAGCGTACGTAAGCCTCCGTGAAGATCAAAACTTAGCTCGGATCGAGTAGCCATCGAAAGTGCACTCTTGCTGGTCAAGTTTGGTCATTATTTATTGATTGGGACTTCAGAAATTGGCTGAATGTTGATGCACTAATCTGTTTGGCAAATTCGCACTCAGTGTGTAGTTTTAATGATAATGCCATACGATAGATATACTGCAATCAAGCAATGACCCAAAAGCCATTGAATAAAGACCATGAGCACATGCCGCCATAACAGGCGTTTAAAGTCAAAACATGCAATGTGATTGAAGCTCTAAAGACATAAACCTTGACTGCATAAACCCTAAAAGATGAAACTTCAGACAATTCAAATATGACTTTTTAAAGATGAATCGACTCTGAGAGTGACTGCACATGCCCATCCAACGTCATCGGAACAGCGATGTTTACGGTTATTGCGAGCCTCACTTTTGCACACCGTGTTCGACAGTGTGTCAAGCTAAGAGGTCGACAATTCTAGGGCATTTAATTCCTTGGCTGATTCCTCAGAAAATAAATAAATTTTATTAATTATGATTTATTATCAGCTTTAATTACCCATTTCATAATAAATTCTGAAACGTTATTTCAAAATTAAATAATTAAAAAAAGAATATATGTAATATATAATATTATTATCTTGTCGGCATGTGTCCTTTAAAATATCATTATTATTCTTAATGTACTAAGTTCCAAACAGCACCATCCAATACAGAGCTATGTCTACGTTTGAAGCCTGAAAGCCAACCATAAAACATATTTACACACTAATTCAGCCAAATCCTGTAGCCGAAAGAACCCAAAATGTGGTCCTTATCACTATTATTTTTACTTTATTTTATAATTTATTGGAGTACATCCCTTACTTTTGTCACTCCAAAGACGTGATCTATGATTTAATTTATAATCTAGACATCAGTAAAGTTAAAATTTTCACAATTTCTAGTCATATTGATTCCAGATAAAGTTATAATCGTGGAGTTTCTAGTGTTTCTATTATAATATTATTCGCTTTACACTGAGTCTCCCACATTTTTATTTTTAGATTTAACTCGTGAAGCATTGTACTAGGTAGTGAAAAAAATACCATTTACTTTCCATTTTCACGAGCAAAGTGAGTATGTTTTGATCTTTTACAATTAATAGAATCTTGAATCTTTTTAATTTGTACAGGGGTGAGATATCATAATAACCTCATACAATAGTTTTTTACTTGCATGGGCTAAAGTTTCCTTTCTATATTTTTAAGGTTACGGAAAAATGAGAACTTTATCTTAAAGTATGAGGATTCGTATATGTGAAGTATTAATGCTTGGGTTGTTAGTCTGCCACGTGTTTTGATGCACATGTAATGTTGGTGTCGCAACGTACGCATACAAATTTTAATATATTATATGCTTTTAATCGAAATATTCTGAGAAAATACCATCTTTTCAGCTTCTACATTTAAGAAGAATCACTTCACGAGTATGACTGTCACTGTCTTCTCTCACTTCTTTTTTTCGACGTGGGATCTGTTACTTTATGCTCGACTATGATCCAAATAACTTTGAAACGCCAACAACGATGTAATATAAATAAATAAAAAATTGTAACACTTGAGTTTTTACCACCGACCCACAGTGAAATCAATACACACTTTTTCTCTTAGCTATGACATGATGTATACGAAGTGTTTAAAGTATACATGTTTACTGGTTCAGAGGAGTGGAGAGAGAGAGAGAGAGAGAGCGAGGAAGGGAGAGATTGAGGAGATCTAATCGAGCTGTCAGATATGTACTTGTGCGACCCAAAAGAGAATGAAGATGAGGGAACGCAATTATCACCGCAACTGGCTTGGTCAGTCTGGTTTCCGACCGGTTCATGCAGGCCGGGTCAGATCCAATCTCTCCTTCCCACTCCACAGCTTTTGCCCTGTTATATATAATCATAAAAGCATGGCTGACAGATATAATTTTTTTTTAACAATAAAATTAATTAATATTTATTTTTCTGAAATTTAGAATGATGGTGGTCGCTACTGGAGGGGGTATTGTGTCGCTTAAAGCGAAGTGATTCGCATCAGAAAACAGCCCAACTCCATCCACATCAACTTTGCTAAGTGGGAAACCTTGGTGGAGCTTAATTTATTCATTACTCTCTAATTAATCTTTTATTAATTTTCATTAATTATAAAAAATATACTATGCATAGGAGCCACTGCTTGTTCATTATGATCTGGTTTTGACCTATTATTAAGCCATAATCAGAGATTGATAAAAGTTTATGAATAATCTTTCCTTAGGTGTATAGGTTTTAGTTTATGAATTATGCTGTATAATTAAACAAATATATGGCATGTAAAGTGCCACTCAAAGTAAGAGAATCTCTGAAAAAAATTGTCCTTTAGAAACATTTTTTAGATACCAAGTTTTAATCTCAGAATTTTTAGCTGATGACTAACTGAGCCAGAGGTAAACTTAGAGAGAGAGAGAGAGAGGGAGAGAGAGAGGTGGTGGGGTTTGAAGCTTAGAGACACGCATGGAGCTCCCACCACTTCTCCCTCGTGCGCGCTATCTCTTAATCACGGCTTGGCCTTTCTCCATTATCCATCATTAGTCGCATGCTTCCAAACCCCATTAACACCACATCTCTCTCTCTCTCTCTATCCTTGTCTGTTTATTTCTATTTTTATTAATAGATAAAGAGGATACAGTCTCCTATTACTGTAACTGAGCATGTTTTTCAGAACTGTTTTCAGAAAAATAGTTCTTTAGTGTAACAGTGTTTTCTCAAAAATAGGTAAAACCATTTTCAAAATCCATTTTTTCTATTAAAAATATATATAAATAGTGAAAAAGCTTCTGGTCTAGAGTTCCTTTTTTAATCTGGTTTCACTAACAATGGTTAATAACATCCAGAAGAACTGACTGTCATTTGATGAGTGAGTGAAATGGGGAGAGAATGTGGGAGACAGAGAAAAACAATTCAATGGCAACGACAATTGAAGTTACGTCTTTTGATGGCCACTGTGGGACACATTCTCTTTCCATCTCGCCCTCTACCCTTATATTTATACCTCTCCCCTCTTTCTTCCTCCTCACCACTTCTCTCTCTCTTCCACCCACCTTACTTGCCTTAGTGGAGTCAGCAATGGCGGATTCTGGCTCTGGCCCTGGTAAGACGATGTGGTGTTCAGTCCCTGAAAGGCTCCAGCTCCATGGGGCTATGCTTGCTTTGCAGTTTGGATATGCAGGGTTTCATGTGGTTTCTAGGGCTGCCCTTAATATGGGCATTAGTAAGCTGGTTTTTCCGGTCTACAGAAACATCATCGCCCTCGTTTTGCTCCTTCCATTTGCGTACTTTCTGGAAAAGTAAACAAAAAAAATTAATCAAGCTCTTTTTTGTGAAGAAATTGATCAAATTATGACTAATGAAGATCAAAATATTTATTTTTCGTTCTTTGAGCAGGAAGGAGAGGCCTGCTATTAATCTTAACTTTCTTATCCAGTTCTTCCTTCTTGCACTCATTGGGTATGGCTTACTAAGCAACACAGCAGAAATATTTTTTAAAAAATGAAGATAAAAATAATAGTGAGTTTAATCATTTCTTTGTGATTTTTGCAGAATTACAGCAAACCAAGGATTCTACTTGCTGGGTCTGGATAACACCTCACCCACCTTCGCGTCGGCGATTCAAAACTCAGTTCCGGCCATTACCTTCCTTATGGCCGTCGTACTCCGGCAAGCTTCTATCATTTACACTTAGCTCTTTTACCATCATCTTTCTTAGATTGTTTATGATAAGGAAAAACTGAAAATATATAAGCATTGGTGAATATAAAGAAAAAACAGCTTTTTGCGACCACATTTATGTTCGAATCTTGAAGTGATCTAATGTCTATTTTATCTTACCGTAAAATTAAGTCTTTTTGCCTGCAACTATTTGCAGAATAGAACAAGTGAGAATGAACAGAAAAGATGGCATAGCAAAGGTTCTCGGTACAGTCTGCTGCGTCGCTGGAGCGACGGTGATAACTCTCTACAAGGGTCCGACCATATACAGCCCATCCCCGTCTCTACAAATGAGCCCGAGCGAGCCAATTTTCCCTTCCCTAGGCGATGCAAATGGCAAGAGCTGGACCTTAGGGTGCATCTACCTCATCGGCCACTGCCTATCCTGGTCCGGATGGCTCGTTCTACAGGCGCCGGTGCTGAAAAAATACCCAGCTCGGCTTTCCGTCACGTCCTACACTTGCTTTTTCGGACTAATTCAGTTCATTGCCATCGCTGCTTTCGTGGAAAGAGACTCCCAAGCTTGGCTCTTCCATTCCGGCGGAGAAGTCTTCAGCGTTCTCTATGCGGTAAGCAAAAAAAGAAACAATCTCTTAAACTTGTTTGATTCTTATATTAAAAGCACATCTTCGGACTACTCAAATGGTCTGAAAATGCAGGGAATAGTGGCGTCTGGTATAGCGTTCGCTGTACAGATATGGTGCATTGACAGAGGTGGCCCCGTCTTCGTCGCTGTTTATCAACCTGTTCAGACCCTCGTTGTCGCTATCATGGCTTCACTTGCGTTAGGCGAGCAGTTCTATTTGGGAGGGTGGGTCCTTCTCTCTCTCTCACTCTCTCTTCAATCTCCACCCTCCATAACTCAATACATACATACTCTCAATATTGACTATCGATCTCATCCCAGCCGTTGGATTAGTCTTACTCTGCTCTACCAGATCCAGCAGTTATGACTAAACGACAACACCACGAGAATGTTGTCTTTTTTTTTAGATATTTAGGCTTCCATTATAGGGATAGGTCGTAGGACACGGTATGGACTTAAAAAAATTGATTTTTTAATTTTTTTTAAACCTAACTGTGGTCTGCGATGTACAGAATCATTGGAGCGGCGCTGATAGTCATAGGATTATACCTTGTTCTCTGGGGAAAAAGTGAAGAAAGAAAGCTAGCCCTAGAAAAGGCAGATATCCTGATCCAGTCCGCTGCAGACCACAGCAACAACAGAACAACTGCACATATCAAGCCGTCCCTTACACAGCCCCTCCTTCCTCCGTCAACGGAAAACGTTTGATCATTGACCCTCCGCAGCTTTTGACTACCTGGTTTAAGAGCTTGAGTGTGTATGGAGATTTACCTCTCTTGTTTTGTGCTTTTAGTTGGTTTTTCTAGGACGATGGGTTAGAAAAATGACGTTTGAGAAGATAAATATGAAGATCATTGTCATTTTTGTGGGTCGGGGTACCCCTAAACCCTAATGCTTTTATATGATAATTAAATGCTTGATTGACTACAAAAATTGAGTTTACTTCAATGTTCTTCGCGTATTGAAGAGTTCGGTTCGAGTTAAATTCAAGTCTAATTCGATTCAGGTCAGTCGTGATGAGTTTTAAAAAATAAAAGTATATCTCGATATATAATAATTGATAAGATAATGGAGACATTTAGAGTATTTTTGGTGGACCTTTTAGAGATCGTGCTGATTTTTTATGTTTAATTCGATGACAACAAAACAAAGATGAGATAATGTTGTTGTTGGGGATTTAATTTCACATATCATATTTATAGAGTTAGACTAAAACATGTTGTTCTAAATAAGGCGGAGAACTTTATTAATAAATCACTTAATTTCTACTCTTCTAATCGACGTGAGATTGTGTACTGCCACTTATATGAGTTAGGTTATCACAATCAACAGAATCTTAGATTGTCTTTATTATTTTCATAAAACACGCTGTCACACGAACGATCTAGCAAGAATTGGACTAAAATGTAATCGAGGTTACCCATATGAGTTATGTTACACAAAAATAAAGTATGGGAGCCTATTGAGAGTATAATAAGTGTTACAGATTTAACCTGCACTTTGGGCTATACTTTTATAAAAGTGATGACTATTTTTTATTATAATGTCAAACTATGATATGCTTAAATAGCAGACATGAGCGTGCAGTTAGGTTAGACTGACTTTTTAATAGAATCACGCAAGTTTCTTATCTCTAATCACATCATTACAACATATAAATTATTCAATTAACTTCATTAAATTATATATATTTATTTCACTCAGTTATATAATCCCATTTACACAACAGTCAGCGAGCTTAGCCGCAGACTATTATAACCATGATTCTGACTGCTTAAACGATGATCAAAGAACGAATATAAAGAAGCATCATCCACTAAAATAAAACAGATTAATAATAATATAAAATTATTAGTAAACTAAAAGTGGAAGATTTAGAGAATCATTATGATCAATTGCAGACAAACTTTCGATGGGGTAGCAGCATGGGCAACATGTCCTGCTCTGCCATAGTTATCCAAACACTATTACAGATTCCACCTTATATTTTATGCGTTTAATTCCTAAACCTGCCTACAAAAACTAAGTGCTAAAAACTAAAACCACAACCCACCCTGTCCTAGTTATTATATAAAGTGCTAGGTTTTTGTAGTTTGATAAACCACTAGCAAAAGCCAATTTGTCCTATAAGCAATACTGAAACGTCTCCCATCCATTTGCTTCGTCTATCCAGGTGGTAGAGAAAACTCCATGCTCTTCAATGGCTGGAAAATCTAAAGACATGGCTGCCTCTGTCCACATGGATTCATCAAAACTCCCCCACGGCCTCTCTTCTTTGTTCTCTCCCTCTTTCTTTTGCACTTGCTGGGATTCATCTGTGATAGGTTGGTTTCCCGTTTGAATAATTATTTGGTTAGAGCTACGAAAATCTGCAGGAAGGTTCAGCTTAGCGTCGGATCCGTAGAGCTTTCTGGCAGCAGCGTCGTAGGCCATAGCTGCTTCGTGAGACGTATCGAAGGTGCCGAGCCAGAGGCGAGCACCACGGTTAGGCTCGCGAATTTCGGCCACCCATTTGCCCCAAGTTCGCTGCCTAACGCCTTTATAAGTACACATAGAATTTTCAGGCCCGCCTTTACCTCTCATGCAACCCTTTCTGGAGCTGGCCTGGGCCATCTTCTTCGCCCGTCTACCTTTCTCCCCGACTTCCATGACGGATAACGGAAACCCAGAAAAATAATTGTCTTGTTATTGTGCTGAAAACGATGATGGGCGGTAATAAGTCTATCCCCAGAGATGAAACGTGGCCGTTTGGGTGCACGAGTGTGCTACTTGGCAAGACGAGTGGGTCATCTCGTGGCGATGGGTGCGGTCTGTGCCTCTGTGGGCAGCTCTGCGGACTACACATGGCGTCAGGTTTGTTGGGTGGCGCGCTAAGATGGCTAGCTTGGTTCGACTTTTCCTTCCTGGAGGGCAAGTTATCGGGAATAATGTACAAATTGTGATACGTTAAGTGAGCCCGTAAATTAATTAGTGTTTAGTTTTATAAAAGTAAATGTCAAAGTTAAATAGTTGGTTCAGGCAATCAGAGACGTCGGCGAGGAACGGAACCCGACAGACATCAACGGTTAAATAAATTTTTAATTTGATGTTTACTCTTTTTAAAATTACTGACATTCATGCACATATCAAATACACTTCCTGACAGTTGCAGAATGGAAACTTGGCTCTGATTTATCAATTTGATTGTTAAATTTAGTTTAATGATAATAAGCGAACGCATCCTTCTTTTGCCCTACATTTGGTGCTCTAATTTCACGGCTCGCGGTTGTGTTCTTGTGTCTCTTTATGATCTTCTTCATGGAAAATTGTTGATTTTCTTTTATCAAACGTATCAAATGGGACCCGGTTTTACGATTTTGTTGAAAGAGAAAAATATTTAATTAGGACGATTCTGCGGTGGTCAATGGCATCGCAGATTTAAGAAATGAGATAATGAATGTATTGTCCAAGGTGATTTCAAAAAACCAGACAAAAAATGAAAGATTTTGGACGATTTGTTAGTAAGGATGAACATGACGCGGTATTATTGTATTGCTCTGTGTGCGTGTTTTTTTTTTTTTTTTTGAAAATTCAAACACATCTATCTCAATCAAGGGGCTCGAAAGCCGTCCTAGCGAAGAAAAATCGAATTTCACCTTCTAGTTTCAGTTTAAACGGTGAAACTTGAGTTTTTTAATATTTTGAAATTAGAATAATATAAAAAATAATAGGGCCGGAATGGCAAGAATTGAGAAGTCTTCCATTGAATTGAATAATTGGATGGGAAGGAAAATACCCTTTAGCAATGAAAAATAAACACTATGCAACTTTATTGCACTAAAAAAAACTAGTAGGCTATGCGATGACCTCCCCCTTTCAGTAGATTATCTTATAGAAAGGGTTACTATTTGGTCTATTATTTTAATAATAATAGAAAAATTAAGTTTGTAAGAACAAAAAGAAACATATCTATTTTATACTCGATAAGTACCAATACGCAATGGTGAGTCGGAGTTGATTTTCTATGAGTGTCAATGTTTTTCATAAGAAGCACATCATGCAATCAAAAAAACGTAGATCTTATTGAGAAATCGATGTCTTACTTTATTAATTTTCGATAACAAAACAAAAGAGCTATAGCATGACAAATGGGTCGATCCAACTATAGGACCTATTTAGACAATACCCAATATTGATAAGGTGAATACACTGTCTATTCAATGCTAGGGATAATGAGTATGAAGACCTCAAAAAAAAAAAAATAATCTGTTCGTCCTATCTTATGAACAACTTTGAAGGTGTAGGAAGTTTCATATTTTACTTTTTAAGCAGAAGTAAGATGATTAAGATTCTATTTCACTTAAGTTCATCTAGGCGGTGTACAAGATTGTGGTTGCAAGAAAGGATATTCTCCAGCAGCATATCATTTTTGGGTGCAAGAAAGGATATTCTCCAGCGTACCATTTCCAAGCGCACAACTTGATAGATTGCTGAATTTGGTATTGAATTCCAATACTTTTTTTTGTTCGTTTATGATATTTAATTATCAGATGTGATTCAAAAAATAATAAAAATATTTTTCCTACGCTGTAAAAAATATAATGGCCAATAACTAAGAGAAATAATGGCTAAAAATAAACACTAAAAATTTTTAGATGAAAATCTAAATTGAAAAAAAATCACGGGGACCGATTTTAAAAAGATCTTATTAAGAAAAATACAATTTATTATATTTTTCTACATTTCGAATATTATATAAAATATTCAATAAGAGAAATCACCTCTTTTAGAATTTTTACTGTAATAAAAAATATCTCACCTATTTTTCCATTACCCTCTTTCTTTTCTCTCCAAAAAATTCTCTCTATTTCCTCTCTTTATTTCTTAGTTTTGCTGTCTAGTTTAAACCTATCATCTTTAAAAATATGGACGAATGATCTGCATTCAAATAATTTTACATGTTTAAAAGAGACGTTATTTCTTGTCCATATTCTGTTTGACACTTATATACTCAGAGGTATTGATGTAGACAAGTTGATTACATTTACTGCAGTATGCATTGCTTCCACCCATAATGTTTTGGTAAATTTTGAATATGATAACATACAACATATTTTCTCTATGATTGTTCTATTCATTCTTTCTGCAACGTTATTTTGTTGATGAGTCTTTAGAACAAATCTTTCGTGTTTGATCCCGTGCATTTTGCAGTATTGATTGAATGATCTCATATATTCACTATCGTTGTCTGTGTGAATGCATTTTAACTTCTTTCCATTTTCTCGCTTTGTGAAAGCATGAAACTGTTTGAAAACGTTAAATATCTCATATTTGGCCTTGAGTGCATAAACTCAAAATTTTCTTAAATGATCATCAATAAATGTGAGTATGTATTGGACAACTCCTAACGTTTTTGTTGTCATGAGATCCGAGACATCTGAATAAATAACTTCTAACACTTCTAATTTCATTGATGCAGAATTCTTTTGAAATGTAATTATGTGTTATTTTCCTGCCAAACAATGAACACAACTTGACAGATGTTCATTTCTGAGATGTGACAAACAATCTCTTTTGTCAAACAATTGAAGTCTTTTTCACTCATGTGACTAAACTCTTTGATTCCTTTTGTAATGATTAGTGAGCATTTGCTGAGCTATCATTTTTTGCTAGTAAATTTTCTCTTATAACCAGGCTTATAAAGAACACCAACTAATATTATATTTACTCTAATATATGTACCATGTCTGACATCTTTAAGCACCAACTCACATTATGTGTTGGTCTGAATATATATATCTTATTTTTCAATTATTCTGGAAATGTGACTATTTTTTCTTTTAATAATGCCAAAATCAATGCTGATGTATGACAAAAAATACTACACTTTTGAAATAACATGATAAGATACTCTAGAGTCGCACATCCAACGTGATTCATTTATAATAAGGTTGACAACATCTTTGCATATAATAATATCTTCACTCTCAGAGGCAGTTACAGTCGTAGTCTTCGTTTCTCCTTTAGCACATTCTGTGCCTTGTTCTTTTTTCAACATTTAGCAATCCTTTTTCATATGGTCAATCTTGCCATAATGATAGCATTTAACGCTCTTTTCACTTTTTGGCTTTGATCTTTCTAACGCGTTGACTTTAGAGGCTCCACGTTTCTTTTATTTCCCTCTCATTACTCATAAAGTCTCCACAGAAGAGTACTACTTGTTATTTCGCCTACTTTTTTTATCAAGTGCTGCAGTTGCAATATCATTAAAAATCAATGTTGTTTTTACTGTACTATTAAACAAATTTATAATGAGGTGATCATATGAATCTGACAAATTTTGAAGTAAAAGTTCAGTTTTTTGATATTGGTCGATTTTGTGCTCCACTACTGTAAGTTGAGAAAATAATGTGTTGAGAGTATACAATTTTCTTTTCAAGAAAATTTTATTATACCACAACTCTTATCTAGTTTTGTTAACGTATCTTAGATCTGTTTGACAATTACCATTTTCAATATACTTGATAAAATTTCATCTGCTATAGTAAGATGCAAAATGACTATATCATCCTCATCTTCGTTGTTTCATTTTTCATATTCAACGTTCGTTGGTATGTCGCCGATGACCATAGCACCACTATCTCTTCACAATAGCGTTTTTATTTTTAATTTATACAGTGATAAATTATTTTCGTTAAATTTTTTAATTTCAATCTTTTCTTGGCACAATCACGAGGCTTTGATGCAACTATTGGAAATAAAAAAATGGTGGGTACAATACTAATATCGTCGTTGTAAAATACCGAGAGTTACTAATTAAAATAATTATCAGAAAATACTATACTGGATAATCTCCTATATAGAATTATTTTTCAAAGTAAGTTTACAGGAAAAACTGTAGGAGTTATAAATGGTACCACTTAAAATTCAGTTTCTTAGACAAAACTCACTTACACAGTACAATTATACTATTAAATAAGCAGTATGACAAACGATAACAGATGCGATCAGAAAAATACTAGAAATATTTTTCTCATGCCAAAAAAAAATATAACGGTCACGAAGTAAGAGAAATAATGGTTAAAAATGAACACCGATAATTTTTACGTGAAAATCAAATTGGAAAAAAAATCACATGGACCGAATCCAAAAAAGATCTCACTATTAAACATAAAATTTACAATATTTTTCTAGATATCGAATATTTAAAAAATACTCACTAAAAAAAATCAGTTCTCTTAGAATTATCACTGTATTAAAAAATAACTCATCTATTTTTTACTCATCTATTTTTTGCTCACTTTCTTTCTTTTCTCTCTCACAAATTCTCGCTATTTACTTTCTCTCTTCTCACAAGAAGACACTCACTAGCAAGATCTTGGATCTTGCTGAAGAGTGAAGTGCAAAACAAAAAAAAATTTCTTTATGCACTTCAATAATAAAGTGGTCCCTCGTCATAACAGAGGAACACACCTCTCTAACTTATTTTGAGTGGTTTTTTCTCGAGCAGTAGTGGAAGATGTGATACACGAGAATTCTGGATCTATGTAACTGGATGGGTTATTGCAGATCATATTTTCATGTACTTTTTCTTGATTTTTATGCAAGTCTAGAGAGAGTCGGTGAGTGATTGGGTTGAATTTTTCTTTGAATGATTCCATATTCTTATATTTATTATGTTCATTGGGGTTTTGCCATTTTTCATCCACTTTTTCTTTTTGGTGGTTCTGGTCGGTCAAAAGGCTAGTTTTGAACAAATAGGACAATAGACCTTCTATTCAATGACTTACTTAGTAATTTTCTATATCTAATACAAGTACAAATGTCGCTAACAAAGTAATAAAAAGTAAGTAAAAGTCGATACTATGAAAATATTATTAACTAAATTTAATTACTATAAAATTATATAAAATAAAGATGAAATAATAAGAAAAATAGCGTGAGCGGTAGAATAATATAAAATTAGAATTTACTCAGATGTAATAAAGAAATAAATTAAAATAATGTAAGAAGATTAGGAGAATAAAAAGCTTTGTTTCGGATCGATTTCCTCGTTACATGAAAATTATTACTGATTCTACAAAAAACTACAGTATTTTCCACTAAATAACAATAACTAATATTTTCTAGGGTTCTCTCGAATTGCATAGTTAAATTCGTATTAGAATTTCTTTCGATTTTTGAAAGACAAAATTCAATCTGAATTTCTATTGAATCATATTCTCAATGTCAAATAAATTAATGTCAACTATTTTATAACAATTTAATTTATTTAATCAATTATGCATTCCAAATACTGCATATTTGATTCCATCCATAAATTTTCTTCCTTGTGAGTTCAAATTTGTCCGTCGACACAATTCAAATTAAACAATAAACATGATGATAGATTATTCAATAGAAAAAAATAAGCTTTCATAGATATAAATAAAGCACGTAACGAGTACTTTCTCTACTAACGAAAATTAAAAACTCAACTTATAATCATAATAATAAAATCCATAATAAAAATATTTATCAAGAGAAAAATAAAGAGTATAAGAAAAATTGTGGTCTTAATGCTCATCTATAGAAGAATCTACTCTAGAGAAGTCTTATGACTGAGAGTCGTTGGCTCCTACGAGAATGAGTGATTTCATTCTTTTATTTCACTCCTTATTTTCTCTCACTTCTCACCAGCCCACTAAAATCGTAATTTTTCATTTGATTCTTTTTAGTCTACCTTCTCTCTACTTGTTCTTCCAAAATTGTCAGTCACTTTTTTTTTTCTCTTCCTTAATTCTAGGGATTGCTCTAGCACTTCTGCTTCTCTTTTGATCATTCAAATGAAAATCCGATCCGTTAGTAAATCTGTGACCAATTGTGATAACAAGAAAATTCAAATTAATGCTAAAAATCTGATTTTTCTGAAAATATACATAAAAATCATTAAATTCTTACGATCTTTTAATGCCACAACGATTTACAGCAATTCACATAATTTCTTTTATATTCACTCAAATCACACGAGTTTTATTAAATAAAAATTGTATAAAATAAATCTATTTTGAGAGTTATCACTTAGTTTGACACAAAAATATTAATAAATGCATAAATGATTAAATTATATACTTACACATATTTTAGATTATTGATAATTTATCACAATAGAAGTCTTAAGTTTAAATGTTGGCAAATATTTAAATTATTGCACAATCACAAGCTTTTCAAATCTACATTTTTTTTTAGCTAAATTAAAAAAATTAAAATTTTTGTATTATCATGACATCTAGATTTTCAAATAAGCATTTTTTACCATTTCAGAATAAACATTTTTAACCATTCCGGTAACAAATCCCCGACGGAAAGTAAGTCTGAACGCATCGTAAAATTAAAAAATAAAATAAAATAATCGAGTTTTGGAGGGAAATATGTTTTTGGGCTTGTTTAGTTGTTCTGTTTCGTGTATCTTGACTCTACAGATTTGGAGGAACACGTAGCAATAAACCAAAGCTTGCCCAGTGGCTATGGAATTTCATATTCCACGTTCTCAGATTCTAAGGAATTTGAATTTCATAAAGTTGCCTTCACTTCCACCATTTTTGTACTGTTGCTTCGAATTCGATTCAGCTCTATCCACTACTGTTCTTGCATCTACGCCTATTTAATCGTGTTTTCTTTCCTGATCATACCCACAAACCTCGCCCCAGAATTTGACGTTTTTACTCTTCGGCGGAACTGTTGTTCTCCTCTTCTCGGCGAAGATGGTAACTTCGACTATTTCCCTTCTTTCTTTCGTATGTTACAACCGTTACAGTAGGAGGAATTAGCTGTAATGATCTAATTCTAGTTGGGTTGATCAGATTTGCGATGGATCCGAGAAAAGCCATGTCTCTGTTGGACCGTACGGAGGGCGGTGTGGTGTGCCCTGGGATGATGGCATTTACTGTGGCGTGAAGAAAATAACAATCACTCACGGTGCTGCGATTGATTCTATCCAGATCGAGTACGACGCAGGCAGGAAATCAGTCTTATCGGAGAGGCATGGCAGTTATGGTTACAAGACAGATAAGGTCTTTTTTTGCCCGCCAAGTGTTTGATATTTGTTCTTCTTGAAAACCGAACGTTAAATTAGAAAAGAAAACAATTGATACCAAAATTTACCTAAAAAATTGAGACGAGAAAAAAATACATAAAGAAAAGAAAAATTACTAATTAAAATCGATATTATGAGTTTTACGACTGAAACATAAATTTATATATAAATCGAATTTTTAACGCTGCTGAAATTTTTAGTTATTAGAATTCGGGTCACACCGAATCTAACAGTTCTTTTATAACTTAATGATAATCCAACAAGTTTACCGGCCCCTACAAACATTTTTATCTAGCACTAAAAGGGCGTTGGATAGATTATTAGTGAAGAAAATGCATTATGGATAAATGACCATGGTTTATAGGAGCACGTGGAGCATCAATAACTTGCAAACTTACTATTTTCATGCGCTTGACAATGTTATGATCTTAATGCCTTGCCATGATCTCTTTCTCTTTTTGGATGTAACAATTTCTTTACAGATCCATTTTGATCTTCCAAACGAATACATTACATTTGTGACGGGTCATTACGGAAGTCTCGACGAAGATGGCCCCATATATGTCCGATCTCTTGCATTCGAAAGCAACAAAAGGAGATATGGACCTTTTGGAATCGCTCTTGAAATTCCTTTCGCAATTCCAATAACTGGGAGTTCAGTGGTGGGGTTCCACGGCAGAAGTAGTTTTTATCTTGACTCCATTGGAGTCCACTTAAGACCTTTGTTGCAACGAAATCTGCCCTTAAAACTCGATTCCATCGGCGTGAAACCAAGACCTCTACTGCAACGAAATTCACCCCGGAAGAGCAACGAGAGTGAGAGAATGACCGGCAGCTGTGATGTCATAGTTGATGATTTTGCAGTGAATGAGAATGAGAAGGTGAGTGATCATCCTCCTTCCCCCCAGATTAGGCACCATTTTAATGGAACAAATTTGAAAATGAAACTGAATTTTTTCCAGGTTTATGAAGCTCCAGAAGTTAGAAAAAGATTTCCGAACATGATGAGGAATTTCCAAGGTCGGGATGAAAATTCTTCCATCCAAAACCAGGTTATAGCCGGCTACAGAACCAGTGGCAAGGTGAGTTAAATAGATTTACTTGGGGGTTTATGAGGAGGCAAGTTATTCAAAACAGAAATCATGCATTGTTTTAGGTTCATATTGTACCAAATGCTGGGAGAGGACTCTCTAGTGTTGCACAGGCATTGAGGTCAGAAAAGGTTGGCAAAGCTGAAATCAAAGAAAAGGTGAAGATGAAGCCTGTTGCATCATTAGGACCTTGGGGTGGTGTTGGCGGGACGCCTTTCGATGATGGACCCCACTCGGTCGTCTACGAAATTCACCTGGCTCGTTCCTCTGCAGGTGTAGTTTCTATCCGGGCTTGTTACGAAATAAATGGCCGGATCGTTTGGGGAAACACCAACGGAGGAATTGGAGGAAATAGATTGGATAAGGTATTTCAATTTTCTTTCTTATGGCAAACTAAGTTATATTGAAAGAAGCAAAGCACAATAGAAGATATTATATTTCATATGATTTTGTTGCACTCGCTGCTCGACCATTGCCTTATGACTTACAATTTGTTAACGATGAAGATAACATTCAATTATCCGCACGAATACCTGACTTGTATAAGTGGGTGCTATGGATGGAGCACCTTTGGAGGATCGACAATAGTGAAATCCATCACATTCTACACCAACGTGACCAAGTATGGACCATTTGGAGAAGAGCAGGGCACACACTTCTCATCTGACACGAAAGAAGGCACTGTAGTTGGTTTTCACGGAACGAAAGGCGATCTCTTAGAATCTATTGGCGTCTATGTTATGTAACGACAGATCAAAATTATGTAAATAAACGGAAGGTAACGCTAATTTTACCTTCTAGTTTTTAAACTTTGATTGCATATCAAATAATATAATAATTAAAATAAATTAGAAATAATTATTTTGTTAAAAGTGAAATCAATTTGAACGGGTTGACTCTGTGTTACATTCAGTGTTAGCTTGTTCCACACATCCTAATACGAAGTAAATTTTGATGGGCCAGCTAGGCTGTCAGAAACGTTGCCATCGTTGACCAGTGGAACACGATGGACGGCTACGATAGTCTGAGCGGGGAGAGTCCTGGCGGGAGATCTTTAGGTCGGCCCATTACCTCTCCTGGGGTTCCACCGCATTGGCTAATTACATTTATAGCCTTCCATTGATAGGTCAACGATAATAATCAGACCGATCAAAAATAATTAGGAAGATAAAGGCATCATCAGGGATAATATTGATCTTCTCCGTCAAGTCACTTTACATTATAAATATAGAAATAGTACTAGGACTCCGTTTTTATACACAATTAAACATAGAGATTAACCAAATAAATGGTCAGACCTTATCGTCATGGAACCACCATCTCGTCTCCTTGGGAGATCGGCCGTTCCTGCAGTTCTTCACGTACCGATCGTTATCGGCCGGTCGTTGCTGAAAATTGACATAATCACATCAGAAATAATCTTCCTAACTCGATATCTTCGCCAATGGAAAAAACGAAACTTACCTTTACAGTTGAGCTGGATAACATGGAGAGAATGCTGATGCAGATGGAACTCACAGTCATGGCTGGAGACCACGAGTCATATAAAATATCTGCAATTACGCGACAATGGAGGAAACACTCACCTTGGACTTCTTATCACTAAATTTCTTAACAAATTCCCCATCTTGGGTAGTAAAATGGGATGATAATTCAACATTTATTGGATTTAAAAGTATTAACTATTGAAGTCATCGATACATGCGATTGCAGTTGAGATGCACAATTAAGTAAGAACCAAATACTGCCAGCAAGATTGACGCTACTGAAATTGACAAGATGATTCAGAAGTAGTAATTATTACCACAAACATATATTTCTTCGAACCTGTTGCTCACATATGAAACATTTTTCAAATTGAGTTACATGTTGGGTCCTCCTAAGAGTTACTTCCTGCTTCATTTGAACAAGCAATAACTATACAAAGAAAAAAACTAAGTACAGCTAACAAACCACATTGATATAAGATTCCAAATATACAAACTGCCAAACTAGTATTTTTGCAGAAAGACTTTGAAAAATAGAAGTTTATAAGATACAATGAAGCCCCTGTATTGTAAGTACTCGCATACACACCTATGGAGGATATACATAGATCAGAGAGAGAGAGAGAGAGAGAGAGGGATGTAACGTAACTTGTGATCAGCTTTGCTGTAAAATAAGCAACCTTTCTCCTATATTTACTTCGTTTACAGGCAGCAACTGTATTCTAGGAAAATCTAAATCTTAATACAGTGGTACGTGAGGAAGAATAGCTCGCAAAAGATATTATAATACAACATAAGATATGAATTTGCAGATGATAGACCAGTGTGGACATGACTTAAAATGAATATATACTTTTGGGAAACCACAAGTAACGAAAATGATATTTATACCTAAACAAATATGTCCATTGCTGTAAATATGTGGATGCAGAGGGGCCGATGGAAGAAAAATCACCTGAAAAATGCAAAATATCCATTAAATAAAGCAAGCAAATAAGTTCAATTGCCCACATATGGAAAAATCGTCAGTGACGAACCACACTGTCTCACACTCGAAATACATTCATGCAGAGATTCGCAACCAGAACTGTATAGAAAAAAGAAAGAACAAAGATTTTATATACCTGAGGAGCTTCCATTGGATAATGCTCGGGAAAATCGACTTGGAGCTGATAGATTTCGTTGGCATACAAAGTCCCCGGCGCTCCGTTGACTTCAACCACCCACCTGCACCATTGGAAATTCCAAAGTAAAATCAGCATAAGCAGAAAAAGAAAAACCAAAATCAAAATAAGTGTAAAGAAAATAGGAAAAACCTTTGGAGATTATCAGTAACTTTGTGCTTAAATCCAGCAGGAGGATTGATCTGCCACTCTACGAGCTCTTTCTGAAGCCTATTGCACGCAATCTTACTCAAGGCCTAAGAATTCACCCAAAAATCAACATTAACCAAAGATAGCATCGGAGCAATTAACTTACAATCGCCGAATAGAAAGGATTCCGTCAAGAAAAGAAGGTGAAAGCAAACCTGGCGCGAAGGTGAAGAAGAGCTGGTCATGGCGTCCTACAAGAAAGAGAGCCGCGATCGCCAGAGACTCCAAAGTGTTTTTCTGTGGGATCAGACAAATCTCCCTTGCAGCGACGGTATCGAAGCGACGATTAATGATTGGTTCGAGAAAGATAAATCTTTAATTGTGCAATAACCAATAGGGTCTGTCCACGTAGAAAGGCCTAACATCGGACGGTTCCGAAATTTCCTAATTTCCTAAGGTCCATATATTAGTGATTCTCATTTAATCCGACTTTCAAAAGGTATTACTTTAATTAATCATGGAATAAAAATAATTAATGAAAGCCAAACTAGCTTAGGCAATATTAAGTAAAAATAGTTTAACGACTTTGTTAATTAAGATTATTAATTTTTGACTTGAAAATTTAATTTACTTTAAGACCTCCAAATTTTAATATCATTTGAAAAATTAAATTTAATAATTGTTGTTTTAATAATAATTATTAATTGTACTATTAAGATAGCCCGCTACAAAAAAAATGATTATTAAAATTATTACGTCTCAAGGACATTTAATATTAGCTACCAAGACATCGAATAAGTCGAGCAAGTAGGGTTAACATGATTGGCCATTACCAAAGATTGATGAAGTCTGTTACTAGTAATACAAATAAATCGATTTGATCCATTTAACATTGAAGTTTGAGGGGTTAGAAACCAACACCATCTTCGTCAAGATCGATTTGAGTAAAACCACATAATTCGAACCAAAAAAACTATTAGATTATGAATCAATTCGATTCCAACTAGTTTTTGGAAAAAGAAAACGAGAACTAGACATAAAACTTAAGTTTTATTCTATTCAATTTCAAAATCGATTTTTCGAATTGAAACCCAAACTGAATCAGACTTAAATAGCCTATAAGTTTGGTTTCTTCAACTCGACCCGATCCATTCACACCCCTAAAAAGAGAGTATTTGATGACCTTTGATTCTGCAAAACAAATGTTATGCACACAAGTCACAAAGAAGGTTACTTGGCTAAATCCGAGAATTCTTCTTGAATATGCAACATAAATTTCAATCAAACAATAATAATTGTAATGAAATTAAAAGAATAGACTATTTTATAAGTCAAGAGTATTTTTCGCAAATTTCACGTTAGAATATAATTACACGAAAAAAGATAAAACAAATACCCGTAACAGGCCCTAAAGTAACGTTGGACTTTCGGGTTTATGTGATCTTTCAAGAAAAATCACAACGGCAGAAGGTATGGTTGACTCGACTTTTCATTCCTAACTAAAGTCTTAGTTAGGATGAAGATAAAATGAGGAATAAGAATCACCAAGCAACCACGGACTTGGCAATAATTTGAGGCACAATCTCCACCCGAATTGATAAACAATCCGAGGACTAACCTTAAAGATGATGATGAAGATAATCCGAAGTTATAAGAAAAGTGTCTACTTCTTCACATTCCAAAATCAACAATGTTTGCTACAAACTTCAAAAGGAATGCTCTTAAACTAAACTTGAGGTGGTTTAAAGGTAGTTCCACACAGAATTTGTTGTTTTCATCTCGATCGTAGGTGTGCGATGCTCCAATCTTCAATTAAGGACTGAGATGATTTCTTCTTCAGCAAGTTGATCCTCGATCCCCTAATTTGTGTAAGGAGCTGGTAATTCAAATTCAAAAACATAATGGCTCCCTCCTTCTTGATGATAGACCAGGCTTCTCCTTGTAGTGTCTTTCTTTTTTTTGAGCCAAACCTCCTTGTTGCTTGGTCTTGGTCTTCATTCAAGGCCTTGTGTGTCGTGCCTTTACTACCACTAACTTAGTATTCATCTAATCTAATCACACAATCTAATGCATGCTTTTATAAAATAACAATAAGGTTAACATTTGTCAAATAAATAAAATAATTAAAAATGACATAGATTTGATTAGGGGAAAACAAATTCTCGTTTGAACTTGAGTTGTTTCTTCATATGTATTCCATGTTAACAAATTAGTTGGCTTGTTCATGTCTTCAAATGTTGGTTTGTCATCCAATCACTCTAATAGGCCTTCACCTGCAAAAACATTACAATAATCAATAAATAGATTAGTGATGTTATGAACTTTGTCTTGAGAACACGTCATGAGTCTCCTAAGGATATCAGTATTGATTGCTAACTATGCAAACTTTGAAGTTATTATAATAAAAAAAACAAACTATAAGGGGTTAGTTAACCTTTATATCTCAAACATATCATCAAGCGTAAGGTGTCGGGACCGTATTAGTTTAGGATCTAAATTGATATTTACCCTTCTAAATATTAAATACATATTAAATACTTGATATGTATTGTAGTTTTTTCCGAAGAGAATCTGCTTACATCAATAAAAGTTGAATACGTATTAAAAAATTATAGCATAAATTCAAAGCAAACATCAACCTAATCAAAAGGATAAATTTGCAACCCTTGTGGGTTGCGTAACATCCACGATGTGATGTACACTATCTATACTTTATCTAATCCAACTCTTAATTCAGATTTGAATTGAATTATTCGCAGTACCATTTATTTATTAATTAATTATTTTCTAAATAAGTAACTTATAAATTATACCTCACCCTATATTTTTGAACAAATTAAAATTCAACATTTCAACTATTATTTATTTTGATCACGCCGTTAATTTATCCATTAAGTTCAGCATACGTATACTGTAATTTCTATTCAATAAGGTGTTTTTACTTGATTGTTAATATTTTTGTCCATTTTTATCTTGATTTCAAACTTCATCGATTTTTTATCTGATGATTTCGAACTCTGTAAATCGCCCGACAAAATTATAAATTGCTGAAATAATTAAAAATTAAGTTTAAACATATTATTAGATTAAAAATATGATATACTAATCAAAAAATAAAATATCAATAAAATCATAAATTATTCTCCGTAATAATTTGCTATTATTTATAGTAAGGAAAGTCTTCTTAATAATATCTAATTACAAAGAAATTAAATATAATTTAGCAATTTTCTTATTTTATATCAATGTCTAAGTTCATCGTATTAATACTCTTATGTGTTGTGATATTTTCTCAGTGTTATCAAGCCATATTGTATTCTTATTCTCTAATCTTTTTATTTACACATACAATATTACACGAATAAATTAATGATAATGACTCAATTGTTGATAGTAATTTAATATGTAACGATGGATGATTTTAAAATTACATTTAAATTTCTCTTTATAAAAATATTAAAAATAATATTATGTTTATTTTTCTATTATATTATTTTAAAATATTAGTTCATCTGTCGAATAATAATCAAACAATTAATTAAATAAATTATGTATTTATAATTTATTATCGTAGGATTAATATTAATTATTTTTTTAAAAATTTTGCAATTAAAGGTTGTCTTCTTCCCTGTCTCAAAGATGGTAAAACTGAAAGTAACATCCGGAAGTAGAAAGACGAAGGTTGGAGGAGGGAGGAGACCCATAATGAACTCTCTCAAAATTCCGACCTTTTTTTTTTTTTAATTAAAGCACAACCGACACCCATAACAACGCGTTCCTTCACTTAATCTAAGTATTTAATTCAAGAAAAACTTCAATCAACCACATTTGATTCTCACAGTTTCAGCTTTCCTTCTAACCAGAAGAGAGAGAAAGCAAGGAGAGAGAGGTTGGTGTTAAATGGCTTCAAAGAAGGTTTAAGGGGAAATGAATGGGAGTTATAGGTCTACCAACTGGTGGGTAGAGTTCGAACCATTTTAAGCAAACAAACCACCGTTTCCACCATTGTTTCTGTTCTTATTAAAGATCCTTCGTCCAGGGTTTTCACGTACAACCTCTCGTTGCACGTGACCTGTACTCCAAATGATTGTGATTGTTAATCTCCTTCTGGTCTTCTTTATCTCTTCTTTAAACAAAAATCAGAGTCTTTTAAGTTTTACCAATAAAATTATTGAGGTCGGTGTTATCGGTTCGTTGTTTTTCTACTTTTTTAATTAATTAATATATAATTATTTTGGTCGAGTTGTTGCCGTTGTTCCAATCATAAGGAAGTTGCCCTCCTCCTAAGTTTTTTAATTATTTGACATAAAATCTCTCGGGATCAGTTTTTGTCTCTGTTTAGGGAGGATGATTTCAGCACACCCGGCTCGTTTTTCTCCCCCATCATTACAAGAGGTATATCGCTGTTCTTTCTTCTACTCCTTTTTCTCTTTTGTTCTCTCGATTTCGACTGTAATTATGATTTTCACTGTTATTTTTGTGATTGGAGTGATCAAAGTTGATACTTGACTGTCTTTTAGATGTGGGGTTTTTTTCTAGTGCGCCAACTGAGTGATGATTTTGATGACAATCAGGGAAGGGACTTAGAAAGTACAAGGGTAATTGAAATACTTCATAGTGGGTCGTTGTTATTCCCTATCTTTTTTTGGGTTTTTAGCATCTAGGTATTTTTACATTGGGTTTCTTCTGGATTCTCTCTTGCTTTCAGATAATGGGTTTTGTTATTTGAAATGGCTTCTAATTTGGCTATTGGTTGATTCTTTTTGTCTCTATTTTCTTTTTTTGCGAGTTCGATCAGCTACGATGAACATGATGCAGCTGTAAAAACTCATAGACAAGGAGATTAGAGGGGGGAGTTTTAAAAGAAAAACACCTGTGTTTTCCAAACCCTGGATTTTTCTCTCTCTTTTCCTTTTTAGCTTATGCAAACTCGGGAGATATCTGGTTTATGGCGATGGATATAGAGGTTTTAGCTTCTCTTCAGATTAGTTTTGGGGAAGATGGTCTTTAAATCTCTTAAAAAGGCTCTGATATATTTAGGCTGAAGCTACTTATTTCCCCGATAGATAGCAAACTGTTCTTGAATTCTCAGGTAATTGATTAACCAGCCATAGTGCTATGTTCTTGTTCGTCATCTATAAATATGCAGCAACTGGAAACTCTGTCATGAAACTAACCGATAATATCGAGATTGGGAATGAATATGCGCTTTATGATAACCATTTTCACCTTTTTTTGTTCAGTATCGCTTAGCTGATCAATCCTGAGCAAACCAATGATGGATACGTATTTTCCGAGCATGAACAATCAAAGAAATGCTGTAATAACTCCATATATGGAAGACCCAAAAATCAATTCTTTTTCAGAAATGCCTTTCTGCTCTAATACTTTGGTGATGGGCCTGAATCAAGGTCCTGCCCATGGATTTTACTCGAGCTCTTCCAACTGTGTAGATAGTATGGAGGGCAGATATGAAATGGCCTTTCTTCCACAATTTGGACATTCATTAGGCATCCAAGACTTTGCTTCAGAGCTAGAAACTGAAAAAATTGATCAGCTGGGAATTCCAAATGGTGGAAAGAATAGTCAGTGTGGGGGATTATCGCTCAGCCTCGGCTCGAAGATATCATTTTCTGGTGGAAATCGAAGTGCTGCAGAAATGGAGACTTTTCCAAATTCTTCTGGCTTGGTCACCCTCGGCAGAATGAACTCCCATGTTTATGATCCATATGAAGCTTCGGTTCTGGCTAACACTGGCTTAAACTCAAAATATGTCAAGGCAACTCAACAATTGCTTGATGAAGTGGTGAATATAAGAGCGGCCTTGAATGGGATCAGATCTAATAAACATAAAAGCTTCGTTAATAGCTTGAACAATAACAATGGCGGATCTAGTGGTCGATCTTTGGATATGTCTTCTAGTTATGGCGCATCGACAACCAACCCCTCTTTTGAACTCTCGTCTGTAGAGCGGCAGGACTTGAAGAACAGAAGTGCTAAGCTTTTGTCCATGGTTGAAGAGGTACGTGATGAGGAACGCCAGTATGTCCAACTGTTTTGATCTTATTGTTTAGGATAGAGCATGATTTAAATCCTATCATTCAGACTCTGTCAATCATGTCGTGGAGTTTGAAATCAATTAGAATTTGCCGGAATGGTTAACAAATCATTCAATGTAAATAATAATAACAAGTGATGAATTTAACAAAATAATTGAAGACAAATGTCGAAATTAGTGACGATTGAATTGTGGAAGTTTCATTTGTCAAAATAGAAAAGCTTGACGTTTTGATGCGTAAAGAACCTCAAATGTCATGTCTGAATTACACTTTACTTTGCTTGTTTACTTTCACAAAACCATTCCGATGTAGTAATTGTCTCTGTTTTTACAGGTCGATGAAAGATATAGGCAATACTATCATCAGATGCAAATAATGGTGTCATCTTTTGATATGATAGCTGGTTGTGGGGCTGCAGAATTATATACAGCACTAGCTCATCAAACCATTTCACGCCATTTTCGACGTTTACGAGACGGAATCAGTGACCAGATTCAGGTAATGAGGAGAAATTTGGGAGAAGAAGATTGTTCATCAGCTGGTCAGAGGGGAATTCCTCGCCTACGCTATGTCGATCAGCAGCTCAGACAACACAGAGCTCTTCAACAACTTGGTCTCACCCGACATTCTTGGAGGCCTCAAAGGGGGCTTCCAGAGAGCTCTGTCTCGATCCTTCGTGCTTGGCTGTTCGAACATTTCCTTCATCCGTCAGTTCCTCAAATTATATATATTTTTTCTGTTACTCAGAAATTTTATAACTTTGCTGATTAGTTTCATGGATTCATCTTCCAACAGCTATCCGAAAGATACTGAGAAACTCATGCTCGCAAGGCAGACGGGATTGACACGAAATCAGGTAATATTATAACACACTCTGTCTGTTTTTAACTTGCCTCAAAAAAAGTTAGTTTGATTCAGGTTGATGATATTTGTCGTCTTCTGCACAATAGTTCTTCACCTTTTACTGCTGTTGGGATTGTACTGTAAGATCATTGATGGTTGAGGAATAGTTGAATTCTCAATTACTGGTCTCCTTTGTTGTCTTTTAAGGTGGCAAACTGGTTCATAAATGCACGTGTGCGCCTTTGGAAGCCCATGGTGGAGGAGATGTACAAAGAGGAGTTTGGTGATCCGACGATGGACTTCAACTTTTCACCAGAAAACACTTCCGCAGCTCCCAGAAATTGTTCGTTCCCGTTCGAAGACGGGGACGAAGATTTGCAGGGCAGTGTAATATCATCAAATGCGGATGGCGAGCAAATTCAAGAGTCGAATTCAAATGAAATTTCTGGTATGGAAATGAAGGAAAACGCAAGCAAAATAGGAGTTGAAAGCCTTGGAAATGCAGAGAATATTCCCAATCACCCTCTTTATCCGCACAATATGATCTTATCGAACCGAGTCTCGCTTGCGTTGGAGCTTGGAGCTGAGGCATTGCGAAAAAAATGACTGCTTTTTGAAATCAGACGATGTTCGCAATGCAGAAGATGCTCCAATGGGTAAACGCAGGTTAGGAAGTCCCAATCTTCTTCATGATTTTGTTGTATTCAAGAGTGATTGCCTTTAGACTTATCATAGGTGATGATGGATTGATCGAATCCAATATCGGCATAATTCTCTGATCGACCGATTGTACTATAAATACTGATTGATTGAAGTGTAGGGGAGTCTGTAAAGATAAGATGATATTCTTTGGGACTTTGTTGAATAAAGAATCTTGTACAGACTTTTCAATCCATCTAATAAATTCGAGTAAGAATGTATTTTCTCAATTTCTGAATCCCCGAGTTTAAGTCTAACACGTGTTTCAAATATTCGCAATGAGACGAAGGGCGTTTGTCGATTCTTGATTGGTTTGCATTCTCGTTGTTTTCCTCTTATCCATTAAACTTCCTTAGAGTCGAAAATTGTATTCTTATTATTTTAACTCATAAAATTTGCAGAAATTATAATTATACATTTTATCATAGAAGAAATCATATGACTAAGTACAAGACAAATTAATAATAAGCTGTCATAGTTAAAATTTAATATTTAAAATATAATTTATGAATTATGTTACGTTTATTTTTTTATTATATTTTTTAAATATATTTATTGATATGTTAAATAATTAAGAATACAGTTAATGTCATAAATTATAAATAGATAATTTATTAATCTAATTGAATATTTATTTTATAAATTATTATTTGTCACGTCAAAAAATATGTTTAGAGAGTAACATTAAAATTAAGTAAAATATTATTCTTAATTTATACCGTGTTTTGGTTAATTACTTAAATATTAATATGTTTTTCAGTTATTTTAAATTGATTTAATTAGAGAGATTTTACTCTTCTTGGCTTGGACTTGGTGTTGGTTACTGGCTTGAAGCACGTGATCTCCACGTTCTGTCAACGGGAGCGTCGTATTAGAAGGCGGGATTGCGTCGTCTTAATGAGAAGCGCCAAACGGCGACCTGTGATTTATCTGAGACTCAGTTCCGTTCAGCGGTAGAGGATCGGGAGCCATTTCGTTTGCAATAGCTCTTTTGATGATCGCCATGATTTCTCAGTTCTTCGTGCTCTCCCTAAGAGGCGACAACCTTGTCTTCCGAGATTGTGCGTTTTTCTTCCGATTTCTTTAGTTTTTTTTTTTTTTTTTGAGCAACTCTTGTGCTTTTTCATCTTGTAGTTTTGCTTTTGAATCGAATTTCGAGTATTAAAATTAACGCGGATTCTTTGACTGCATTTTTTTTATTTGGAGTGATCGATCGATCAAGATTTGGGGTTTTAATACTTCTTAACTGCTGGTATTGGCATTTTTGTCTACCAATTAACATTACATCGTAGGCGAGAACTTGAATAATTTTGTCGTTGAATGAGTGCAGATCGCGGTGAAGTTCAGAAGGGCAGCGCTGAGATCTTTTTCCGTAAAGTAAAATTTTGGAAGGAGGACGGAGAGGGTGACGCGCCACCTGTATTTGTCGGTATTTTATGATTTGATTTATTTTCTACTTCATGCACGGCGGATTGATTATTTATTTTTGTGCATTTAAAAACTGCACCTTCTTATACCAGATTCTTTTTCTTGTCTTTGGGCGTAGAATGTGGATGGTGTGAACTATTTTCATGTGAAGGTCGCGGGATTATTGTTTGTTGCTACCACAAGAGTGAATTTGTCACCCTCTCTCGTTCTTGAACTTCTTCAAAGAATTGCACGAGTAATAAAGGATTACCTTGGAGTTCTAAATGAGGATTCACTCCGGAAAAATTTTGTTCTTGTGTATGAGTTACTGGATGAAGTTGTAGTGAGCACCTCCTTCTATTTTCCTTTCGTCAATTATAGAACTTTTTTTTTTTTTCTAGTTTGTATCGTATACTGTTTGGGTCCAAAGGCTATGTTCTAGTCCCAATGGTTGTTGTTACTGTTTTTTCGAATTTTTGAAGCTTTGAGTATTCAGAGATGTGAATATGATTATAGCTTAACACTACAAAATTCTGCATTTGGCTTTCCCTAACCATTGTTTTCTTTTAGGATTTTGGTTATATTCAAACAACATCAACCGAACTTTTAAAGTCTTATGTTTTCAATGAGCCGATTGTGGTTGAATCTGGACGCTTGCCTACCCTTGGCCCTGCTTCCATTTTTGTGGTATGATTGCTCAACATGTAAGGACACATATTTATTTTTATTTATCTATTCCCGTTAATTTGCTGAATATTCATGCTTGTAGCAAGGGACCAAAAGGATGCCAGGCACAGCTGTTACCAAATCTGTTATAGCAAATGAGCCAGGGGGTAAAAGGAGAGAGGAAATTTTTGTGGACATTATTGAGAAAATAAGTGTGACGTTCAGCTCAAGTGTGAGTATTTTATAGTTTTATTTTGTGCTCCATAGAAAGTTTCTTGCATTACCATGCTTATTTGTTTGCTTAAATTTTACTTTGAGATTTGAGAATGTTCCACAGAGAATTTTGAATACATTAACTTTTTGGAGTTTTGGACATTGAAATGAAATTGCGGTTATGTTGTGTTGTGCAGAAATTACATACACTTGTGTTTCATCATGTTTCTAGACTTATTTACTGGTTATAATCTTGAGCAAAATGAGAATTGCCATGACTTGACGCAAGGAACATATTTGATGATGTGTTAGTGCTTGTATTATGTGGAAACAATTGTCTCTGAAAATGTTGAGAAAACCTTTAAGAAGAAATATTGTAATTTTTCTAGAGAAATGGGCATGAACGAGAATGTTTATACAGTGATTCATCACAAGAGATGTTTCTAAGTAGTTACTGTCATTTGCAGGGATATATCCTTACTTCTGAGATTGACGGCACCATTCAGATGAAAAGTTATCTTACAGGCAACCCAGAAATACGGATTGCGCTGAATGAGGACCTGAGCATAGGAAGAAGTGGAAAATCTATCTATGGTATCGCTCTTCATTTTGGAGAAGTGTTAGTGAAGATATCTTTATTCTTATTTCTTGTTTGTGTACAAGTTTTATGACATAGATAAGTAATTTTCAAGTCCTGATGCCTCAATATGTTGTGGTTATTTGGTGATATCTGTAACAAAAATTAGTAGCAAATCTTCTCCAGTATTTTTAAGACTTGTGATTATAATCTATTGGATGATGATATATATACAGCTATTAATTATTTAGTAAGTAAAAGGGGAGGGATTACTATAGTTTTTTTAGGTATTCGTAAAAAAGTTTGTGAATGAAGTAATTGCATAAAAAAGAAAAGGATTGAGCTAACACCTGGTTTAAAATTTATCTTCAACTCAACAAATGGGCTTTTGGTTTGATTTAATCACTGTACATCCAGCTGAATGACAAAAAGTTTTGAAGGTCAAATTTATTTAGTTGGTATGTTGGCTTTTCCCGTTTCTTTTTGCTTACCTGCTAACTTCTTTTTGCATGATCTTGCTGACAGATTATAACAGTTCATCTGGATCAGGCCCTGTTATTCTTGACGACTGCAATTTCCATGAATCTGTGCATCTTGATAATTTTGATATCGACCGAACGTTGTCCTTGGTAAGTGGAAATCGATTTATGAAATACAATAAAAATGTTATTTTAAATCTTTCTTTCTTGTATTCTGGATGTTGATTGACTATGCTACAATTTGATTAGATACCCCCAGATGGAGAATTTCCTGTTATGAATTATAGAATGACTCAGGAATTCAAGCCTCCCTTTCGTATTAATGCATTGATTGAAGAAGCTGGACCCCTTAATGTGAAATTCTCCTCACTCACTAATTACTATGTTTTTACATTCAATTATCATTTAATATCCCTAAAGGAGTTTTCTGATATCTGTTAGGCCGAAGTAATTCTAAAAGTACGTGCTGAATACCCCTCTACCGTGACAGCAAATTCCATACTGGTACTATTGCCACTGCCAACATTCACTACCAGGTATTCTTTATTTATTTATTTGTTTCATTTTATAAACGGTCAAAGACATTAATTTGGATGGAGTTTCTAAGCTCATTATCTCAGATTTCCTTTAACTTCAGTAAACTTCCTATTTGCCTATGCTTGAGTGACCTTAGCGATTGTCTTTACCTCATGAAGATATGAAATTGATTTGCCGATATATATCTCTGGTAATATACAGAGAAATTAGTGATAGGTTCAAGTTCATAAACGTTGAAATGAATGTCTAATCATATTAGGTTAATCATTGATTAATGATATCTTTGTGAAATATTTGCTATTTCTGACCATTACATTTTATAGATATATTATTTTATTAAACTGCACCGTAAATAAACTTTCCAGAGTCAGTTTCGAGTTGGAACCTGGAGCAGTTGGAAATACAACTGATTTTAGAGAAGTAAACAAGAGACTTGAATGGGGTTTAAAGAAGGCAAGAAGATCTCACTTTTTCATCAAGTATTAGCTAGGATTATACATTGAATGCGATTACACGAGATTTTAACTTTTTTTGTTTTTACTTTAGTTCATTTGAGCCTAAAAAATGTTTACTTTGTAATTGTTGCACCACTTGTAGATTGTTGGTGGAGCAGAACATACTCTGCGTGCAAGGCTCACTTTCTCTCAAGAGTCACATGGTAAGATTGAGGTACCTTTTGATTTGAAAGTTCCTTGAAATAGCTGTCACTCATTTCCTTAATAATACAGGAAATATTGTGAAGGAAGCTGGACCTGTTAGCATGACATTCACAATCCCGATGTATAATGCTTCTAGACTGGTGGTAAGATACTTTAGACTGCTGTTGCCCCTTGTTGGAGTATTCTGGGACGATGTTGAGTACAACTCACTTGTAAAAACCTGCCTCTTGCCCTTTACTGTTTATGCAATCTTGAAAGAAATCTTAAGAGTTTGAGTTCATTATGTTTCCGTGTAAATTATGAGTAATGGTAGGTGTCGATCTAATTTTATATTTTAATTTTATGCTTCAGTACGATATTTACATATCACTCATTGATCGGTAGAATAATTTTGATTAATGTTAGAGTACTAATTCCGTCAATATGTAAAACCACGTCAAGTTGTAAGATAATCAGGGAAAATTAGACAGTACCCATGAATTATTGTCTTCTTTTGTTGATGGTGAACTAAGCCAATTTCTGTTATTGGCTTTGTGCAGGTAAAGTACTTGCAGATAGCAAAGAAGTCTAGTGGCTACAATCCGTATAGATGGGTGAGATATGTAACCCAAGCGAATTCTTATGTTGCTCGGCTATAAATATTATCTTTTTCTCCTATTTGCCCCTTCTTCTTGGTTTTATAAATCTTAACTTGGAAATATTTTAGTGGCTCGATCTTCCAAATACGTAGATTTTGTAAGATGAGGGCACTGCACTTCACCATCTTTAGCAATTCAATGTTATCCCCATTGCTGAGGTAAGAGTTTTGGTTGTCAAGTAACTCCCATTGTTTAATCTTTCTTGCGGGTAGCGCCTTCTTTTCTCTACCAGTGTGTGCACTTTCTTTTAGTTTATCGACTGCTGTATGGTATTGAATTGAAAAAACTAAAGTTAAGATATTAAGAAATAATTTTGTTTAACTTGATGAAGGACAAATGTCACAAATCACGCAATGAGAGACTTAGATAGATATAATGTTATCTTTTCCGAACTCTTTGAAGCATTTAATGGAAGAGAGTAGACTACAAGGGAGTAAGTCCGGAGAAAACGACGTGTCAGCGGTCCAAAATTTTTAGATATTATTCAGGATAGAAGAGTGAGTGATATTTCCGAGGGGGGCGTTTCCTTATCCAGATCACCGCAGCGAATCTATCCACGTGTCCTTCTTAGGAGATTCTTTGCCCGACTCTTCTATCTTTCTTTCATTCATTCCCGTTCCCCGTACAAAGCCTCTTTTCAGGCTCATTGTGCCATGTTTCTTCTCTGAAGTTACATAAATACCCTTTCAACGGAGTCTGTGTTTTCTACAACAGTGATCAAATCCATCTAAACTAATCTCCCGACGACACTAGTCAACTGGGTCAGTCCGTAAATTAGTTGTGTCAGCAGACATTCAACCCAAAATATTAGACCAAAGTCCAAATTTTAAAAACCATTAGTTTAGCTCAATTTAGATGTTTTCTGGGTCAATTTAATTAATTTAGTTTTTTTTTTTTTTTTTTTTTTAAATTGAGGAGGGGGGGCACAACAGTCATTGTACAAGAAACTGATTCCGGGATTAAAAAGGGTTCATCGGTCATAGATCACTCACTTGTCGCTTCTCCGCCCTTATCTGCTTATTCTCGTCACTACAGTCTAAACCTTTCCTTTCATTCTTCCCGCTCCCTTCCTTTTTCTTCTCATTCATCCGATCCTTCGATTTCTACTTGTTTTCTTTACTCTTCCTCTGTTAGATCCAGCGGTTTCTTATTGTTTACTTGCTTCCATTGCAATCTTTGTTTGGATCGTGATCACTGGAAGTTCTTTTCCTTCCTGATTCTTCTACTGATCGGTGATTGAGAATCTTCTTTTCTTGATCTCTGTTTAAGGTCGCAGATTTCTGTTCGAGTTACAGGTCTGATGCTGCTTTGAATTTAGTGTTTAGTTATGTTGATCATCTTCTTTCCTCCAACTCTTCCAGCTGATACTGATGTACCAGAACCTTTTTCTGATCGTTAGAAAAGCAGGACTTTATAGTTTGAGGAGCTTTCGAGATTCCACAATTCTCGATCTATGCATCTTTTCTAAGCGAATTGAAAGTATTAGTTAGAAAAGAAGTAAAATGGACATAAATAGTAAAATTCAAAACTACGGTTACGAGTCGACCCCCTAAAATTATGCGTAAAACAAGTGCTTCTGCCAAGTTTGTATGCGTGTACTACGTCACTTATTTTCTTTGTTCAATATTTTAAATTCGAGAATCACGTTCAGTAGATTTATGGGAAATTGCAGAGTCTGTGTTGTGAATGAAATTTGTAATTTTTGGGGTGGTTATTCACGGGATCTATTTCGCCTCTGTTTATGGTGTGAAGGAGGTGATATGATTTCTTTGCAAGGACCAGTTATTTGTCCCAGCTCCAGTCTTGGAGCTAAGCAAACTGGACTTCGCATTCTGCCAGTAAATTGCCCTTTAATGGTGGTTCGGCTTCGAAGAAGTGAATTCTGGGGTGTCAAGGGGATAAACGGAACCAACACTAACACTGGGGCTAGTTCTCATCAGCTCAACGTGCGGAAATGCCAGACAGTGCATTGCCGTTTCAATTCATCATCTGATGGCAACGGTAGTACGGCAGAAAACTTCAACGAAAAAAATGAAGAATATGTCAACTCTAGCATCGTCGAGGCTGGTATGTTGAGCCAATTTCTAGTTGCTCCTACTTCACAAAGTGTTTGATCTATGTACGACCAGAACTTTTTGAATCTGTAATTTGTTAATTTATTAATTTTTACCTATCACGTTGAAGATTTTCTTGTAAGTCATATAATGGGAATTTTGTTTCAACATTTCAATATACAGTTGATGCATCCATGCATGTGTATTTTAATGTAGTTGAGGTGAAGAGTGGGGCAGATGGTTTCATGATCAAAATGCGGGATGGTAGACATTTACGATGTGTCCATAACAACCCTCAGGGTGGACATCTTCCAGATTATGCTCCTCATCCTGCAATTGTTTTGAAGATGGAAGATGGGACTGGTCTTCTTCTCCCCATAATCGTTTGTACGTACACATGTCATGTATATTATTTTTTCATGAGGTTTTAGAGAGTGAGGTAATACATCTCAAACTTCAAATATTCAGTCATTTTGAACTTATCTTTGATCTTTGTTTGCAGTGGAGATGCCGAGTGTGTTGCTCATGGCAGCGGTGCGCAATGTTCAAATTGTATGTTTTCTTTGAACCTTTCAGTATTTTATCTTTCTGACTTGGCTGAAGTTAAAATCAGTTGTTTAGAAACATTTGTATTTTCCGTTTGATTATAGGCAAGACCTACTATGTATCAAGTGGTTAAGGACATGATTGACATGATGGGATATGAGGTATACCTATTACCCGCCCTCAAATTTGTTTGATATCTGGTTTATGCTCTGTGACTTTGGTTTTTTTTTTTATGTATTAAATACCTTCTTTGTTCACGAAGGTCAAACTTGTTAGGGTTACTAAGAGAGTGCATGATGCATACTTTGCTCAGCTTTACCTCACAAAGGTCAGAATCCCTAAATTGCCTCTTGGCTGATGCTTATATGAATGGGTTTGGAGTCGTAATTGTTAATGGTTTCATGTTTTTTCAAGTGCAGATAGGTAGTGATACTGAGTGTGTGAGCTTTGATCTTCGACCTTCTGATGCTATCAACATTGCTGTGAGGTGCAAGGTGCTTTTAAACATCTTAGAGCTTATCTACCACTGAATCTACCTTTTATTTGGCTGTTATTGGTAATGTGAATAACAGAACCTACGAAAAATGCTATATTAATTTTTTTTTTAATAAGAACAATAAACGGTGTCTTACTTATTGACAACATGATCTGTTAATGTACTTTATAGTATTTGTCAATCATCGAAGATGATCTTTTTTGGTCCTTAGCAAAAAGGCAAGTTATGTGTGCTCGTGATTTGCTTTCGATAATCACATGCTGGCCTGGGGCCACTTACCAAAAAAATATCCATGTTAAGCTACGGCCATTGGTGGTGAGAAGGTTTCAAACAGACGAGTTACATTGTGGACTGTTAGAAGAATAATTGGTGTGATAACACCAGGGTAGTGACTTTATTAGATTAAATTAATAATTATTGGGTTTCTAACGTTGATATCTGCAATTAGAATCTGTACGATATTTCATCAGCTTGGACAATTAGCTACTAGGCAAAGCTTATTTTTATTTTATTTCGTTTTTATATTATCTGGCAGGTTCCCATACAAGTGAACAAACACTTGGCATACAGTGATGGCATGAGGGTTATTGAATCTGGAAAGTTGTTAGCACATACCTCAGCTGGTGATGGCTTATTATTCGCCGATCTGGATAGGTAAGTATACACTAATTTTACAACTGATTTTTTTTCCATTTTGTACTTGCATATTTCCTTGTAATTTCTTTTGTTATATTATTGTTGTTTTTGGCAAATCAAAGTTCTATATTTTAATGGGTGTTTTCATACTTAAGTCATTGGCATGCTTAAGTCATTGGCATTTGGATTTTGCGAATCGCAATGATGAAAATAAATGAGATGCTACCATTGATTAGTAGTGTGATAGGCTATTACTGTATTAGTTACCAGAATTCTGAGAACTGAGCATGCATGAGTCATTATGTTGCCACAATAAAGAAAGAGAATTGACCCAAGTATATACTGTTTCAGGCCAAGTGGTCAACCATGTGTGGAAACCAAGGAGTTTAATCTTGTGCGAAACATGCTGATAGCTGCTGTTGAAGAGCGCTACAGAGATGCTGGTATGTTTCTTTCTTATTTAGTCCAAAAGTCAAATTCTTCTGCGTCTGAAACCTTACAAATTTAATTTTGGTGTATTCAGTTCTCGGTGAAGCAGTTGAGATTTCATAAAATAACAAATATTTTGAGAACAATTTTCTCTTAATATTATAATTATGAGAATTTCATGACACGTGATTAAATATCTTCATGTAAAGAGAACAGATATCTGTCTGAATTACTCAATATTAAGTAGATAATAATGAAGCTTCTGGATTCCTATTGTTTTGATGGTTTCTTCAGCTCAATGGAGGGACAAACTTAATGTTCTTCGGGCCAGGAAGAACTTGGCATAACAGGTACTAAATACCACCATGGTTAGCTGCCCTTTAAAAATCTATTCTTTCTCAGAGAAAACCATCATATATTTGTTTTTTGCTTTTTTTTTTTTTTTTTTTTTTTTTTTTTGCAACAAAGACTGAAAAACGAAATCGTGAATGTGTTTTCAGTTCTTCCAGGAGACTCTCCAACCGTACATAGATTAAATTGATGGAGGTTGAGGTCAGCCCATGTTAGTAAATTGTTACACCTCTCCTCGTTTCAGCCTCTATATTTAGAAACTTTGTGAATATAAATATGTATATAGTGAAGGTAAACTTACTACTTGATGGTTGTGAACGTGAATTGAAGCACTTGACTACGACAACGTCCAATTTAGCTCCTCCAGCATTTCTGCCCCGGTATTTGAGCGATATATGGGTTTTTGGCTGTTTTTCATCGTATTAGCTCGCAAAAATATCAATGAAATGGAAATCTTTAAAGCTAAATTGAAATGCTGATTTCCAATTATAAATCAGATTAAAAAATGAATCTTTATCATACGACTGCATTTCAACCGATATTGCTTGTTAGAGACTCCATTTTCTTTATCATACAACTGCATTTTCTTTATTTGGAGCTTGTTTAAAAGCTTGTCGATATCTTAAGAAGTTTGGGGATGCTCGAATTCTGAACAGCAGCACTGCTGTGGCTCGTATTCTGTGACAAAGAATCATGTGGAATTTGATGTTTGGAAGATTAAACGGTCGGATCAGGTAGAAATCTAACATGAGAGAGAGAGAGAGAGAGAGGATGATGTCAGATCATTTGTCAAAAAAAATGTAAAGGTCTTTCTCCAATACTCTTCTACAGGTGTCTCGCTCCAGAAAGAAAAAGTTGTAAGCAAAAGCATATGTTTAAAGAATTGAGACCAGAAATAGCTTCATCACCAAACGATAGCTGTCTGAAAGTGAATAAAATCAAAACAGTGACCATCTTTCTTAGGCTGTTTCCTTGAACAAAAGCTCGAACCAGCTCTAATGGCGACATTGACCTACATTTTCACTGTATTAATGTAGTCCCCAACACGTCAATATCTTCTTCCAGATAGTTTATTCCTTATTCGCCAACCTAATCAATCCTATTGGATTGCCTTTTAATTTATTTAATCATCAATCATTGACTGGAATGTTGGCAAGAAATAGAATGTTCCTCTCCATTAGAATTTTTTATACCTAAAAGGGCAATGCTTAGAATCAGCTTCCCAAATCTATGATCCCATTCAGCCCTGCATTTTAAAATCTTATTGGGTCAAAGTCCCACGATTGAAATGTCAAAAAAATCCAATACCCCAGGCCCCATCAAATTATCCTTCATAAAATAAAATTTAAAAAAAAAAGAAAGGTTTTTGATTTACTGTACAGTGTAAGACTAGTGAACTAAGATAAGGGTTAAATTTCATAGAAGAATCAAAGAAACAAAAGTAAATCAACATAGTTCTTCCTATGGCAGCAAAAAAGCGACATCTATCAGAAACGAAGGGAAAGTCTGGAATTCATTTTCGTGGTTTCTCCAAATAGCAAAAACCAAGAAGATTACAGAGTGCAGTTTTCTTACAAGAAAAGTACATTGAATTATATTGTAAAAGATGGGCTATCTCCTAAATCACATAATGGAACAGTAATTATAAGCATCTTCACCGACAACGTACCAGACATCACATTTTTGACAAGTTTTTGGTGCATGGGACACTGCATCTTTCTTCTCGTCCTTCTTTTCTTCCTTCGGAGGTCCGATGCTAAGAATTGCTGCAGATTTTCTGAATTTTCTAACCTTTTTTATCACCTTCACTGGATCAGCTTCGCCTATGACAGTGGCTGTATTTTTCGATGGGTCCAATACTATCGAAATTACCCCCTCTATTTCTGCTATTAACTTCATCACCTTTTGCCTGCACTTTGAACACAGCAGTTCCACTGACACTACAGTTTTCTGGAACAGAAAAATGTCAGTTTTGTCGTACTTTTACTTCAGTGGGTTTACACTATGATGATGAATACAACAAGAAAACAGAGAAAGTACTGCAGGGTGTCAGTCAATGTATAAAATGGCGCAGAAGAATCAACTCAGAAATTAATTGCATGGCGGATAAAACAGCAAGAAAAAAAAGAAGGTAAAGGAGAAATTAAAGAAAGTGGAACCTTGGACATGATCTTGAAAAATTAAATCAAAATAGTCGTCAGAAGATGAACTAAGAATGTGGATGGATCCAGAGTAAGCAACACATGAATTTTTCTCAACTTATCAAGCATTTTGAGAGTACCAATGGGTATAGTTTCCTACAAGATTAGACGAAAGTTTGGTTGGAGACTAAATGCTGTGTCAGTGTGAGTTGGTAACATGCAGTAAATGCCAGACAAAAAGTTCATTAGATCACCAATGCCTTCCCGTATGCATTTAATACAGAATTTACCCACGTTCTCTCATGGTATTCTAGCTGCTATTCGGTCAGTTCAGTTCAGCCTAAAAACATGAAAATTCAGTCATGGAAGAGAATTTGAGCCGAATGAATATTGCAAATCTGGAAAATATAAACATCTACTTACATAACTACAACTAAACTTCAAGATTGGTTTACCAAAAGCAGAAGCGAAAATTACTTACAATTGCTGTGGTGTTACGGGTGAAAACAGCAGTCTGATTGAATTGATTGGACAACTGAAAAGCACAACGTCATGAGATGTCCTGACTTCTTTTTTGTCATATTCGAGTGGTAAACTTGTAGACGTTCATATCGAGCAAACAAGGTGTCAACTATGAAGCTAATAAATACCAGATAGGAAGATGAAATATCCTCATAAGAAGAACATTTCACCTTTCAATTAGAAAAAAAACCAAAATTACATATCTGGAAGTGTAAGCCTAATTGCCAATCAAGGTAATTTTGTTCGGTAATACTACATTAGCATGACCCTTGTCCTGCAAAAAAAGTCTGGCAGAATTTCCCCTTTATCATAGCAATCAATTCAATCCTGGACCCAGAAGAATCTCTCTGTAAGTTTGATATTAGAAAGTGCCTTAATAAAATGAAACTCCAAATTTACAACATAGGATAGAACCTCAAGATATCACTTGTTTCTTATTACTAAAGTGCTTCGACCATGAAACAAAGAAGAAGCATCGAGTTAAGGCATCGGAAAGTAATGAACATAGAATGGTGAATAAGTGGATGGAAGCTTTCAGTAAAAATATTCAGAATTGCGAATGAGAACTTCTTCGAGCATAGACCATGACTATAAAAACTTGGTCCCTAGCCGAGATTGAGCTAGGATTTGCATGGTTAATAATGAATAGAAAATGCATTGAATGTAACAGAGGCCTTCACAAGAGGACAAGAAATGGGTGAGAGAGAGAGAGAGAGAGAGAGTTCATTTTGAAAAGCATAGTAGTTTTTTCTTTTCTGCCTCCGGAAGACAATTATTTCAGAATCCAACTGTAGGAATTAAGAGGTCATGTGGGCTGGGATAAAAAGGTCCTTAAGAGTTGTTGATATATCGCTTTCCCTGCAGAACCCAAAAACATTGCGCTTTGTCACTTTCTCCTTCCCACTCCTTTTCCAAAGTTCCAATTAAAACTGCAGTGTCAGCATGAAGTCCACCTGGCTCGTGGAAAGGAAATGCGAAATGAGATTTGTTATTTTTACCAATATTACCATTTTCCAACAACGCTATTTTTTGCAATCAACATGAACACTCGTCAGCTTCCATATTTGTATACCTCTCTGCATCTTGTTCTGCCCCTGCCATAATATGCGTATATGTCTAGCTTATAATATGCTTCCATCTTCTTTAAAGGTTTCAGGTCCAGGTTTATGAAATCTACCAACAAAAAGTTAATCTGGTAAGCAATCCAACAAATGATAATGCAGTAGAGAGATCAGACTTTAAACACAATAAGTAACAACATTGTTCTTTCATTCATCAAGTCATAAAATTCGAAAGTTCCATCCAGACTATACTCTCTATCAAAGAGTAATCCCAAAGACACCTTTCTCATTGACTCACTAATTTCTTACTATTTTATGCAAATTATTAAATCAACGGTAAAATTGAACATCACTAGGTAACTTCAAATAGATAAATAAGTGGACGTCCCCTAGAACTTCCGTATATAAAATGGCACCATACTAAGATCAGATTTTGCAATCTTATCGATGTTGTTCTTTCAAACTATTTAATTAAAACTACTCATTTATATGCAATCTCTCAAAACATAACGAAGGCATCGTTGAGATGTTATATATATTTTTTAAACCCAAAAAATTCAAAAAGGTTCATTTTCTCCTCTTTTTCCTTTTGAAAGTAAAATCATGGTTGTTAGATCCAAAATGATTTATGCTCAGGCGTTCACCTTATAATCAAAAGTCTGGTCAGCCAACTCAGGGTATATAAATACTACTACATGTCAACTCAAATCCGACAAATTTTCTTGGTCTAGGAGCAATCATCACGCTACAGTCTTTTGCAGTAGCAGCAACTAAAATTCCTTCACAATCTTCAGACTTGAGGAAAACAATGCATAGAGGAATATCGGGGGTGAATCAACCACGCTCAATTGCCTGCACACTAGCCTCTTCAATGTCAATTTATCAAGCTTCTGAACCTCAACAAGTTGATCCAAAACTCAGGATTCATAAACTATCTTAGCAACAAGCAGCAAGAAACTGTGTTCGGAGACATTGACATTCCAAATGATAGACTTAACATCTTCAAATGCTCATCCAACTGTCATCACCTGTAGCCAACGCTCCAACCATGAGGACCATCGAGAAATACATGGAAGTTAGTTTGAGGGGAGAAAGAGATCTTTGATTGCTTCAATATTCATTTTTGTGATCCAGAGAACAAGTCTAGTGGGTTATAGAGACTCGAAACTTAGGTATATCAAAGTCAGAAATATTTAACACGAAGCAAAGAAACATACAGGTGCATAGAAATATGGTACTCTCGTTACACTGTCAGGAAAAGAACCAACAGTAATAACGCACCAAATGAGAAATAATACCTTCCCCTGATGCAGCTTCAAGACTTGCTGCATTCTGAGATGAGAAATCATCCAGTTGATAATATTTCGTTTGTTTATGAACCATAAAGCTGGGAGAAAACTACATTTGAGCTTACTAGAAGAAGACTTCCAAGTAAAAAGGTTGGTGACTTCAAGGGACCACAAACAGAGAAGGACAGTAAGACTCGGGATTAAACAAATGTAGCGAATTATACCAAAGTACATTTATCTCAACAGAAATGCACGTTTCACATTCAAGAACACCTGAAATGATGAAAATATGATCCATATAAAATTTCTGTAAAGTCTCAGATATTTTTTTAATCATATAGGACACTCCAGAGAAAGTTCTATAAAAAATGAAATTGACTTGTGTAAAAGTTAAATGCTATGTTGTACTTGTAGCATAAAGTCCAAATCCCGCCATTTGAATTATCAGATGCAGCAAAACAATGAGGTTTCCTCAAAAGAAGTTGTTCACTAAAGGCTAAAGTTTCTTCTGATCAATGCATGGATTCTGAGCTAGGTTAAATCCTTTGAACAACAATGCTAGGTTATATCATTTTCTTACTTACTCTGCAAGAGATAATGCATGGGGGAAAAAGAAGAAAAACTAGTAGCATTCTCAAATCTCTCTCAAAGGTGGTAATTCACGATTCAGCTACATTTACCCATTTATCAGAATGTAGAAAGTCATGTAAAGCCACAAACCAAAAAGTGCATAATAAAGAAGGCACAACAAACAATGGATGATTAATTTAAAGAGCTTTCAAAAACATCATGTACCTCAAGGAACGATGGAATGATCAGACAAAAGAAGAACTGAATCACATTGTGGATTAACCATTCCTGTATCAACCATTCAAGCAGCAGGACGCCTAGAATACTTTCTTCTCAAAGTTCCTTACAAATTACCATGTCAAAGGAATCCAAGGTAAATTTTTTCTATATGTGAAAATGTAAACATATCTATAATGAAATACAACCACACAAGATAACAGTAAAACAGGCCAAATCCTCCCCTATACATCAATCAACCCATCAAAAAAAAAAAACAGAAAACAAACAATCCTGAAGACATAAGCACTGTTCTTTAATAAATAGATTCTTAATACAAAATCCAAATCAAATAGGCTAGAGATCCAAATATTAGTTGACATGGAGTTATCTCTAGAAATCACAGTCACATATTTATGATAGGGATGGGAGCGGTCTAGTTCATCCGGTTCCACTCCAGAACTATGACTCATGGTTCCATGCATCCGAAACTGGAACCGGAACCGGAACCGGACTGGAACCGAAACCGTGGGGTTCCAGTTTGGTTACAAATTTTTTTTTTTTAAAATTATTTATATTTCTTGTTGTTTTTGGAATGAGTTTTCAGAATTTGGGCCAGGTTTTAGGCCAACTTTCGGGAATGGATCTGTTTTTTGCAACTTTTGGTTGGAATTTAACCGATTTTCGAGTCGAATATTTGGCCCACGGCCCTGTTTGGTTTTCACAGTTCTTGAAAGTGTGGAAATGAAACCGGAACCGGGCCATACAATTCTTGAAATTCCGAAACCGGAATGGTGGGTGGGTAGAACCAGCTCGAATCAGGACCAAACCACATGATTCGGTTAAAACTGTGATTCCGGTCCAATTTTTCTTACCCTTAGTTTATGACAAGTACATAATGAAACAAAGACCAATTGATGTGTCAATTCCCCCGTCCCTCACTCGTTTTTTAAGTTTTAACATTTTTTTTATTATAAAATAATTTTATTATGGTTTAGTGGTGACTTTTGCTTATTTACGATTTTATTATTAATAAAATGACCATTAGATTTAAGATTTTACTATTTTGTCATGAAGTTTTAGTTTTGATATTGAAGAAAACTTTGAATTCTCTCTAGATTTATCACTCACAATTTTCTCATCATTCTCAAGTATCGTTTACAATCTTTCTTATACATTTTGGTTTTTATCTCCTTATAGATAACATGTCAGTTTTTCATCTTTCATCAATATTATATTATAGGTTTTTATCTCTTCATAGATAAAAAATCAAGATCATGTAATCGTGTTTGTGTTATTGTTTCTTATCTCGTACTTCACTCAGCCCTTTCGTTGGTCAGTACCCTCCGCCCTTCAGAACCCTCAACTGGAGAGCCATAACATGGTGGGTCCCATACCCCACCAGCAACAGAGTTTGGTTCCTAATAATTTTACTATGGGATATTCAAACTATGTATCTCTCGTTGTGGGAAAGATTCTTTAATCAAAGTGTTATATAGATTTAGATCCTCCAATGGTGAAATTATTAAGGACCAACCCTTGTTGCTGGTGGGGAATAGGATCCACCATGTTATGGCTCTCCGATTAAAGATTCTAACCAGTAGAGGATCCTGATTAGCAGTTGGGCCGATTGAAATGCGAGGTGGGAAACTATAGCAGTTTGTTTTTGCAACTGATTCAGAATGATTTCTATTATTTTCTTTAGGATCTCATTGTTATTGGTTCATATTCTCAATGCCAATTTCCCTAAATTGTTCCCAAAATAAATGATTACCTAAACATGCCCCTTAATCAATAAGCTCGAGATTCTTAATAGGCCAATCGCATGCTACACGTAGAGTTGGTTTATGATGTTTTTTCTGTCAAAGACACGGATCCAATTACATCTCTCAAAGGGCATTTCTCTTGTGAAAATTGTCACAATCTGGAGGCAGGCATAACAGAACGCCAGGTCGAGCGATCTGATCTTCAGAGAGGATCTGATCACCCATTTAATCTCTTAAATGCAGCATATGACTTGAACATTTAATCAAAAGCTAGATCCATGTATTGATTATAGATATAATAGTGCGATAAAGAAAATAACAGTTCAATAAGGATTACAAGTTCATATCCAAAACCAATAAACTATTACAAGTTCAACTAAAATTAAGTTATCACCAGAAATTTAACTAAATACTCAAATGCAGAAAGAAATAAGTAAAGCCAACAACTCTCAAGCACCAGCTACTCACTGCTCTTGTTCTTTCATAGAAGGCGGAGGGGATCGTTAGGTTGAGTGACTAACTCAATAGTAATGCTATATTAAATGCCTGTAAAACTTATTTTATCTTTTCTTTCACAATATGATGAGATAACCAAATGGTTTTCAAAACATCATTCTGTTGAAAACTTATTTTCACCATTTAAGGAAAACATGCTCTACAAGCCAACGATGAGGCATTAGGTAAAACATTTGTCGCGTACGTAGACGACTATATGAAAATAGATCATCATCGTACATTTAACTTAAAAATCATCTCAATGAAAAAAAGATGGTCACTCAAGGACTCCTCTGGCCCACAAACACAAAAAAAAGGCGATAGAAATCCAGCAACACCTCATGAGTCAGAAAGAGGAGTCCAGAAACGTGCGATCCGAAGATCAAACTCCATCACCTAAGTTGTCAGTGACAATGGTCATCTACGAAGCAACTCGTATGAACAATAATAAAAAATAATTATACCCTGATTAGATTTATAGATTTGAAACCCAAAAAGCGCGTCATCACCGCCCTATTACTCATTTCGTGACGTGCATATAAGACAACTTTCAGGCAGTAAAAAGTGTACTAAGATGTTCTCCTGATACTTTAACACCAAAACCATCCAAAATATCACGAGAATTCATCCTCTATCACAATAATAATAAAATCATGCATAACAGTAAATGTATATACACATAAAAGACTGATGTGCTAACAACTAGGTCTCGTCAGGTTTTCATAGGTGATAGCTCACGAAAATAGAGTTTTCTTAAAACCCATGCAGTGCAAATGATATAAAATTCCTACCTTTACACCGAGTGATCGTTCTTCTAACTAGAGGCGCAACCTCGGCAACTGGATCGAAGTCTTCGAAGACGTCTAAGCCTAATATAATATCAAAGTTAAGATTATATAACTTAACACTAAAGGAAGACACTAGGATTGGTCATAAACCGGGACTAAGAACTCAATATTTAACGCTATAAACAACCGCAGACTTCTTTTAAAAATAAACTGTGTGGTCGATACTTATAAGTGAGGGTCGACACTTAGAACAATCAGGTTGGCCGCGGTCGACAAGTCCTTTAAGCAATCGACACTTGAAGCTCTCAGGTTTAATTATCAAATGGCCTAACGGTTGACACTTTCCTTGAAGTGTCGATACTTACAGCTCTTTGTTCTCGGCGTAAGTTTTAAAGTGTTGACTAACCGTCCACAGTAGTCAACATTAGGGGGATTTCCAGTGATGGGATGTCATGAAAATCGCTCCCCTTCACCGGTTTTGCCTCCAAACGGCAACAACATTTGCACACACTGTTAATACATTAATATAGTTAGAAAAAACGGATGAAATCGAGCTTCATTGCTCAAATCCATCCCCATCCTAAAGCCCTAAACTTTAAACACGAAAATTGAGAAGCAAACTTACCAAATCCAAAAGTCTCTTCACGAAAGATGGTGCACGATGTCTCACAAACGATTCATTAGCCACCGAATGAGAGGAATCGCACAAAATGTGATCGCTCCTCTCTCCCTCTCCTTGGTGGCTCCAAGTAAGAATGAGAATAGGGTTTCTCTAACCCAAATTTATCAAATTTCTATAAAATTATATTTTAACCCCTTGACTTAAAGAATTTGCAAATCACCCAAACTTAATATTACAATAAAAATTCGTAAAAATACCGGTTTTTACAAGGATACTGCTGCAAAAGTATTTCAAAGTTATGCGAACTCAGAAGTCTCCAATCGTAATTCATTTTTTGCGATTTTTGAATCCCTGTAACCGTCCCAATGTAGTGAAAGTTCAAAAATAAAACAGCAGTAGTCAAAAATTATGTAATGCAGATAGCATAATTGCATGAATTCTTTAAACTACTAAAAATAGTAGTAATCATAATAAAAGTATTTAATTGCTTCTTGCTTGACCAAAGTGGATGGAATCTAAAGAGGCTAAAAGCCTATTAGAAAGTGTGTCACTTGGGGGACCCAAAGAACATTTGATTAAGGAAATCAAATGGTTATCGCCGAGGAAGTTTATATGCCATACCACTTGAAGAACACTGCCCCGTTGCTCTCAGCACTCTTAATGCTCCATCAATGAAAAGTCGATTCCGAGGACGATAAGTATTTTCTTATGGCAGTATTCTTTAAAATAAAATAAAAAAATGAAGAGGATCAAAGACAAGATGAACATACAAAAAGCAGGAGAGAATCTAGAGTATGCAAGGGCAACGTTAACGGCTCCTTCACCTGTATAAACCCGATCAGCAATATCCTTCTAATCCTGTTTGATATTCATCCCATGAATTTCAGATTCCTCTTAAAGACATCCCACTGTAAAATAGAAAATAAAAAAACTCCGAAATATAAACATAAAATAAAAGCAAGCACAAAATGTTAAAAAAAACCTAAAAACCTGGATTCACATTCTTGAATTCTCGAAACCTCAATGCAATTGATAGGATAACAGAGTGAAATTGCGTGGAATTAAAGCGTAAAACCAAAAACATGGGAAGAATCTTATTACTCCACCAGAAAAAGGAAGATTCTAACGAGATAAAGGGTGGAGCGGAGAAGCAGAAAAGAGCGGGAATTTCAACTGACTACGAGAAACGTGGCTTTTACTGTTCCTGCCACATTATAAGTTATCCTTATCTTGGACTAATCTCCCACTGAACTCGTAACCAAACAAATTCTCAATTTATATTCCAAATTAATTATCATGAGCCATCGTATTAATTAAAAAATAATATTATATTTATTACTTTAAAATATTATTTGACGTGTAAAATTAATATAATAAATAATAAAATAATTTAGTGTAATTTTAAATTGAAAAAATAAAAATAATTATTAATTTCGAAACTCTCTTTTAGCTTTGTAATTATTGTTTAATCATGTACTATTTTTTTTAAATCTCTTTTCCAAATTAAAATTACTATTATTATTATTTAAATAGTTTTAATTGGGCTTTTGGTGGCCAATTTAAGAACAGAAACCATTCAAAGAGCCCAAGGCCTGCTTTTGGAACCCATTTCTTCATCTTACTTGTCTCGTTTTCAGGTTTTAGGGTTTGTTAATTGTTGAAATAGATTATTTCATAATTTAAACTGTGGGCGTATTAAAAATTATATAAAATCTTAACTCTTCCACTTAACATGACAAAATACACATCATCCAAGTTATAAGCTTAAGAAGTTGATATGAAGAACATCAAATATACGCATACATCTCAAAAAGTCGTTCTTCGTTTGATTAAAATAAAACCATACCATCGTCGCAACCCAACTTTCCAAATCATTGATTGAGGGCAAGTGTTTGTATCGGGGGATTTTTACTTTACTTGCATTATTTTCTAAGTTCCCTCAAACTTTAAACACCTAATTTTCGTACACTAAAAAGATGCTTAGATAAAAGCATACTCTTACGAATCATTCTTGGTCGCATTTTTGTAAGTGCCTACACAATTCTCCTAGTTTGGATGAGCGTAGTCGTTGTAATTATTCGACCAATGCCTCTACAATTTATTCTTAAACCACGTGGCAATATACTGTTTCGTTTCTCAAGCGATACAGTTTGAAATTATATAACTCTCTGGGTTTGCGCTATACTATTGCAATTTCTTGATCTCGAATAATTATTGTCCATAATTTCTGGTCGAAACACGCGGCACATTCTAGCTCCATTTTCACAACTTGTTTTAAAACGAGAAAACGTGTTATAATGCCTATTTTGAACATCCCCATCATCCTAGAATAACAAGTATATTTCTACCTATCAAAATTCAAAACAAAACTCAATTTGCATTATCTCCCATAAAAGCAAAATGACCCCTTTTATTATACTGTTAAGAGTACAATGTGACGTCAATTATAGTTGTGCCAGCTCACATCATATTGCAATATTAAATTTTGTAATTTTTTTATAAATTGATGTTTAAATTGTAAAATTCACTTACTGTGTTGTATTTTGATTTTGACGTAGTGAATTTTTAATCGATTATTAAATTTTTTTGAAATAATTTTTTACGTAAATTTTGAATTTTGTGATTTTAGATTATAATTTTCAGCGTAGAAAGAATAAAAGATCATTTGAAGCATAGAATTTGATGCCACCGCTCCAGTTCTTTCAAAGAGCCGCCATAACCATAAATGGATTAAGTTGGTCCTCCAGAATCGTGGTACGATTAGGCAGTGTCGTTGAACTAGTCAACGTGTTCACTATTATTAAACAGAGCACGACCCCAGATTTCACCGACTTGTTGGACATGACAGTTGAGCTGTCCTGATTCTCATGAACTTTGCGTTTTATACGTGAAAGTTTCAAGCGAAGCGACGATAAAATTATTAAAATTTATAATTTGTTTGCATATCCTTAAAATGTGATTTTTAAGAAAGTGACATTAAAATTACTTGATATAAATAAAAATAATATTGCAATAATACGAAGTTTCACATAATAAAATCATTCATGTTTACTCTCATATTTTAACGAATAATAATAAATTTATTCTCTTAACTGATAATAAATAAAATAATAATTTGTATAATTAATATTATAAAATAATTATTTATAATTAATTACGATAATCATTGCTTGTTCATTGCAGGTACTCTTCTCGAAGGACCAAAAATAACACTCAACTCAACTAAGCGCAAAGGAATACATGGGGTAAACCCTATCAGTTGTTATTTAAAAATAAACACAGTATTATTCTATTTTAATTATCACGAGTTGTCCTGCTTTTTTTTGTTAAACATGTATTTATATGGTTTATGAGTCTATATATAGTCAGATACATACAAAATCCATGAGATGGTTAACTTTATAATCCATTAGGGTTTTCTACGGCAAACCAGAAGCGTAGAGTTTTCAGGAGAGAAAATGGAAGCTGTAGGTATTCTTCGTATGAATACAGGGAATGGAGCGACGAGCTATGCTCAGAACTCCACAGTTCAGGTTGGGTTTATGATCTCCTGATTATGAATTTTGTTTAAAATAATTGGAACTGTTGAATTGACCTCGTATTATATTGATGCCCGTACGACTTTGCTGTTGTTGTTTTTTTTTTTTGGCAGAATCGGATCATATCGATTGCAAAACCAGTGACGATGAAAGCCATTGAAGAACTATTGGCAGGATCGTTGCCGGAGAGCATGGGAATAGCCGAACTAGGCTGCTCATCGGGACCAAACACTTTAAATGTACTGTCGGAGATAATGGACGTCGTGTACGATAAATACAGAGGCAATGGCCGGGCTTTGCCGGAGCTTAGCGTGTTTCTTAATGATCTTTATGAAAATGATTTCAACTACGTTTTTGGAATGTTACCAACTTTCCGCCATAGGATTACGAAGGAGAAAGGCGTTGAGTTTGCCGAGAAATGCTCCATTTTCGGCGCCCCTGGTTCTTTTTATGGCAGACTGTTTCCCAGCAAGAGCCTCCATTTTGTTCACTCCTCTTCCAGTCTCCATTGGCTATCTCAGGTTCAACCAATAATATCTGGAAATTCATATTTTCTGTTATTGTTCAAGCCATATAAAACTCCTAATCTATATATTTTAACGATGAAAAAAATTTAAAAAAAAAATCATTTTCGCTATCTCTGTCGTTCAGTCTCCCTGAAAATTCGTCGGAAAATCAGTCACTGATCCATCGTTTTCCGTTCACTGTTGGAAAAAGGGAAGTAATATTCGCTCGTTTACGATACCTTTGGAAAAAGGAAGTTTTTTTAGTAAAGTTTTTGAAAATAGTTAGAAAACACACTGAAAATATAAAATCGATTCAGGCGCCGCCATGTTTGTGGAAAGAAGAAGGAAAGGAAGCGATGAACAAGGGGAAGATATACATATCAAAGAAGAGTCCTCCATGCGTGCTGGAAGCTTACGCAGAGCAGTTTCGTGAAGATTTTTCTGTGTTTCTAAAATCACGTTCAGAAGAAACGGTGAAGGGAGGAGGAATGGTGCTGTCCTTTTTTGGGAGACAATATTTAGACCCCACCTCTGATGAGACTTATCTCCATTGGGAGTTCCTAGGGCTAGCCTTGATGAGCATGGTTGGCGAGGTATTAACTCAATCCATTTACCGTTTTTCTTTTTCTTTTTTTATTGGTTAATTATAAAATTCAAGTCCGAACGGCGTTTCTTGGCTTGCGCGGAGCGGAGGGCTGTTCTTCAAGACCCGCACTCCGTCAGAGCTTATTTTGTTAACATATTTATACGATAATTTTGTTAATGAAAATACTTTAAGATTTAAAATGTTTATCACTTTATATTTTGATGGTAAATTTGATAATTATTCTTTTTATTTTTATAATTAAAATGTTTTAACCTTTAATTACCTCAAATAGGCTCACTGGGTTCAAGTAGAAAACTGTTTTAAGTTTAAGTTCTAGACCCATTTCATTTTTGCATTTTTCTAAATTATCACGTCGATGACTTGCTCTTTTAGTGTTGACTTATGCTCCTGATTGGATCTTATTTCTTCAGGGACTGATTAAAGAAGAAAAAGTTGACTCTTTCAACGCTCCTTACTATGCTCCATGCATAGAACAAATACAAATGGAGGTAGAGAAAGAAGGTTCATTCACCTTGGATAGGGAGGAGTCTTTCGAAATCGATTGGGATGGAGGAAGTAACAAAGAAATCGTAGGCGATTTTGCAACTCAATCGAGCGGAAAGCGAGTGGCAAAGACGATACGAGCTGTGGTAGAATCCATGCTCGAGTCTCATTTTGGAGGAGAAATTATCGATGAGTTATTCGTAAGATTCGAGAAAATCGTGAATGATCATTTTTCAAAGGCAAGACCCAAGTACATTAACTTGGTTATTTCTCTGGTGAGGAAATAATCAAATTATGGAAACAAGATTTAAATAGTACTCCTCGAGAAACAATAAAAAAAAAAGAGTTATTAAATCCTTGTTCTTGGTCTTATCATATTTCTCATAAAGTAATTTGATTTTTTTCTTGGTTTCCAAATATCTTGTGCGGTGCTTTGTTAGATTATTGGATTCAAGACCACGCGGTCACAATGTCACATTTTAATCACAGCGACCACACGTGGGGCTGGGTCCACAAGAGAGTCAATTATATTTGACCCACCAACCAGAATCTATCACTCGTCTACTGTTATCCTTCGGATGAAACCCTAGATTAAACTACAATCCATCCATGATCACATGAAACCTAATCAAGATTAACAAAACAAACACAAAAATAAGCAGTATGTGCCAACTCAGGCCGAACCAAACTAAAAAAAACTGTTATTTGGCAAAAAAATCAACCCTCTTTTACCATTGCACGACGAACAAGACGGAAATGCAGCCATAATTATCGTCCAACTCCGTGCCTATCGCCTTAGACGTGGGGGCTACTACACCTGTCCCTCTCTCAGCTAATTAGTAGTAAAAAACGAGTTTTTTTCTTGGACTATTGACCCTCACTCCTCTATAAATAGCCCTAGTCACGCCTTCAGAAGATCACCAGCAACGCCTTATCAATGGCTAAACTACCCTTTTTCGCTCTCTTCCTCGTCCTCTTCCTCCTCCTTGCTTCCCCCGGTAAGTTGAATTAATTATCTGATATGCAAAAGGTGATTATGAGTATTCAAGTGTTGTTGGCTGATCTCAGATGATTTTGAGTTATTTTTTGATGCAGAGATCGGAGTGGTGGAAGGTAAACTGTGTGAGAGGCGTAGTCAAACTTGGACTGGAGTTTGTGTCAAAACAGGCAACTGCAATACTCAGTGCAAGAATCGGGAAGGTGCTTCCAGTGGATCTTGTCACTATCAGTTCCCTGGCTTTGCTTGCTTCTGTTACTTCAGATGTTGATTCGACGAAGAAAGAAGCTTCATCGCCATAACTGAGCTTCAAGTTGTTTGTGTGTTTGGTCTCGTCTCTCAAACTGTACGAATAAGATCTACGCCGTCGTCGGTGTTTATGTTTTTGTGTTTTATCCAAATGAATAAACCTACTGTCGTTTCGTGACTCTCTTCCATTAAGATAGCACATACAGACGCCGTCGTCCATGCATGGAAAAGTCAAATCTATTAAGATTTGCTTTTTCAAGTTTGAACTGTTTAAAAGCAACGTCAGGCTAAGTTTGAAATGAATGTCACGCGATCTTCTTCGGGATTATACCAGACAAAAACGTTGACCAATTTATTGATTTTTATTAAAATTAATTTACAGAAACGACCCGACTGTTAGACGTACATAATTTCAAATAATTAATTGGGTTTATACTTAAAAAAAAAAAAATACAAGTCTATGAGTCGACTTAAAAAACCTCTACCCACATTAAAGAAAACTTATGGCCATATAATAGGTTGCTTTCTGACTTTATCATCTTGAATACAGAGGAAGAAAAACCAAAATATAGTTTCTCAAGTTATCGATCAACATGGGACCCTAGAAAACTGTACCTTATCAAGAGGGGAATTTGTCACCATCGGGCGGGATCAAGTTGAAAGACGTTTTTTTAAGAATAGACATCAATCCTGTTCGGTTGTTTTAAACATCGTTGGGAGCAATTTAAATCTGGAATACGGGGTGAGGTGACCCGCCTCTCCGAAGAGGACGACTGATCTAATTGGACCGGCCGACCATGGGCCTATTTTTATTTTCATTTTTTTCAGTTCAGCCCCTCTAGTATTAAAAAATAATTAATTAAAAAAATGTAACGCTACTAGATTTAATTGAAAATTTTACCACATGACCACTACATTATAGAAAGATAATGTAAAACTTTTCGTGACTTTCTAACACTTGTAAAATTTATTATAATTATTTTACGTCAAATTTATGAAATAATTCATTAAAATTGCAATAAATCGTACAAGTGTTACAAAATTACAAAACTTTTCAGCTTATCTTCCCATGATGTGTTGAACATGTAGTAAAATTTTTAAATAAATCCACCATCGTCTTACATAGAGAACAATACTCAGCTATTTTGAATAGAAGAAAACTGAATCAGTGTCGATCGATCAGCAAAACTGGGGCGATTCATCGGCTAATAAAGAAAAGTTAAAGAATTTGGAGAAACCACCAGAGGATGCGCCGACAAATTGGCTACTATGCGGCGATCGATCGGCTACAGTGACAGCCTTTTGAAAATTTATGGGCAGAACATAAGAACTGTCGATCGATTGGCCACATTTGGGCGATCGATCGGCTGAAGCATAAAGCTAATGATTTTTTTTTTTTACGGAGGCGATGCTGATCGATCGGCCACACCAGCCAATCAGGACCAAACTGCGCAATTCGATTAAAATTGCGATTCTGTCCAATTTTTTCTACCTCTAGTTTATGACAAGTACATGATGAAACAAAGACCAATTGATGTGTCCAGTCCCACATCCCTAACTGGTTTTTTTAGTTTTAACAACTTTTTTTATTATAAAATAATTTTATTATGGTTTAGGTGTATTTTTTATTATTTACAATTTTGTTATTAATAAAATGATTTTTTGGTTTAAGATCTGACTATTTATAGAGTTTTAGTTTTGATATTGAAGAAAACTATGAATTCTCTCTTCAGACTTATCACTCACAATTTTTTTATCTTTCTCAAGTGTCGTCTACAATATTTCTCATACATTTTTTTTTATCTCTTTATAGATAATGGTTTGGGCCGGTTCCATGTGATTAGGAGCCGATCCCGATTCCAAAAATCTAGAAATCAAGGACCATGGTCTAGTCCATGGTTATGAATATCAAGAATCGGTACGGACCATGGGAGTACCAACCCATGGGTCAGCCATGTGAAAACGAATTATCCAACCCATGGGTCAGATACCTTAATATTTTGAAGTTCGGACTTTAGACTTTAGAGTCTGAACTTTGAAGTTTGAACCTACTGAGTTCTGAGTTTCCGTCTCCTCGACCCCAACCCCAACCCCACGTCTTTCTCTCAATGCTATTTCCCTATTCCCGTCTCTCTCTCAACACTGTGTCGATTTACTCTCCCGACTCCCGAGTCATCGGCGACACTCTAGGTTCAGGCGCACTCATCAGTCACTGTCACCTCGCTCTCACCAATGATTTGAGAAACCAAAGGGTACGGAATTTTGATTGTCTCAAAGGCTCTGTGTCGGTTTATTTATAATTTTTTCAAAAATTCAGCCTGGTTCTGATTCGGTACCAATTCCTTCCAGGGTCAGTTTCGGTCCTTAGATTCAAAAATGCTGGTCGGTCTTGTTTTGGTTTAGAACCAGGATCGGACTGGACCATACCGGACCATGCCCACCCATACCTGTTAGGGTCTATTTTGTTAAAATTATTTTAAGATTTAAATGTTACTCGCATGATAGTTTGAGGATAAATTTGATAATTTCTTTTATTATTTTTACAATTAAAATGTTTTAACTTTTAATTACCTCAAATTGTGACTGTTGGGCTCAGTGGGTTCATCGACCTGTTCAAAACCAAAATAGAGAACTGTTTTAAGTCTGGCTTCTAGACCCATTTCATTTTTGCATTTTTCTAAATTATCACGTCGATGACTTGCTCTTTTAGTGTTGACTTATGCTCCTGATTGGATCTTATTTCTTCAGGGATGATTAAAGAAGAAAAAGTTGACTCTTTCAACGGTCCTTACTATGCTCCATGCATAGAACAAATACAAATGGAGGTCGAGAAAGAAGGTTCAATCACCTTGGATCGGGAGGAGTTTTTCAAAATCGATTGGGAAGGAGGAAGTAACATTGAAACCGTAGGCAATTTTGCAACTCAATCAAGCAGAAAACGAGTGGCGAAGATGATCTGAGCTTTGGTAGGATGCATGTTCGAGTCTCGTTTTGGAGGAGAAATATCGATGAGTTTTTCGTGAGATTTGAGAAAATCGTGGATAAACATTTTTCAAAGACAAGAGTTGAGTACATTAACTTGGTTATTTATCTAGCGAGGAAATAATCAAAGTATAGAAATAAGATTCAAATAAGTCTCTCGAGAAACAAAAAAAGAGTTATTATATTTTAAATAAAGATCATTGCGTAACACAATTTGATTTTTTTTTTCTTAATTTCATCAGAATAGCCCACGGGTGGCCTATTTTGTGAAAAACGATTAGGATGTAAGACCAAGTGATGTAATTATAATGTTACATTTTTATATTTGTAATATTGAGATGCTTTATATATGGTAACATTTCATCTCCAACTAGGACATTTGGTATTAAACCCAAGAGCAAAGTCTTAATTCGAAACATACATTTGTACTAAACTTAGGGTATCATTTAGCAGTTTAGTCTTTTGTTTGCCATTAATAACTTCTATTATAATAAAATTATAGATTATTAAGATCCCAGATAAAATAATGTGACGCTAATCTCATATTTTAAAATTATGATATTAACGTGTATTTTGTATTAAACCAAAAGCAAAATTGTACGGATACCTAAAATAATCAATATTTATACTGCTAGAGAAAGCTTGAGGTGTCATAGTTAATACTCATGCATATTCGCTTTCAAAATTTTCTTCTATTGTTGTAAAGTTCGGAGGTAACTTAGGCTTAACATACTGATAAAAATTAATTACTTTATGCAGATCACGAACCCTATCCACAACGCCTCCAATCAAAGAACAGCGACCACACGTGGGCGGCGTTCACAAGGAGTCAATTACATTTGGCCCGTCAATCAGAGTCCATCACTCGTCGACTGTATCTTTTCGGTGATCCCATTAAACCTAATCAAGCATTAAGTGCCTCTCTCAGCTAATTAGTCGTAAAAAACGAGTTTTTTTCTTGGACTATTGACCCTCATCTCCTCTATAAATAGCCCGAGTCACGCCTTCAGAAAATCACCAGCACGCCTTCTCCATGGCTAAACTACCTTTTTTCGCTCTCTTCCTCGTCCTCTTCCTCGTCCTCGCTTCCCCCGGTAAGTTGAATAAATTATCTGATATGTATGAAGTGAATATGAGAATTCAAGTGTTGTTGGGCTGATCTAAAATGATTTTGAGTTATTTTTCGATGCAGAGATCGGAGTGGTGGAAGGTAAGCTGTGTGAGAAGCGTAGTCAAACTTGGTCTGGATATTGTGGCGTTACATCCCACTGCAATAATCAGTGCAAGAATCGGGAAAGTGCTTCCAGTGGAGCTTGTCACTATCGCTTCCCTACCTCTGTTTGCTTCTGTTACTTCAGATGTTGATTCGACGAAGAAGAAGCTTCACTCTGTCGACCCATCGCCATAGCTGAGCTTCAAGTTGTTTCCGTGTTAAGTCTCGTCTCTCAAACTGTACGAATAAGATCACCGCCGTGTCCGTGTTTATGTTTTTGTGTTCTAAATAAATAAACCTACAGTCGTTTCGCTACTCTCTTTCAATTTAGAGAGTACATAAAGACGACGTCGTCCAATAGAAAAGCCAAATCTATTAAGATTTGCTTTTTCAAGTTTGAACTGTTTACAAGAAACGTGAGGCTACTAAGTTTGAAATAAATGTCAGGCCATCTTCTCGGGATTATACTAGACGAAAACGTTGACTGATTTATTGATTTTTATATAATTTATTTACAGGAACGACACGATTGTTAGACGTACATAATTTCAAATAATTAACTGGGGTTTATCATTGTGAATAAGGAGACAAAAAAATATATATATAGTTTCTCGATCACCATGGGGACCCCAAAAGTGTTTTTGTCACCTCCCCATCAAAAAATAATTAAGGAAAGAGATAAAAGCGGGAGTAGAGGACCTTTATATATACAGTACTATCTTCTTATTGTCTAGTCGTGTCCATCAGTTATGTGGATCCCTTCTTAATGATGAGTGACCGCATAGGAAATGGAGACCATTTGATACAAAAGTCTTCCTTGGCGGGCAACCCTCATCTTTCTAGATATCTTCGTGTGGTGCAAAGGAAGATACGAAGCTTTTCATGATTATTAAAATGTTTTTTTTGCATGACTTGGTAAACAGGAGTGAAATTTTAAAATAAATTTGTTATCTTTTGGTTACTTTTTAATTTTATAAATATAATAAATTATATTAAATTTATTTGAAACTTTTACTGTTCAGTAATTTTAAAAAAGTAATATAAAAATTTTCGTAATTTTATAAAATTCGTATGATTTATTGGAACTTTAATTAATTATTTTATAAAAAAGATGTAAAAATATTATAATAAATTATACAAGAATTAAAAAAATACGAAAATTTTCAAATTATCTTTTCATAACGTGATGAACATGTGATAAAAGTTTCAAATAAATTCAATATCGTTTGATATTTTTAAAAAATTAATTTTTAAAAAATACCAAATGATATTGAATTTATTTAAAATTTTAATTATATGTTCACCACGTCATGAGAAGATAATTAATTATTTTATAGAATAGATGTAAAAAAATTATAATAAATCATACAAGTGTTAAAAAATTACGAAAATTTTCAGATTATTTTTTCATGACGTAGTGAATATGTGATAAAATTGTCAAATAAATTTAATATCGTTTGTATTTTTTAAAATTAATTTATAAAATTAATAAATTATTTTGAGAATGGATGTTTGTTTTTTTAGATTGGTCATCGGCTCCCAGAGGACAGACGGTGACCGACAGATTATCAAGATTTTATTTGTTAGGTTTTAAGTAGTTTAAGATTTGAACGATTAGAATTAGATATTTTAGGGTTTGGTTTAAAAATATCCTAACGTTTAAGATTTAAATTAAAAAAATCTTTTTTTTTTTTTTTTTTGTTTGCGAGCATTGAAAGAACCTTATCAGATCCTTGCGGATTTCAAGCCTGGGAGGTTACTTTACCATGCAACCTCAGTGCGGCCACATATTGCCGGCGAGGGCAGGAAAAATCTCAGGTGATTTTTCTATCATTCTGGTGTTGTCGTATTTATAATTTTTTACTGTTAGGTTGGTCCATTTCTACTGCTTACGTTAATCTACTCAGCCACTTTAACATTTTTCAATTGTTCTTCGATCTTGGCTTCTCCAACTGTTGTTAAATTTAATTTTCTGTTCTTGTGATTTCCTTGTTTTCGAGTTGTGTTCTTCTGGTTTATGTAGCTACATTTGGGTTTGGCAGACGGACTCCGGCGTAGATTTTCTGCCTCTGAAGTTTAATATTTTGGTCGTTTAACAGACGTGAGATGAGAGAGAGAGCTTTGTATTATTTAGAACTACCAAAATGATGGCTTATTTAACACAAACTGATTGAGAAAATAACTGGTAAATTTTAGTGATAACGATGACTGGATCATCGCTTATAATGAACTGGCGAGTTAGCAGTGAAAGTGACAATAGCAAACGGAGCCACGTCGAGCTCCATCAACAGCACCTTCGTGTTTGATGCAATGGCTCCTGCATTCTTCTCCTTGAGCACATACTCCAGCAACAAAATGGCTCTCTCTCTCACACACTCTTCCCACCATTTCCGTCTCTGCAACAAAAGATTACACACTAAAACGAAATAAAAAAACAAAGGAAGAAAGACGAGGAGCCATGAAGAAACAAACCAGCTGAAGCATTAACGAGGAGGAAGATGAAGAGAAGAGCGTAAAAAGGCGCGTAGGAGAGTAGTCGGGCCATTGGTTCAAGTGTTGGGAGTGAGTTCTTCAAATCAGGTATGGGTGGTGATTTATAGAAGAGCTAAAGGTGGAGAAAGCAACTAAATATGGAGTTGGCTACGTCCAGTTTTCCAACTCTATACAATTATGTCTGCTCAGCCTTTCGCTCACATGAAAGTTGCATGATTCTATTCGTTCCTGGGTTTACTCAGTATGACTTGGAAATTAGAATATCTCATCGTCCAAACCACCCCTCTAAGAGCTCATCAATGGCTACACCACTTGCTATACGCCAGCTCCCGCTTTCTCCTCTTCTCCATCAGAAGAATTTGTGGGTTAGAAACAACTAAATTTGTACTTCATTTTGCTTTGTTAAAAATCGAACCATAACAAAAAATAAAAAAAAAAACGACGTAGAATATTAAATTTACGTTGAAATTTAAAAAAAAAATGATTAAAGTACAAATATACTATAAAAATTGAAATGTCATCGTGATATTTGTAATTTTATCAAACATTAATTTATAAAATAAAATAAAAATTATGAGAAAATTTTCAACGTAGGTTAAACGAGTTTGTCAGAATAATTAAAATAAGATGAACTTCATCCCCGTGCATTCGTCCCTTTGTGGTAGCCATCAAATCAAAGGTAGATCTCTCTGTCACAAGTGCTACTCTTTTTCAACCCATGGACGTTTCGTATTCTTTATTTTATATATAATTATTTAAATTAAATGTTACATTTATATCATCTTTATTTAAGTGATTTTAAGGTTTCAAAACACTTGGTTAAACCGAAGATTAACGACATATTTTAATCAAGATTAAAAAAGGAAAAACATGATCAACCCAAAAGCGTCAAAGCACAGTGGAAAGAGTTTACAGCTCATTCACAGAGACATAGGTCCACGTGGGGCCTCCGTTTCTAATCACGCTGGGGAGTATTCGAAGCCTCTCTAGTAGCAAATTTTTCAGATAAATCACCCCATCTTAATAAACTGTTTATTAATGGTAGTCTTAGGATTTATAATGAAAGTGACCTTAATTAAGTTGTGTTAGGAAAGAGTTAATTTTTGTAATACCATCATTAAAAAAATGAGAGTGAGAGAGAGAGAGAGAGAGAGAGAGAGAGAGAGAGAGTTTTGCTGAATTGAGAATGGACTCCTCTTCTTAGCGCCGTAGACAGGTCTGGTTAGGAGGATCTGAGTGACTCCTTTCTTTGGTGGAATATTTAAAACCCAGAAGTGAGGTTTCTCGTGACGGCTCACCAGCCGTTCCCAATCGACTTCCCTCTTCAAAGATCTTCCTCTTCTCCATTCAAAATCTCTCTCATCTCCCTACCCTTTTCAACTATCAGTAAAAGCTCTTTGATCACGTTCTCTCACTACCACATTTTGTTCATATAAATATCTGGACATTATTGGTCCAGTTCTTAATTGAAATATTGATGTTTTAGGCTTCTGGGTTTCTCTCATTCCTCGTTTCTGAGCGAAGGTATTTGAATATTTTGTTTTGGTCTTTTGAGTTTGTCAGACGTTTCTGGAGTCAGATTTGGATGATCAGAAACGCTGCATTGCTTTTTATTATATGAAAAACAGTGATTTGATTGGTTTTAATCCTTTTTTGTGGGATCAGAATCGCTTGAAAGTCCTCCTATATTGTGATTACGCTGGGCCATGGTTTCTTGCTGTGCGACTATCAAAGCAAATGTCCACCCAGCGACAGTAAGTAAGGTCGGTTCGAGGATTCGAGGTTCAGGGTTTTGGGGTGAGAGTATCAGGGGAAGTGTAAAGAGCAGGGATTTCAGTATTCAATCACGGAGGAATCCTCCTACTGAAATCCGGGTTAGAAACATTAAGCCCGGCTTCGCCTTCTCTGTTCTTACCTCTGATGTCAATAACGAGACTTTGGTTAGTGACTTTATTGCTGTTTTCTTCTGTTTCGAATATTAATGAATTTGAATTTGAATCTGGAGTTGCCTTTCAGATTTTCCACGATCCTCTGTTTGCGACACCAAATGCTGACCCAAAAAATGTAGCTTCAATTATATTGGGCGGAGGAGCTGGGACTCGTCTGTTTCCTCTTACCAGCAAGAGGGCTAAACCAGCTGTAAGTTTCCTAGACTCGTCGTTTAAAACATTCAAGTTCTTGGTTTTTCATAATATATCATTATTTCGTGAAATATAATTGAGAACTTCTGTGATAGGAAAATCAAGCAGTAAGATTTTATTTAGTTGTTTATAATCGCATACTTTATTACTTTCTAATTCCATGAAGTTGTGACACTGGATCTTCATGTTGTGTGATAATTACATTTTTTTGCAGGTACCAATTGGTGGTTGCTACAGGTTAATCGATGTGCCGATGAGTAATTGCATCAATAGTGGCATAAAGAAGATATTCATTTTAACACAATTCAACTCTTTTTCTCTCAATCGGCACCTTGCTCGCACGTATAATTTTGTAAACGGTGTGAATTTCGGCGATGGCTTTGTGGAGGTATAGTATCTAAAATTTCCAATTAGTTTATTGAGATAGAAGTTGATTTGTTGCAGAGAAATCAGCCTATAATTCAACCTTCCTCGTTTGGAGAACAGGTATTGGCCGCCACTCAGACATCAGGAAAATCCGGAAAGAGGTGGTTCCAGGGGACTGCTGATGCTGTAAGACAATTTATATGGGTTTTCGAGGTCAGTGGTTAAAATCTTTTATTAAATTTGACTGTCGTAGACGGAAATATCCTAAAATGAGTATGTACAATTTGAGCAGGATGCTAAAAATAAAAATGTTGAAAATATATTGATACTCTCTGGAGATCATTTATACAGGATGGACTACATGGAGTTTGTACAGGTAAATTTTTTATCTAATTTCTTTCATGAATTTTTGTATGCTTGCCTGAGAATTGTGATAAAAATTATTTTCGATGGCATCCATTACAGAAACATATCGACTCAAATGCTGATATTACAGTTTCATGTGTTCCCATGGATGATAGGTATGTAAGAGGTAACATATTTTCTTTCTTGTTTGTACTGAAAATGCTTATCCGTTCATCATCTTGCAGCTGTGCATCTGACTATGGACTAATGAAAATCGACAACACAGGGCGTGTGATTCAATTTGCTGAGAAACCGAAAGGGCCTGACTTGAAATCAATGGTGGATAAGTTTTTTCTAATTGTCTAGTTTCGCCTTTATCTTCTCCCTCTTTCTGTTTCGCATAAGAACCATTTTGATTTAAAAAAAAGTTAGGATGATTCCTTGCTTAAATCCGACAATTCTTTGAAAATTACCTCCTTTTATTGAAGATCATGGAATTATTACAGCTACCTCTAGAATTTCGAGAGTCTAGTGTCTCTCCCTTTCTACGTTTCTTCCCAATTACAAGATGATTCCATTAGTTCTTTATACCCCTCTATATACAATTCCAGCAACTTCTTGACTCTTCCCTATTTCTAACTCCCTTATCCAACTACATTTATTTTCCTTTATGTAATTTGCTAATCTTCTATTGGAGGCTTTTCAGAAATTTTTTATAGTTATCTCTTTAATTTTAACTTTCAGTCAGTGGACACTACTCTTCTTGGACTATCAGAGCAAGATGCTAGAAAATATCCTTACATTGTGTCCATGGGAGTCTACGTGTTTCGAACTGATGTTCTTCTTAAGCTTTTGAGATGGAGTTACCCTTCATGTAATGACTTTGGCTCTGAAATCATCCCATCGGCCGTGAGAGAGCACCACGTTCAAGTATGGCACGGATTTCTTAGCATTATACATATTTCGTTTTTCTAGATGTTGCATATATTCAGTACAGTATTATTTCAAGTTGTCTATCTGCTCATCTATAACATTCTTCCCCATTTGGGCTTGTCGGCATTTTCAGGCTTATCTGTTCAATGACTATTGGGAGGATATTGGGACGATAAAATCATTTTTTGATGCAAACTTGGCCCTGACTGAACAGGTCGGTAAAAGCTCTTAACACAAATGATGGTTTTGTTTTTATTGCCATTGGGATAATCTAAGAACTGGATATATATTTGTATTAATTTGTTGCTAAGATAAAAATATGCACTAATTTTTGTTGGCAATCTATATAAATGTATGATAGAGAGGTAAACAATCACACTATTTTTTATGGACGCTAGATATCATTTACTTTTATGCATAATTGATTTTTATTTTTTATGTTGCAAAATGACTACAAGACAAAGTTGGGGCGAATGAAAACGTCTCATAATACTACACTTGATCGCCTTATATGTTTTTATATGTTTTTCTCGTGCAGCCCCCAAAGTTTCAATTTTATGATCCGAAGACTCCTTTCTATACGTCTCCAAGATTTTTACCTCCTACCAAAGTCGAACAGTGCAGGGTAAACCTTTATGGTCATATCGGTTTTTGTTGCAAGTGATGGGGCTTCAGCTTGTATCTCACAACTCGAGCTATTGTTACAGATTGTAGATGCGATAATTTCGCATGGTTGCTTTTTGCGGGAATGTAGTATCGAGCACTCTATTGTCGGTGTTCGCTCTCGTTTGGAGTATGGTGTGGAGCTTAAGGTATACATTTTCTGTTTTTTCAAATACGATAGCTACACTTAAAAATATGAATACTCATTTATATCGAGAACTGAGTCATATTCTTTTTACACGTTGAAGTCACATGTGTTCTTAAACTTGAATGCAAACATGTTAAACTCTTTGGATGGTCAGAATCACCTAGTATTATATTAGGATAGTCATACATGTATACCATAATTATACAACTCTAATCTTACATGATGTGATGACGTATATTTGTTATTCATTTGGCATTGCAAACAATTTATTATTTTTCACTATTATGTCAATGAATAAATGATCCGTAATGGTATAAAGTTAGAAATATATACTTGAAATTATGCTCGTTGGGGAATTGCACAAGGTCAGCTAATTCAGCATTCATTTCATAAGTTGTGTGATATCTGCTTACTCTGTTTGAGGTTGTCACTGATATGGCAACTTGGAATGCCATTTCCATAGGTGACATGATCAATTATCCTGCTTGAAATTTGGTTTTGCAGGATACTATGATGATGGGTGCCGACTTCTACCAAACAGAATCAGAGATCGCTTCTGTGCTGGCTGAAGGGAATGTTCCCATTGGTGTTGGAGAGAATACCAAAATCAGGTGAACTCAAGTGGAATTCACATTTACATTTTATATTTACTCACATATGTAATGATTCATTAGCTAATTTTAAGCAAAAACCTTTGCAGGAATTGCATAATCGACAAGAATGCCAAGATTGGAAGAAATGTAATTATTGCCAACAGAGATGTAAGTTTAGGGGCCAAAGTTGAATTCGCCAAATCCGAACATAACTTTATTGTTACTCATTTTGATGAGTGAAGTTCAATATTTTCAGGGGGTTCAAGAAGCTGAGCGACCAAACGAGGGATTTTACATTAGGTCTGGTATTACAGTCATACTGAAGCATGCTACTATAAAAGATGGAACAGTCATATAATTTAAGATCAAGCAAACCCATATGAAAAATGTTGCAAACACGACTACTTCTGTAAATTATAAATTCCTTTTCGAGTTTCATTTATGTAAGCATGCCCACAAGTGGTATTCAATAAAAATGGCTGTTGACGTAGAACAAGTCAAAAAGCTCCATTCTTGTATGAACTATTCTCCAGTCAGTGAAAGTTTACCGTCTTAAAAGCTAATTTCTTTATCGTCAGCTGTTTTCCTGTTGAGTTTCATTGATTTTTGCCTCCGTTCCTAATCTCAATCTTGCCTACTTCTTTATAATTCTGCTGAGCTTTTGAGACTGCTGAGAAATTAGTTCGGCGGTGGAAGAGCTTTCACTAAGAATTACTTCGTACCCGTCTCTAAACGAGTCCATTCCTTCAGATAAAAGCTGCCAGAACAAGCCCCCGGCAGCGGACCCTCCACTGCTTGCTGATGAATATATTGCAGTATATACTGTATTGAACAACCTATCCCTCTCCTCTGCGTTGTATCCTGAATCTTTTGTCGATTTTCCAAATTCAGAGAAAAGAACTGGCTTTTCAATTATGTTCTGTGCATCTTGGATGTGATCATTGAGCCAATTGTTCAGGAATGCGAGCTGGGATTCGTCGTTTGATCCAATTAACCTGCATTAATGGAGGATAAGCCAAAGTAAGTGTTTGAGAGTTGATTTGAAACCAGTAGGAAAGGAATTTTTTTTACGGTTTTGTTACCATTGATCTGGATATGAATGAACTGTGGAAAAGTCAATCTCAGGAATCTGATTGTTGGCAATGAAATCTGTTCCAACCTGAAAGTTTGGGTTTCCTTGTGACTTTGCTTGTCCATAGAATCCTTCAAGACCGGCCTCTAACAGGTGATTCCCATCAATGGATTTCAAGTATGAAGCCATCTCTTTAATCCAAGCCTGGTTTTCAACAGAGAACAAAGAGAAATTGGCCATTTACTCTCTCGTCTCAAAACTAACTCTACTGTTCTAGAAGTTTTAGCTTTTCATTTTAGGAGTAGGAGAGAGATGAAAACCTGAACAGTGTTTCCTGATAGATCAGAAGGACACCTTGGCTCGTTCATAAGTTCCCAAGCCATAATGGCAGGCTCGTCTTTGTAAGACACTCCGGTCAGGCTGTTGGTTCTGGTGAGAACGGCCTGTTGACATTAAGAGTATATAATTACAGAAAATTGACCTCTATTTTTCTACTTTCCATGAACAACCAAACCAATCAAAATCTCAACTTCTCCACCACCCCATTTATGACCTTTGCAGTAAACCACTGCAACTACCCTTTACTTTTGACGTTTAGAGAGAGAGAGAGAGAGGGAGAGAGTGAGAGTACCCTGATGTGGTTTTTGTAGAATTCCTTCACCACAGAGTTAGAGAAGAAATCATCGTCAGACGCAATGGACTGGCCTTGGTTTCTTGCCCATTCCACGTACTGTTTCTTTCCGCCTAAGCTCTCATAATTATTAACTAAACTCAATATTAATCTCACTCCGTACTTTCCAGCTTCTGAAATCACGAAATCCAATCCCTTCGCAATCCAACAAGAAATTTAAAATCAGAATCATATAATAACCCATAATTCATAGATCATACATCAGATTCACATTTTTTTCTTACGATCAGAGACGAGAACAAACCTGGAACATTTGCTCATTGTAAGAGCCCGGAGAATATTGCAGAGGATTGTATCCACCATCGCTGAAAGCCCAAGTCCTGGCTATGTTGAGGCCATGATTTGAAGCTTGCTCAAATGCCGAAGAGACTTTGTTTCTCTGAGATGGGTCTGAAGCAATGTACATCAACCAGTAGGCGTTGAACCCATTTGCATAATAAGGGCTCCCATTCAAAACAAGCTGCACTCCTCTGCTTTTGACGAACCCATCTTCCGCTTCGATTTGAAATAGATTCCTCTGGCTCTGGATCAGCAGCAGAACGAAGATAATCGAACCCCATTGCTTCTTCATCTTTCGCTCTCGTTCTCTCTGTGGGAAGAAACGCAGTGAGCTTTTATAAAACGGTCGAAATGGATATGAGTTGCGATATTAAGTATGGTGTTTAGGTATTAATCTTAATTAATTACAAAGAGATTATTCTTAATACTTGAAAAGACATAAATAGCCTTTCATGATAATAGAGTGCGCTGAATATAGATGGGCAGCAGCGTCTAGTTGGGAGAGTGGACCCCACCAAACAACTCTGGCCTCTCAAGTCTCAAACGGTTTCTCTTCTTCCCCTTGAGACAACACATCAGACATCACATGTTTTCACATTCTTTCACATGAAAACATGTGCCACGTGGAATTTGGGTATTGGACATTCGGTGGCAAGGAAAAGGCCAGGTTCAACTCATTTAAAAAATGGGCCGATTCGTGGGCCTTGGATATAATAATGAGCCGATCATCTCAGCCCAAATAGAACTGCAAAATTTTAAGGCTAGCCTTCAGTGTAAAGTACAGACCAAGACTGGTTCCTAATTTTTCTCTTCGGCTATTCGTATTCCCACCAAAAGCGATGGCGGCGATTTGCTCCAACTGTGTAGTTTGCCCAAGGAAACCAGGTCAGTGTCAGTTTACTTCTTCCGATGAGACTCTACGACGGCCAGCGAAATTAGCAAGCAAGCCTTCGGGCCTTAATGTCTCTTATCTGTCAAGTTCTTCCGCTCGACGTGCGAGAATCTCATGTCAGACCTCGTTTGCTTCTCCAGCTTCGTTTTCAACTAGTGAGAAAGGTTCGTTTCTCATTTGTTTTGTTTCTGTTTTTCCCGATACAACGAGTGTAATGTCTGAAATGGTTTTGCTTAGGTCACTTGAAGTAGATTTTGTGTTATATTGATGTAGCATGCAAGTGGTTTTTTTTTTTTTTTTTTTTTTTTTTTTGTAGAGAGAGATCGTCGCGTGGGAGATTAACCAAATTTGAAACAATGTGATATAAATAGTATAATTATCTATCTCATGATCTTGAAGATACGGAGAATTAGCGTTTGAGAGGGAAGTTTGTGTCAAGGAGCACTTGATAAGGGATGTGAGGAATCGAATTTCCGATTTAATGGATTGTTTTGACTGTCGCACTTGTAGAAACCATTTTATCGTAGTTTCTGGATTTTTGTCTCATTCTTTCTGCCCATTTCATTCCGCGCCTACAAAAATCTTTCAAAAGTTTAATTTGTGATTGTGGTTGACTCACTATTCTTCAGAGTTTATATTCTAAATTGAATGATGCTAATGTTGGAATCTCACCATAAGAATGTTTTAGCCTTTCTTGAACAATCATTGTGTCCCGTTAACCATTAGTTGGATTTGCTGCCAAGATATAGTTTACTGTCTTACTGATGAAAGCAATAGCTTTATAACTCCAATAACTTACTTAGAATTGTACTTATAACGTCTATTTATTATCTTGGAAAAAGCAGGACTGAAAGATTTTCTTCACATTAGTGATTTTGATAAGTCTACCATTTTGAAGATCTTAGATCGTGCTTCTGAAGTCAAGACCCTGTTAAAATCTGGAGATAGATCTTTTCTCCCATTTAAGGGGATGTCAATGGCAATGATCTTTGCAAAACCATCCATGAGAACTAGGGTTTCATTTGAGACTGGGTTTTTCTTGCTAGGGGGGCATGCAATATATTTAGGACCTGATGATATCCAGATGGGGAAGCGAGAGGAAACTCGTGATGTTGCTCGTGTTTTGTGTCGCTATAATGACATTATTATGGCACGTGTATTTGCTCATCAGGTATGCTGGTGAGTTTTTATACTTTTAACTCATGAAATAAGTAGAGTATATCATTTTGTAGAATGAATCCGCTTGAAAGGCCATCTCTTTTTCCTGTTTATAACATTAAAGTTCATGTAAACATATAAGGTGAATATCCTAGTGTTCATCAGTTCTGAGATAATAGTTTCTGAAAAATAATTTCGTTAGTATTGCGTTGAGCAGTTTATTCCTTATCCAAATTTTTTAGATGTATAACATATAAGGTGGCAATTTTATATTTAAATTTTTGGATGTCAGTTTGTTAACATTATGATATCATACCATCCTATTCAATGGCTTCTTTATTTATAAACTAGCTGACTAAATAATAATCTATTTTCAGGACATTCTTGATTTAGCTAAATATTCAACTGTGCCCGTCGTCAATGGGCTGACCGACTACAACCACCCCTGCCAAATAATGGCAGATGCTCTCACTATAATTGAACATATAGGCCGGTTAGAGGATACCAAAGTGAGGATATATATTTATCTCCCTTATTCACTTTTGTTGAAACTAATGATTATTACAATGCAACTTACAGATTGTCTATGTTGGAGATGGAAATAATATTGTGCACTCGTGGTTATTGTTGGCCTCAGTGGTACCTTTTCACTTTGTGTGTGTCTGCCCTAAAGGGTTTGAGCCCGATAAGGAAACAGTTGAAAAAGCACGCCAAGCAGGAATTAGCAAGATTGAGATAAGGAATGATCCGAAGGAAGCCGTCAAAGGAGCTGATGTGATATACTCAGATGTCTGGGCCAGCATGGGACAGAAGGAAGAGGCTGCTTTTCGACGCCAAGCATTTCAAGGATTTCAGGTATTTTCTTCCACTGGTGGTACATTTAGCTTTGTATGTGAATGCAATGGGATTTGGTATTCAATTTTGACCCTAGCGGTTGGGTACTTCTATGGACGAGTATATTACATTGACAAGGCAAAAGTTCTATTGAATCAAGAATAATTTGCAAGAACGATGATGGTTGTCATAGTAGTAACTACATGGCTTTTATCTTGAGTCCGAAAATCAAACATTTTCTGGTCAATGTTGGTGCAGGTGGACGAAGAACTCATGAAATTAGCAGGGCCACAAGCTTATTTCATGCACTGTTTACCAGCAGAAAGAGGGGTAGAGGTAACCAATGGAGTCATTGAAGCTCCCAACTCAATTGTCTTCCCACAAGCTGAGAATCGCATGCACGCCCAAAATGCCATAATGCTATATGTGCTCGGCTTGTGAGTCTGTTACTAGGCACAGCCCTACCTAGAGTCTCCATTCCATCTTGTTAGAAGCTACCAAGATGGTCCTGTTTATTAAAATCGCCTTTTGACTGTGCAGTCTGAATTGTTGAAGAAGCTTTCAAGGATTATTGCTAGTTTCTTTCCGAATAACATTAAGGGAAGCAGTGCACACTAAGCTGCTGCTCAGTTTCTTTCTTGTTAAAAATTTTTCTTTTAATGCTCCCATTATTTACAACTCATTTAAATTGATTGATACGTCAAAAAAATGGATACAATATCATTCCTAGTTGCACAGTAAGCTTGGGAAGAATGGATACGGGTCTTCACTGACTATCGCTCTTCCATGTTGAATCTGTTCCAAGCTGCCTGGAATTAGAAAATTTAAGTGGAAGAAATACAGTCAGTGAATAATCTGATTCAACTAATTAACCCAGCTTTACTGACACGATGATATCCAAATATTTTTACATAAAAAAAAAAACATAACTAATGAGAATATCTGATTAGCGTATGTTTAAGCGAGGGCAATTATATCAACCCTCTAATCATGATATAATGCATAGTAGTACTCTTGACAAATCAAGCAACACTCAGATTCAAGATGCCATTTCATTGATGGAAGTATGGAAGGAGAGGAAGAGTTATGCAGTTCTATATAAACACAACCAACCTGCAGAAGATCAAAAACCTTCTCGCAAACGTACTTCTGCTGGATAGTTGCCCCCCGTTGTTGTAATTTGTCGGGATGAACCCACAGAGTTGCTTTACGATAAGCTTTCTTAACTGCAGTCGTTCCGAGGATATCTGTTAGAGGAATTGGCTGCCACGCACTATCTGGCCCAAGTATCTGCAACCATAAAAATCCGAATTTTCATTGTTTAAAATAGATTCCATGGTGAGGAGCAGTTTTTTCAAAGATTGTATTATGACAGTGTGATATAATGGTTTAAAGTCACTATAAAGGTTCTGCTCACATATTGTAGAGTTGAAAGCAACAAACGCAAATTTCCTTCTTTTCCACTCGACCACCTTTTTACATCAGCATCAAGAGATTCAGCTAATCTCTGCCATTAAAAGAGATTATTGTAAGTCATCTTTTACTTGATGGAAATGACTACATTTTTCGAAATTAAGAGCCAAGATTATTACATTTCTTTCTGCTTGTTCTTGCAGCGCAAGACGATCTCGGAAGTTCTTCTCCGCAAGGGCCTTTGCCTGAAGTAGAACAGAAAATAAATGGTAAGAATGGTTCAGTGCAGTTTACACAAGTACATTTCTATCAAACAAAGCATACCACACGCTCAACGGTTCGTTGATGCTTCTCCAACTTAGCTTTATGCCTCTGAGCTGTTTCTCCAATCAATAGATTAGAATTCTCTGAGTCGGGACATAATAACAAGCAATACATTGTCAAATACGCAAACTTAAAAGTAATAATTTTTTAAAAAAAAAGGTTTTTTATTGCACATAACATACCTCCGCCGTTTGAAAAATTTGCATTTCTCGGACTTGTGGAAGCAGATGTATCGTTATACTGTGAATGAACAAAAATTGCGTCAGTCAATTAATATGTTGCTAAATGATTCATAGAAAATAACTAGAAATGCAGCATAAAAATAAAGTCCCTCACATTGAAAGGAAAATCTCGCCTTCTTTCACTATCACTCGCTGCATTGGAAAGCTTTTCCTCAACAATCTTTTCAGCCAGATTCTTTGCCTCAGAAAAAGCCTTTCTAGACATTGCTTTCTCTAGTGCCCGTTCCCTAGCCTCTGAAGTAGCTCTCTCTACTGCATTACGTTCAGCTCTTAGTTTAGCTTCAATAGAAGCCTTTTCAGCTCCTAACTTATTGTTAGTCTCTGTAGATATCTTTCCTGGCTGTTCTCTTGCAGTATTCTTTTCTTTTAGCCGAGTTTGAGCAGAAGCTCTCTCAGCAACAACCCTTTCTCTGGCTTCAGAAAATGCCCTTTCACGAGCTTCACGAATTGCTCTCTCAACTGCAATTTTCTCTCGTTCTTTTTCCTTCTCCCTTTCTTTGACTTCATCTGTTTTTCTCAGGTCTTCCTTTTCTGCTTCTGCTAGTCTTTCAATTTCACGTTTAGTTTGTGTACCCTCCTTGGGTGGGATTATTTGTTGATTTTGCTCATTTTCTAAGCCACCTTGTTTGTTTTCCTTCTTGCTTTCTTCGGCTTCATCTATTTTTCTCTGGTGCTCCTTTTCTACTTCCAGTTGTCTTTCAGATTTATGGTCGGTCTGTGTTCCTCCTTCCTTGGGAGTTACTATTTGTTGTTGACCCTCATTTTCTACATCACTCTGTCCTTTTTCTTCCTCACTTTCTATGGATTCGTCATTTTTTCTCTGGTGTCCATTTTCTACTTCCGCTGGTTTTTCAAATTCAAGGTTGGTTTTGGTAACCTTTTTGGGTGGTACTATTTTTTGCTTCTGGTCACCTTCAACATCAGGCATCCCTGTTTCGATCTCCTCATCTATTTCGAAACATTTTTCTGTTCCTTCATTCATACCATTAGTGTGTGCATACTCTTGATTGTTTACCTCTGATTCCAGCCTGCCTTCATTCTGAAAAGCATCATTCATTCCCATGTCCTCCGATGTTTGGGTTGTTTGATGCTTCTCATTAACTCTCACATTTTGATTTGTTTCTATATCCAGTGTCTTCTTAATAAATTTATCTTCTTCAGATAAGTGAGGCCAATCAGATGCCATCCTATTATTTCCATGATTCATAGTATCGCTGATTTCCTGATTTTCAGTCAGTGAGGCCACTGGATCATTCTCACCATCAATGGCTGTAATTTGGCTTTTCTTATTTTCACATATTTCAGATTGAGGAGCCTGCCCTGAATTGTCCCCATCAAAAATATCATTGGTGCAACACTCTTCTACTGTTTCAGAAGCTTGATGAGCATCAATTGCTGTACTTGTTATGGTCTCCTCAGCTGCCACAGTGAGTTTTCCTTTTTCTTCAGACATTTGAAGTGGATAGCATTCATTGAGATCGTCTATATTGCTTTGTAAACCTTTATCATCATTGGACTGGACATTATTACCTTCTTTTTGCAGACTCCCTAAAACTTCATCCTCCATGACAAACTCGTGCACTTCTTCCACTTCAGAAGCAAATTCTTCAGCACGAATTTCTGATGTAAAGTCATTTTTATGCTCTTTCACATCCTTTTCGCATTCCTTTTGCCCAAATTCAATGTCAGTTATGCCAAAGGCAATTTTGTGTGGCTCAGATGAGAAAGTCTGTGTAAATTCTTCCACTGCATTTGAACTTTCCATTTTGTGTGGATCAGATGAGAAAGTCTGTGTAAATTCTTCCACTGCATTTGAACTTTCCATTTCACTCTCGAGTATGACCGTGTCTTCAGCAAGAAAAGGAGTTCTAAGAGATGCATTTTCCTCCACCTCATTTACTTGCATAAGTTGCTCCGAATCTTTCTCAATTCTTTCGGTTTCAACAGAAGCCTTAACTACTTCCATTTTATTTCTAGAGTCTTCACATAAAGGATTTTTAGAATCTTCACAAAAAGAATGATTGGAAGGTCCTTCCACTATTTTACCATGATCCAAATTTTCACAAGCTCCTCCATTTTTGTTCAGATTATCACTTAAGTTCCAATTACACAAGTCCTCGGTTACCTCAATTCTACTCTCCCAGAAATTTAGACCATCTTGAGTTATTTTAATATCAGTTTCTGCAATTTTATCAAACTTCAAATCTATTCTCTTTCCTTCGAAAGGTTCACAATTTTTTCCATTTTCTTCAATCTGATTGGAAAGGTCTACAATCATTTCTTCATCCTCACCAGCCTTTTGATGCTTTTTATTTCCTCGAGATTCGCCATTTTCTTCGAGTTCCGTTTCCTCTCCGATTTGAAAGTCATTGATACAATCTTTAACTCTGCCAAGTTCATCAACTTCGGCAGGTTTCTTATCAGTATCTTCTCCGCAGACAAAATCCTTTCTTCTAATCTCATTTTTGTCTTGCCCATAAATCATTTTGAGCTTCTCACCCTCTATCTGCTCGTGACCCTTAACTTGTTGCTTCACAGTGAGTTCCTCCAACTCTTTAGTCTCAAGTTTTTGGCCATCCTGTACTGATTCTGTTCCTTCCGGGTGCTCTCCTAGTCTCTCTTGACAACTTTCCTTTTCATAGGACATCGCAACTTTCTCTCCAATCACGTGTTTGTCTTGCTTGAAACCCATTTTAACCTTCAAATACTCTACCCAATCTCGAGCTGTCATTTGTCTAATTGCAGAGTTTTCATCCAACTTTTTAGTCTCAAGATTTTCATTCCCAGGAAATGATTCCGGTCCATCCAATTGTTCTTCTATTTCCTTTCCCAAAATTTTCTTCTCGTAGGACATTTGAACTTTCTCTACAGTTGCATTTTCATTTTGCATGAAAATTATTTTAAACTTCTCATCCTCTACGCACTCATCAGCTTTTATTTCTTTCTTCACGGTGTTTTCTTCCAACTCCTGTGTCTCAAGTTTTTCGTTGTCCTTCACTAATTTTTGTTGATTCTCTTTTTCTCTGCTTCCACATTTTTCCTTCTCATAAGATATTCCAACTCTCTCTTCAGTTTCATCCGGTTTTTGAATCGTTGTTGCTGTATTTTCGTCATCTTCTTGAAAATGCATTTCTCTAGCTAACTTTAATTCCTTGCAAAACCCTTTTTCTATAACTACGTGTATTTTCTCTTTCCCGCACTCTTTCCCATTAGATGCCTCAGCCCTATGTTGAGTCACGGAAAACTCTTCTGGGTTATCAATGGTTTTATCGGTTGTTTTATTTTGCTTCTGGTCATAGGTGTGGGGCGATTTTGTAATGGTCTCATCATGGCAAGCGTTCTCAAAGGGTTTGTTATCTGCACGATCAAGTTCATAAAACTGTTCTTTTCCAAGTAATTCTGATTCTTCAGGTCGGCAATGAGCTCGACCTGATGAAATATTCTTAGATTGGATTTCTACGCTAGCAACTTCTAGTAATTCTCTCAAATTTTGATTTCTTATTTCAGAAGAAGGGTTCACCATAGCCTCTGGTTTTCCACATGTTTCTTGAGATTTCTCATCTTTGGATCTGGCTAGAGTAAATGAATCTCCACTCTCTCTTCTCTCTTCACCATTCAATTGATCAGCAAAGCTCATTTTCCGACCATGAAGACCCACCTTCCTTCTTTCCATCAACTCCTTTGCAATTTTTATCTTTGCTCGAGCATCTTCTATAGCCATTCTCAAAGCTGCAATGGAGGCAGCAGCAACTGAATTGACGTCAACTTCCTCGTCAAAGCATGGAGGTGAACAAACAGTGCCAGCTTTCTCACAAGCATCACAAACTTCAGATTTAGATGCCATTGATGTCTCTGAATAACTTAAATTTTTGCCAACTTGAGCAGACCTAGAAAAAATAGTTGGCTCGGCAGAACACGAGCCTTGATCCAAGTTGCATGAATCAAACTTCATCTTAAGGGAATGGTTACCATACCAATCATCTTTGTTTTGAAAACCATTCGCTCTAGAAGTCTGTCGTCCGAAACTAGCAGAAGGGTGATCTTTTGTGTCACTAGTTGAACCAACAGCTTTAATTTTATTCCTAGTATCGTCATCTGCTTTAGATGAGGGCTTTCCACCTTCACTGGCCTGCAATGGATTGAATTCGTTAAATATACATGTATAACCAGAAGTAGCTTGAAGATGAACCACACGGGTAATTCCCTTTGTACTATCATTGCTTCCTTGGTTGACTTTGTTATATGCCATGTTAAACTTTTTCATTGCGTCCAATGATTGACATTCATGCGAGAAAACTTCATCTTTTTCTAAATCCGTAGAAGAACCTTTCCCTACTGGAGGCAATACTCTTCCAGTTGTGCTCCTGCACAAAAAGAAACATAGTTAAGAACTTCTGAACTGCATTTAAAACTGAGACAAAAGATTAATCCTGGAGAGAATTCTAGAACAAAAATTATGAGATAAAGCAACAAAATTTAAAAAGAACCGCACTAAAGAAAATCCCCAAATCCTTTATTTGGCGCATCGTTTATATGCTTTCCAATGTTGGTATTCCATTTTCATATTTATTGTCTAGATTGTTATTTTTAACAATTTCTATAATCGTAGAGGGGAAATTTCACGGAAATTTGAAGTAACTCACTGCGCTTTTATAGAAACATGAAATTTAATTAAAAACTGAAAATAAAATTGAAAGTAAGTCAATAAGAACTAGAAATGCGATGAACATGACTACCAATTCGAGGTTAGCTTTAAATATAACTGAATGCATGAGCTTACAGAGGTGTCTCAGAAGAAGTGTCAGCTTTCTTTGGTTCGCCTTTTAGTTCCTCATAAGGTACGGCAAAATCTAATTCTTCCAAGGTCCCGAAAACCTTGGAATATTCGAGCCTCGAGTTCCGAACATCAATCGATGGCTTTTTATCTTGTAAAGCCGAAAAATCAAGAATCGGAATACTGGAGCCTCGCGAACCACCGAAAATCTCACGATAATCCTCCAGACCAGCAGAAAAGACCGGAGTTCCACGCTTTGACGGAGTAACGAACACGCCATCGTAGGCTGACTTATCGTTGAAACTGCGGCCAATTGCGAGTTTCTTGTAGATAGTAGACGATTTTCGAAACTCCATGATAAACTCAATCTACGGCTGACGCAATTTCTTCTTACAGTACTTCATTTCACAAAGTTTCGCCTCCTCCTTCCTGTTCCTTCTCCGCTGCAGAAACAAACTTGGCTTCGCCTGAGAAAACAAGAAAAATCTCCTGATAAAGAGATGGAAAATGCAGTCTAACCGTCAACGCATTGAACTCTGCGACGAGATGATTATCAGAGAATACGGAGGGCGCGCCCAAAGAAAACTTGCGAACCCGGTAGAAGTCGGAGAAGAACGGAGCTTCGTGGTCCTTTCATCAGATAAATATTTGGTCTTCTTGGGTCGTCAATTAATTAACGTGGAAGTTTCAGACGGTCGTAGACCTGCGTGTCGGTAATTTAGACTCCAGTTGAAGGTGTTTTCTGGTATTCTATAAAATATTTAGGGACTCTTTGGGAAATATCTTGTCATGTTGCCATTTCTGTCTACAGCTGTTCAACTTCGCCACTTAAGTCTCCGGCCCACCCCCTCTGAGAAGCCAGTTATTTCAATTTCGTTTTCCATTTTAAATTTAAATTGGTTTTGGTATAATTAAAATTATTAAATTAATTTCCTTATAATATTATCACATTTTAATACATAAAATACTTCTTCTAAAGGAAGTTTGCAGTAACGCTGATTCAAGCCTATTCTTAGTCTTTATGATTAACCAAATTGATTCGTTAAAAAAAAAAAAACAACATTAAAAGCCGCCCAATAAGAACCAAACTGAAGACAACATTCGAAATTCCGGTCACATAATTGACTCGCTTATAAAAAAGAGCGTGTTAGATGTAACACATGAAATATGTAAACCTGGGTGAATTTTTTGAGAAATAAACTTGTTGGTATCGCATAATTAATTTGGAATAATGTAACAAAATAGAAAGAATTGAATAAAATGAAATTCCTGACTTTTCTCGTGGGAATGGGATAGAGACTAGACGCTGAGAGCTCAGAAGGATACTCCACAGACAGACCACGTACGTACCACCTCTTCATACGACACCCTTACAAAACCCTTTTATTTATTTTTTTATTATTATATTTATTTTATTTTATTTTTTAAAAAAAAAAAAGACAAAAATTTAAGTCACTTTCAATTATTTATTTGTAATTTTGGAGGCAAAATTAGAAATATATTGAGGATTTAGTGGGACTGAGGGTTTGGTGGAGACGGGAGAGGCTTGAAAATGATGTTACCAATTAGATCATATTATAACCAGCTTTTGCCTCTTATTATTAATATCTTTGTCTTTATTCTTTCCAAGCACAAAATATGATTTAAAAATCAAATACGTGTTGGGCCCAAAATATGCATTATGCTTCAATAATTTTGATTATTGTTTAATTATAGATGGCAAACTACCTTTTTACCCTTCGGAAGATTAGAAATAAAAATTAAATCACTCCCTTTTTTCTTTTGACATTATTAACTTTGTAAGCCGAGTAGTTATTGGGATATGATCTCATATTTTCTACCATATTATATCAAAATTAATTAGGATTATACTTTTTTTTTTTTTAATATTTTCGTGATATTTAAGAATTTTCATGGAATCTCTAATCACGAAGTCGGACAGTATTGCTCATTTAATTATAAAATAAAACCCAAATTAAACAACAACGTGAGGAAGATACAAACTTATAAAGAAACATTGGATAATTTTATCAAGATATAATTAAATAAATATTTAGTACATAAACTTGCCTACTCTACTCTTTCTATCAAGATTGAGGGGTCGGGTCGCCCTCCCCAACACAACTTTAATCATTATTATTATTATTATTTTTTTTTAAAAGTCATTAAAATTAACAAAAGCTCCACCAATTAGAGACTAATATTATTTTAATAATTTTTTTTTTAATTTTGTAATTGACAATAGACTATTTAAATGTAACATCAATGAAATGAAGAACAAACTCAAAAAAATGAATAATTTATAAGTATAGTTTTTATTTTTTTTAAAATAAATAATATTGCTCTACGAGGATCGAGAATGTTTCACTTGTCGTGCTATAACAACACTTGGAATAATAAAAGCAAAGAGTAAAAGAGTAAATAAAGCTTGATAAGAGATCAAATAAGAATTTGAGTCACACTTCAATTAATTTTGAAGACTTTGATGACACGTTTTAGTATTATTAGATCCAGTAATCAAACTCGAAGGCCTCCTTTATTTAAAGAGTAATTTTAATGGGCTTTGATGTTGGGCCATAAATTTGAATGGGCCCAATAATCGATTATGGCCCAGGAAGCCTCAACTTCATCTGAAGAAGCAAATTCAAATAGTCGTGGATGTAGTGAATCAATGCCCGGAAGGTCACCTTCAGTCTAAAGTCTAAACCCAAGCCTTCTCTCTCTCTCTCTCTCTCCGTCTCTGTCTGCAATGTTGCCTTGAAGAGGAAGAAAAACCCAAACCCTATATCAAGCCTGCTCCATTTTTGCATTGCGAGAAAGATTACACTGTGGCTGATTTTCGTAGTCTGGAGTAGAATCGGAGGCGAGGATGTTCAGAAATCAGTACGATACGGATGTGACGACATGGAGCCCTGCTGGGCGATTGTTTCAGGTGGAGTATGCGATGGAGGCCGTCAAGCAAGGCTCGGCCGCTATAGGTCTTCGATCCAAGTCGCACGTGGTTTTGGCCTGCGTTAACAAGGCTAACTCGGAGCTTTCTTCGCACCAGAAGAAGATTTTCAAGGTGGATGATCATATTGGCGTCGCCATTGCTGGACTTACTGCCGATGGTCGTGTCCTCTCCCGCTACATGCGATCTGAGTGCATCAATTATAGCTACACTTACGAATCTCCACTTCCCGTGGGTCGACTGGTCGTTCAACTCGCTGATAAGGCGCAGGTTGGTGAAAAAAGAGATTCCATTTTCAATTCCGTCGCTAAATTCTTTGTGTATTCTAGTTTGTTAGTGTAGATGTGATGGGATCTTTGCTAAGTTTCGGAGAGAATTAGAGATGCGACTAACTCCCCAGGTCGCCAGTGTGTCAATAAGGGAATCCATAGATAGGGAGTGGGTATGGGTCTGGTGGGAGAGATTTTTAGAGGGCTAGATATTTCTTAACTGCTTTTGTTCATTTCTTATCGTGAGTTGACAATACTAGATTGTTAGTTTATTTTCTATAATTAAAGACTATATAATGCTTCTATGAGAGGTTTTTGATGGTTAAATTCAATCTTGATACGAGGATGAAGGTGTAGATAATAAACTAACATTCTAATACTTTTCTTTTTTCTCCGTCGCTCTTATGCTTCAAATTTTCTTCTGTCTTTGTGGTTCTTTAATTTAGTAGGGTAAATTAAGTCAGAAGTGATAATCCACACGAAGAAGCTAAAAGTAGATGTAATATTACTAACCCCACCATTTTGTGAAACTTATATTGATACTTGAGTGTAGAAGTTGTACCTTATTAGTTGTTGCATTAGTCACTGTTCCTCTAAAAGCTAAATTCACACCATGTTTTGATTTGTTGGTTCTTTGTGGCTGTGACTAATGTTTGACAGAAGGAATGCGTTAGTTTCACCCATTCATATTTGTGCTTTAGCAGACATCATCATGCTGTGTTTACTTTCTTCTTAAACTTGAGATATGCAAAAAATGTGTGCATTTTAATTTCGTTTAGTAGGATAGACATAATACTTCCTACGTATGAATTGATTTTATTATAAATATAGTACTTCTTAGCCTAGGAGACTCGCAACTTATCAAGTTCTCCTAGGATTCTATATATCAATACTATGTGATGTGACTTAGTTACTTATTTTTTGTTTTCCTATTTTATGAATTGTTCAAATGTTGATGCGGAGATTTGGTGTGTCTGTTAATCCAGTCACTATTTTTATTGCAATTTCTGGTCTCTACATGTGAATATTAGCAGTCTCATTCACTTGTGTTTTTCTTTTTTGGGTGTTTGGAAAGGTATTGAAGCATCTTCTCTGTTTTGTACTGTAGTTCTACTCAGGTGAATGAATAAAGAAACATTAACAATGTCCCTTTTGTTCAATAAGATCTTTATCATCACTAGTTTCTGCTGGTAGGTATGCACTCAGCGATCATGGAAACGACCTTATGGTGTTGGTCTCCTGGTAGCTGGCTTAGATGAAACAGGAGCTCACCTGTACTATAACTGCCCCAGCGGTAGCTATTTTGAATACCAAGCTTTTGCTATAGGATCTCGTTCCCAAGCAGCAAAGACATACTTGGAGCGAAGATTTGAGAGCTTCAGTGTCTCTTCGAGGGACGAGTTGATCAAAGATGCACTCCTTGCTACTCGAGAAACCTTGCAGGGAGAGAAACTGAACAGTTCAGTTTGCACTATTGCTGTCTTGGGTGTTGGGGAGCCTTTCCGTATATTGGACCCTGAAACTGTGCAGCAGTTGATTGATTCATTTGAGATTGTGGAAGAGGAAGAGACTGCTGCATCTGAGCCTGGAGGTACTGATGAGCAAGGAGGTGAAGAACAAGGTCCGGCTGCGGTTGATGGCGCCGACCAAGGTGCTGATCAGGGCGTTGCACCCATGGATATTTGATGAGCACGCTTCCCATGTACCTTTGCCTTTTGCCAGGGTCCTCAGGTTGTGCTTACAGGTTCATTAAAATGCAGAGATCGCCATAGGATGAAAAAGTCTTTCCAGCTGCAATTTATTTGTCTTATGATTCAAACCTTGTGTTAGCTGATCCTTGAATTTAAATTGCACTTTTACAGTGGGGTTACAATTCTTGAACGTCTGCGAGCTGAGTTATGGTTGGTTGCTCTATCTATTTCTTTATGGGAAACTGTTATCATCTGAAAGCTTATTTGTTTTGCAATGTCTTTAGTGAAAATGAAGACACGATGTTAGGGTATGAATCATATCATTTCACCATACCTCGTTTATAACTCCTTTAATCTTAAAGTCAAAACATGACTACCTCGTGCAAAAACCTTCGTTTTAACTAAAAATTATGCCATTAAATTTTCTAACGGTTAGTCGAATACGAGTTCTAGTTTAAAGATCATTCTTTCCTAACTCTGGTAAATTCAACTTCCCTAAACCAGCTGTTCTATGCAGATTTTTGAAGTATACATCAAGAAAATCTAAGAAGAATGTCAACTTATACAATGAGCACAAAAAAATCCAACAATGTTTCATCCAAAGCAGAGAGCAAAGAAGTTGACAAGTACACACAAACAGCAAGAAAATGAGCCAAAAATTTTGCCCTATAGATGTCTGCTTCTGCTTTTATTGAGAAGGAAAATGATCTCTTCCGTGAACTTGCATATTACAGCAACTTGTCAACCTAAGATTAAAGATTGAATAACAGGGAAGGGGGAAATTTTGAAATAGAAAACATCTTAGGACCTCATTTTTGAGAAGCCTTTGGTGCTTTATCAGGTTGGATATTATCTGGAAGAATAAGTTCAGGTGGAATTTCACGAACAACGCCGATCATTGAGTCGTAGTCCTCATCTCTTCGAGCAAACTTCTTACGGAGGACCTTCTCAAACTCGATTTCATTGAAGGGCTTGGCATTCTCAGCTGCATGAACTTGTGCAAGGTTTGAATAATTGGTTGCTGACTGAAATATGAAGGCTTTCTCTTCATCAGTGAGCTTCCTCAGGAATTTGGCCGGATTTCCTCCCCAAATCTATGATTATTGTTTCACAAATTCGTAAAAAAGTTGTCAACAACATAAGAGTGGAAATTCTTGCCTCACAAAAGAAAAAAATCAAGTGAAATGACAGGTCTTTGTTTGCCACGCATCACAAACAAAATTCTCAACAAGGTATAAAGATTAATGGGAGCATTACAAGAGAACCATGAAGAGGCAAAGATCCCAAATACAATCTCCAGGTTCTAAGAAAAATATCTCAAACTGAATTTTTAATGATAAATAGTAGGCTACTCCATCTCATGGGTCAATAGTTTGTACAAGAATGATGTCCTGCCAGGCACTCCAGTTAGAAACGACAAGAGAACTCCACTTAAAATTGTAAAATTATTTTTAATTTTTAATCGCATTAATTTTCCAAGTTCTCTTAGAGAAAAATTTGAATTCAAGTGTTTTAAACAAGTACCTCCCCAAAGGGTATCCTTGTATTCTGTCTCACAAGAGCTCCAGCAGCTACCATGGCATGCTTCTCAACTACAACTCCATCAAGCAGTGTAGCTCCCATCCCAACAAAGGCCTCATCCTCAACCGTACATCCATGTAAGACAGCACTATGACCTGTTCAATTCAAATTGTTTTTGCATAAAACTGACTAGCCACCAAAACTACAGGGAGAATCAGGATTGAAAAAAGGAGGAAATGCTCCTAAAACGGCGGGTGGTAATTTACAAAGGAAAATCGTTGTTGGAAGGGGAAATGTGACATAGGAAAATTTAATATCCAGCATCTTACACACCAACAGTGACGTTGTCACCAATAATAGTTGGTAAGACCTTTCCACTTAAATTGGACTTTGCCACATGCACGAGCGAGTTGTCTTGTATGTTGGTTCCAGATCCAATGCTGATGCTGTTAACATCACCTGAGCATAAAACACTTAAATATATGAACATAAGGTGCATAATTTTCTATGGCTGACATATGAAGTTAGATTCAGTGAATAAAAAATTAAAGCATTTATATCCCGATGAACATTAAAATGCACCATAGAAATAACATGAATAAAACAAAGCGCAAATGGAAAAGAAAACGCCACATGTCCGACAAAACATCGACCCAGAAAACCATGAATTGTGCGATTAGAATTCCATGACACCAATTGAATGATAATTACAAGAAACAGACCATAAAACTAATCACAAATCTTAGCAACAAAGCTAGATTTGAAAACCCTAATGATTTACTAATAACATTTCTTCATCAATAATCATAATAGCAACATTTTATTTCACACTTTCCTTTCCCATTTATAATAACTCTCTCTTGCTAACTCTAGTTTCTCAAGAAACTAATAAAAACTAATTTTACAAAAATATTATATAATTATCAAAATACCTTTATGATTATTTTCTAACAGTTGTTCATTCGGAAAATAAACGAGTTCATATGATCTTTGTTGTAAAAATATTTCATAATCTCTACCTTCTTTCCTCTCCTTACTTATAGTCACCCACTAACTCTAACCATTTTGCCACCTCACTATCATCATTCTCCACTTTATCCCTCTATTTTATTCTCATCGTATCTATGTAAAAATATCAAATTTGAGAAGAAAAATAGGGAAGTTTTTTTTTCTCTTAGGAAATCAGCAAGATATGCGCAGTTACAACTTTAAAAGTGTGGATTGGACAAATCAGGAATAACTTTTGAAAGGCATTTTTTTGTTTCGCTTTAATAAAATATGGACATCGTGGGCAAGTTTCTTCCCAACAACTTTATAATAGGACATGCTACCTTGGGTTGAATGTGATGGAAGCTAGAAACATATTCTTATAATCAGGAACCAAAATTGACTGAAGAGAAATGAATTACAAACACCGATAATTAGAATAACTCCCAAGACGAGGTAGAAGAAAACCAAATTCGATTTGAAAGCCTAGAGTGCATCGGGGGGATAGAAAGATAAATAATTGGAAGATATTTAGTACTATTTTAACATCTAATTACACATGGATGACATAAAGATTATAATAAAAATATATAGTAGGTTAATTACCTCTCAAGACACATCCATACCAAATAGACGATCCTCTTCCAACTTGAACATCTCCAGTAATAGAGGCACTAGGAGCTACAAATGCTTCCTTATCAACAACGGGAGATTTTTCAAATACATTCATCAGCGTTCGATGCCTAGACACTGCAGCAACAATCATATTCAATATCACTTGGCATTAAATAATAAAAATCATAAAATGGTTAAACGAGTGTAATTATATTGATATAAATGGAAAATCAAACACAAACATAGCTCAAATTTTTCATAATTGGTTAGATTGAAAGAAAAGAGGCCCTCAATTTATCCAAATTGCTAAAATGTAAATAATCACTTGGCACAATCGTGAAGTAAAATGGCGATACAAAGAGAGCCATTTAACTAAGTTCATCAGCTCGAATTGAAACGTGTCCCAGAGTCATTCACGTCGCAACGGCTGCTCCTCCAAATCTGCCCGAATCACAATTTATTTCGACAATATCATGAAACAGAATATCATTTGACATACTCTATAAGCCGAATTTCGACTCTTCAAAAATTAATACTTCTTGAACAAAAAAATAATAATAATACAGGCCGATCTAGGTAACAAGAGAACAATTTCAACACCTGAAAAAAGAATTTACGGTTCAGGGAGCATAAAAGAAAAGCTTACGCTGCTCTTGGAAGTAATAATTGCCTTGGAGGCGGCAACCAAGACGATCAATCGCCTGTCCAGTCTCACGGATCCAGAATCCAACAGTGTATATCGCTTTCCCCAAGGTTCCCATTTCTCCTTCTCCTTCCTCTCCCTCTCCCTCTCCGATTCGTGGACTCTTCACTCTAGAGCGGAACCTGAACTGACAACAGGGCTTTGGGCTTACTACCTAAATTTCTTGTCAATCACTGATCGAGTGAAAAAAAATGAAGCTGCATCAACGTCGCAGTCGTAGAGTATAATATCCCTGGAACCTAGAAAGGGTAAATTAGGGAACTACTGAACATAAAAAGTCATTCATGAGAAAAAACGGTGCGTTTCGATGCACAAGGACGATGGTTATCATACTCGCCTCAGCAGAAGATGAATACTAAGCCTTTTTTTTTCCTATTAAAATCCCGGGCCGGAACATATTAACCCTTCAAATTACTTACCTTCTATCGTGATAATTACGTGTTATTCATAGATAATGGCCAATCAATTTAAATTTTAAATAATTAAAATAAATTAGTAATTATCTTCGGAAACTATGAGTGACTAAAATTTCAGGATATTGTAATCTAGGCTACGTTGGTTGAGGTTCAGACCCGTCACTCCATTTGCTAACCTGAGCCCATGAGCTAGCCAGAAAGATAGACGACCCTACGACTAAATGTTACGCATTCGATGAGCTTGATCATGGGTCATGGAGCCCAAAAAGAAAGCAAACCCACTGGAGAGTCCAATCTGACATAAATCAGTTACCACCACCGGCGACTCACTCCGCCCACGTTGAAAGACGGTCACAGACGGAGCCGTTCTGTGCAAGAAGGATGGAAGTTGCAATTTGTCTTCGAAAATCAAGTCTTTTCGTCCATTTTCGCAGTACCCATGTTTGAAAACTCCACAAAAACTTCCATCTGAGCATAATCCACTTATTCCTTTCAGTCGTCTTTCACTCTCACCGAGTTGGCCCGCCGGAGAACAAAGAGCGACTCCTTTTCCACTGCTCAAGTCCATAATATTGCAGTTCGAGCCATTGCCAAATTTCAACGTCGAGGTTAACATCAATTAACCCAGATGATTGTAAATAGATGAGAATTCTTACATTGAAAAACGACAGGCAAGAAAAAGCCAGCCACAAAAGAAGGAATCCAAGGCAGAAGCAACAAATCAAACAGACAGAACTTCCACTACCCCCTTCAGTTTCTGAGTTTCATCCATCTCCTTCTCCACCATTATCAAAGTTCATCCAATTTAGTAAACATCCCATCACCAGAAAATCCAACATCCCTGTCTTGTGATGTCATGCGTTTATCTTTAATTAATTAAAACTATACAAGTGATATGATGCTTCTTAATCCATGAAAGCAACCTAATCTTATGTAGACATTGTGAAACAAATTAAACGAGTGATTAATTAAGTATTCAAGAAAAAAAAGGAAGTGAGAATCTGCAGTTCCCAAACCTTATCTTCCCCGAAAGATAACATGGAAATTTAAGAATCTTGTCGACAACAACCGGCTACGACTGTCTTTCTCTATTGGCAATACTTTCATTGGAGCAAAACATCAAACAGGTAGCAGACTAATAATAATACCAGGCAGCTGCTGCAATGCTGATAGAGTAGGTAAGAGAGAAGAAGATGGCCACCCTCCTTTCGCATCCACCATCTCCTTTTTTCCACACCTCTGATTCTCTCTCTTCCATTCTCAGGTTGGAAGTATTTGTTTGTCTCCACTCAATTAACCCTCTCTTAAATTACAGCCACGCTGAGAAATAATTAGTTTAATTAGACTACTTCGAATTGGAGCATTCATATTATTAAAAAAATTCTTAAATGTTCCTTGATACCACACCTACGAGATTCAAATATTAATCACTACTAAGAGTTTGAACTGAAGAAAATACTACAGAGGGTCGGTTCAAGACGAAGATTAAGTGTTTCACACGTGAATTTATATAATTAAATAATCTCAAGAGATCTCTACTTATCGAGTTGTATAATCTTTTTTAGAAAATTATTTGATGGTCTTTTTAAAATATCTAAACTTATTTAAATATATTATAATATACATAATCGATACACCGTAACTAGAATTCAGGTCACACCCAACTTCAATACTTATTATAGACACGTAAATAGATACTAGGTTTCGTTGAGTCATACCGTCAGTTAACATTTTAATAATAGGCATGTCATCTTTGTCGTAGGAACTATATTACACGCGAAAATAAGTATTTTTCAGTGCGAATTCTCATTTCTCAATAATTTATCCAAATATTAATGCAATCATAGAATAAGTTAAATGGGCAAGTATCAAAACTTTCCTAAGATAAAATAATGTCACACATAAAGTAAGATTATTAAATTGGCTATTCTTCTAATCGAACAAGTCATTCATATCTGATTTCCTAAAAAAATAATAATAAATAAATTAGAGAATCCATTTAATAATAAAAATAGCAAGTTCACGTGACACTGTGTCAGTGTGACCCTTGTTGCCCACTGACAAAGACCGGCCGTTGATACCTCGAAGGGTGGTTTCCACCGTCCCCGCTTCACGTGCGTCGCCTTCAATTAATAATTAAATATTGTTTTAATTCTAATTACTTTTATTTCTTTTACATAATTAACATTTTAATTATTGAATTTAATTTTAACCTAATTTTATAATTTAAGATTTACTTAACTAATCGAACAATAACCGTGTCATGGTGGAGCCTAAAAATAGAAAAGAAAGTGGGGTCCACTGTTCGGCTTCGGGCGTGCGACTCGTCCAGCCTTTTTAACTGGCGGATGAGCAACCGTGATCCATACCTGCTGCGACTGCGACGGGCGCTGCTCCGGCGAGCTTCGGGAATAACAAGGGCGTAGCGTTGAGGATAGAGTCGGCATTTTCCAGCTTATCCTTGAGCTTTTTTGGCCACTTTCTCTTTCTTTCTCGAGGTCTTGTTGTTTTGTTCGAGACATTATTCTGTTTATATTTTCCATTATTTTCATCCTCGATTTCCTTGGAGTTTCTTGATTACTGTTTGATATTCTATTCGGTATTCTACGAATTTATTTCTACGGAGATGTGAGTCAATAGCAAATCCCTCCTTTATCTATTTCCCCGGCCTCTTCTCTTTGCATCTCGAGCTTTCGTAAATTCAAAAGGCTATGGAAGTGTTTTGAGATCCTTTATTTTGAATCGCATTGTAATTGTGGAAGGATCGGTTTGCATTTTTTTGAGCGTGGTTTTTCATATCTGCCGCTATTTTTTTTCGTTTTGTAGTCACGTTTATTCGTATTTTCTGGATCAGGTTCTTTCACCCTCCGTTTCAGATCCAAATTGCTTTTATTAGATTACTTTTTTTTCTAGATTTTGTTCTTTGCGTGCATTCATAACAACTTTCTACTCATTTATCTTTATTTTCCTACCAAATATTGGTTCCTGAGTTCGTTAATTTCCTCGTTTTGACAGAAAATTTCACATCCGTGAAATAATTTAATGTTCTCATCGGTACCGACTCTGACTCGTGTGGCTTTCTTCTGCCAGGTAGTTTCTTAACCTTCCCCAATTATTAGTCGGAATGTTGAATGAAATCGGAGTTTGAAGATTCAAAAAATTGAATCAGAACTATGCCATTCAAAAGTGTAGTTCGTGAAATAAGAGAGAGTATTGGAAACCTAAGAAGAAAAAGGGAAGAAGGAAGACCTTTACGCCATCCAGGAAAATCACATATAGCACCGGAGCAGCCTCCATGTTCATCATCGCCTTCTTTGATTCCACAGAGCCGATGGGCGAGTTTGCCTGCCGAGTTGATTCTGGACATAATTCAAAGAGTCGAATCAAGCGAAACCTCCTGGCCTGGCCGGAGAGATGTTGTTGCTTGTGCTTCAGTTTGTAAATCATGGAGGGAGATTGCTAAAGGAGTTGTTAAAACCCCCGAGAAGTGTGGCTTACTGACCTTTCCTATCTCCCTCAAACAGGTTCCATTTTTTTATCTTCTTCTCTAACTTTTCTCTGGATTTATTTTTCATTTTCCATTTATAAATTTAATTCTCTTCTGTGTTGTTTTGGATGTAATTCACATTTATTAGCCGGGACCAAGAGAGACGCCAATCCAGTGCTTTATAAGGAGGGACAGATCAACCTCAACATATCGACTCTATCTCGGTCTAAGTCCGGGTACGATTTCTGATTGATTTTGAAATTTTTCTGGGATAGTATGGAGGGCAATAGCTCACTAATTGGTTGTTTGAAGTAAAGATTGTAAATTGTCGGCTACTTATGGTCTCGATGGTTATAGATTTTCAATTGACACTTTACAGCCCTGTCCGGCAACATGAGCAAGTTGTTACTAGCTGGAAGGAAATTCCGACGGGCAACCCATACCGATTTCATAATATCCTTAGTCGCCGATGATTTCTCCCGAGCAAGCAATACTTATATTGGAAAGTTAAGGTCAAAAGCTGTCCCGCCATTCTGTCTTACTTCTTATTCCCTTCATTCTTCGAGATTGCGTTATAACCTATTGGAAATTTATGATTAGATCCAATTTCATGGGAACAAAGTTTTCAATATACGACAGTCAACCTCCACTGGATCCGCCTATGCAAACAACTTCTAGTTCGCAACGAAGAGGCCATTTAAAGCGGGTGTCACCGAGAGTAACCATTGGAGACTATAATGTTTCATCCATATCTTACGAGCTCAATGTCCTTCGAACCAGAGGTCCGAGGAGAATGCAGTGCACCATGAATTCAATACCAGTTTCATCCATTCAAGAAGGCGGCACAGCCCCTACTCCAACTGAATTTATCAAATGTCTCAACGAGAAACAAGATCCTCCACTGGCAGTAGCCAAGAAAAAGAAGCATCAAGTCGATATTAGTTTCAGTGGTCTATCCGAGCCTCTCATCCCTGTTCATTCTGCACTTGTTCTGAAAAATAAATCTCCGAGATGGCATGAGCAGCTCCAGTGTTGGTGCCTAAACTTCAGAGGACGGGTAACAGTCGCTTCCGTAAAAAATTTCCAGCTTGTGGCATCTGCTGATGATGTGCGCCAAAATATTTCTGCTGCTGAGCAGGAAAAAGTGATTCTTCAATTTGGTAAAATCGGGAAAAACATATTCACCATGGATTACCGATATCCTCTATCCACATTCCAAGCCTTTGCAATCTGCTTGAGCAGCTTCGACACTAAACCTGCCTGTGAATGACAGCATGGTTTAGCTTCTCCACTTTTTTCTAATCCTTTTAAGTTCTGCCCCCAAAAAATCAACTATGTATAAATACCTCTTGACGGAAGCTATGCAATTCCAAGAGGTGCTGGTTCAGAAAATCTCCCGTTGCTGTGATCCAAGGTAAGTCCTTAAAAGACTTTGGTTTTAAGCCGTCCTGCTTCATTTTTGGTACATGTCCTGATTTGTTAAGCAGAGACTCACTGAGAATCGAGAGGCATTTTCTACTGTATTTCTTTTCTTCTTCGTCATCTGTTTATTAGTCGGACCATTCTTAGATCTCTTGCTGTAATTTGGATGTATAATTGACAAAGCCTAAGCCATAGAGACAATGAAGCTCTGTTTGGCGCATTCCATGTTAAGGTTCTCTTGTATATTTTTTGTCTGTGTAATTGAAATATTTCGTCATTTGACTCTTTGGTTGATTACTCAGTTGCATAAAGTTGTATTCATGCGCCAACTCCAACCCAAAAGAGACCTAAAATGAAATTCCAATGCTCCAAAGAAACCTTCTATCTTTCACAATCTCATGTAACTAATGCCTAATCTTTGAATATGAACTTGCAATTCTGAAAAGGAAGCAAATCACATATGAAAGTAATGGTCATAGAAGAAGGCACTCGAGTGACCATAAACTCCGACACCTAGCTCTAGTTGAGTAGTTCGACAATTAATTTAAGACAGGGATTACACGATCAAGAATTTGTACAAAATCTGTTGCCACATATATCAAATATTACAGAGCCAGATCGAAGATGTAGAAAATATTTATGCTATGGACAAAAATGTTCTATACTTCTGTAGTCTATCATGCATATTTGCTTGCTATAAACGAAAATAATTGTAGTACTTATTTACAAAGACTTATTTACAAAGACTTCTAACAAATTATCCTGCAACATTATCAGTGTAGGCTTACCAGAGAAATTGCATGAGAGCTAATTGATAGGTTTTGAATATGTAGGCAGCTTCATCTGCAGAACTCCAAGTTTCTTGAAAACCGATTTGTTTTCCTTACTGCAGATTATAGAATTGGAGGGGACGTCTCTGCCCAAACCAACTTGAGGATGTGAAAATGAATATTCTGAAACAGCACCATTAGAGGTATGTCCCAAGAGCTGGAGCAATTCTGCGGCAATCACTTTTCCTCTGTAACTCCCATTTTTAGACATATGGACCAGAGGTTGAAATACATTCTCTTTTACAACTAATGGGATGTATTCCTCTCGTTCATAACACAGAGAATGGAGAACATCAGCTGTATATTCTTGTACCTTCGTCCCAGTTACGAGGAATCGAGCAATTTCAGTGATGCATGAACTTGCTTTGTACAGTCCACTTCTCCCTCCTGAATCACACAGATTTTTTATTATCTCAATGCACGAATTCGCAATAACGGGATCCCCCATAAATTGAATCAGTTTTGGAATATACTCCACATATGCCGAATGGTACTCCATGCTACAGTTGCGTGAAAGGTTGTTAAGTATCTTCAAAGCTAGAACACGAGATTCAACTACTTCAGCGTTTAAAACTCCTGAGATGAGGGGAAGAAGACCAGAAGCCACCATCAAAGATTTGAATTTCGGTTGCCAAGACAAAATTTCCAAGACTGCAAGGTTTTTTCCAGCCATATCAGAATCCAGAAATGCTGCGAGGACAAGAACTTCATCTTCATCCAGGTCAAGTAATTCATCTCTGCATTAAGCAGGCAACAGCAGGATGATGATAAATGCAACGTGCACCAGCATTAGTGAATATTGTGCATGTAAAATCAGGCTGCATAAAGAAGAAAGTATATACGAGGAACACTACTGCAAACTTAATTTCTTCAAACTTTCGGATATTCCTAAACAAAGTTTGTTAGGAATTGTCAGTTCTGGCACGGGTAAATCTACTAACTCTCTTTCCATAACAAATACTGCGAAATTAGGTCATGAAACTTTCAGTTTTTTCATCTCCTCATAATTACTGCAATACAATTACCTGTTGTTACTCATGATGGCCAGAAGGAGCTCGGTTCCAGCTCTTTGTGCTTCTACATCACCTAAATCAAGGGCATTTTTCAAAAAGGTAATTACTGGCTTGGCAATGCATACAGAAACTGTTGAATGGCATGCTCCTTCATTGTCCTCAAGCTGCTCTCTCAAATTATAGACTGCTTTGCATTGAGATGCCCACGATGATGGCGCATCACATGAAGAAACAAAATTTAAAACAGTGCAGGCACTGACAAACTGTTGAAATCTTTGAGATTTTTCATCTGAAGAACCTGCATCACAATTCATGTTTGAAGAGCAAGATGACACATTGCTAGTTTGACGGTCCAAGTCACTCTGACAACAGCCTAAACTATTCATTGAACTAGAATGTGAAATATTAGAGGGAAGAAACAAAGCAGGTATTGGTTGTAAGCAAGGGTCAGGAATTGTAATCTCATATCTCCTACACCATCCAGAAATGAGGCATTTTATTGCTGAGTTTGGAACCATTAACAAATCCTCTAGCTTTGTACCACTTATTGGGCAAGTTGTATTACCATCGTCTATCCACCTCTGAATCCACATTCGTTCAAATGTCCGACCAGATGAAATAATCACAGGATCGTGCATCAAACTACCAGAAATGGGGCATTTAAATTCCCCTGGAGGTTCTGGGATACTAGTTTCAGAGGTACAAACTTGACTTTTCACCTGCACACTTGCTGTTGATGGTCGTGGCTCAACGCTCCCATTGTGTTGTTGAACAAGTAATTCATCATACTTCCTTAAAAGATACAGAAAGTATTTCAAGATTTTCTTCTTATTCTTTTGCTCTTTACAATGAGATTTCTCGAGTTCTTCTTGAATGGACTTTTTCTCTATCAAAATGGAATTGCTTGAAATTAGGTTCAGCTTTAGAGCAGCAACTTGAATAACTTCAAATTCTAAACTGTTAAATGTATTGGATGGAGATATATCCTGCCGAAGCAGTCTTCGCAAAACCATCCCAGCCTCAACTTCATCAGGGTTTAATGAAAAATTGGCCGACCTAACATCCACCATAATGCTACATATCTGCATATAGCAGTTTTTTCCAGGTTGTAAAAGAGCACATAGTTCGTGAGTACTGTAGTATGTAACAGTTATTTATAGCATCCAGCAAATTATTACTTTTACAAATATTTAACAAGCCAAGATTGTCGAGAAACATAACAAACTGACTGTAACTAATACCTATCACCACCCAAGAAAAACAACTACGAAAAGATAAAAGTGAATGTACAAACCCAGGGTATTAGTTCTGTGTGTGCACATCAGGAGATATTATATGAGATTACCTTTCAAAGGAGTTGATATTACCTTATCTACTAAAATTTATTTAAAAAAATAGTAGATAACAAAAAATGCAAAATGGACAGAATGCCAACCTTAGCAGCTAAGGACGGGACCTCCTTCTGCACTTGACACAAGCATACTTCCATATTGCTGTGTACTTTTTGGCATCTTAGCAGAATTTTATCTGCTGTAATCGCCTGAAATTGATTTATTACACAAAGGATGCACCAAAGTTCATATTAAAAGAATTTATCGAGTACATTAAGTTCATAGAAGCAATTTGAATTTTACTTGATAAAGAAGTAATGTAACTCTCTCTCTGGAGACCATATTCTGCCTCTCTCTATTTCTCAATGTCCTTCTCTATCTCTCAGTTTAATTTTTTGTTTTCACCGCTCTCTCCATTATCAATCTTCTCTTTTGGTCTCCCTCTCAAATTCGTCGCTTTCCTAGACGTATACAGAGTGTTGTTGTTTGATGAGTACCAAAATATTTTTCTGGAGAGGCTAACACAAGGTTTGCCACCTTTGGCTGGTATTGAGCATCAAATTAATCTCTTGCTCAGAGTCGTACTACTTAACAAACAATCGTATTAACCATATAAATGAGTTTCAAGTAACACGTTTCCATTTGAAAACACAATATACAAACAAGGCATCAATCAATAGCCCTTATTCTTCGCCCCAAGCAATTACCTAATTTCCTTTATATCGGAACCATTTAGATAGATATGTATAAGCTAAAACATTTTATTAATTACTAATGAGTGACATCATTTTCAAAACAGTAAATAGCATCAGTTTTTTCACTAACCCAGCACAATTGATCCAAAGAACTGGACTGTTCCATTAAGTTTTACCTAGCCTATACAAACCTGATTTTGTTTGTATAAGTGAAATTACTTACAAGGCAAAGTTTGCTAGAATCTGAACAGAGCTGAATAAGTTGCCTGGCTTTTTCCAATGCAATATGCAATGAAGATAATGCATGTGTTGCAGCTTTGCATTTTGGTCTAGCTAATTCACTTTTTGATAATATCTGTGAGATTCTATAAATAGATTTCTCAAGCTCCAAGCACATTGCACGGTGAACCTTCACAAATAAAACGTGAACAATAAACGGGTTATGGGTTTGAAATAGAGAAACAAATTACTGCCAAGCAAGCGCAATATGAACCAGCAAAATGTAGGTTTTATGCAGTCACTTCTCAAATGATGCCGAGGTCTACCTATGGCAAGGGAGATCATCATTGCTATTATCATGTATAACACAAGTGCTATCCCAGCTCAATAGACAGCTTATTCATGCAATAAGAATCTAATAGCGAAAAATACAGTATTAAAAGGAGGAACTACAACTGAATAAAAAGTGAACATTTTCGATATCATTACAAATCTACATCCATATATTGAAATATCTACTCAAAATCCATCTAAATAAACTGCATATAGCCTCCAACTTCAACAAAACAAATTTAGTTGGAAGAAAAATCTAAAGATTAACACAAAACTCTCATCCACTCCACAAAACCAGTTGGCTTGCGCAAGTATTGACGATATAAGCTAATTCCTTTGCTTTTGAATAATGATAGATTTAACGTTAAGTAATTGGATTGCAACAAATGAAGTCAATAACAGAAACAATGAAACAAATGATATAAGGAAAAGCTTCATTCAAACGTAAACTCAATATACAAGGAAGAAGAGACTGTGGTTCTATTATGATAAACTTTGATGATTTACTTGACCAAAAAAAAAAGAGAAGAATAATTTGTAGAAGAGATTCAATACCTTGGCAGGAACTTCCTTGAGTTTGGATTTATCATCCATTGAATGGAAGAGCAACACCTATCAGAAAATTTGGATAAGAAAAAAACTAAATTGCGTTAGTATATTATCTTGAACATAATGAAGTTCACGTGTTAAACTTAAATTTAAGACGTGTTTGATTTGAACTAAATTAAGAACACAAAATAAACGTTAGCAATCCTGATCCATTCTAATGCTCCCTGCTGTCGGTTTTCCTGTTCTTAGTTTTTTCTAGTTGCCAGTGACATGCTGATTAAGAAGCTACATCTTTCCTTCCCGACCATGTAAGGTAAACAATACAAAAGATAGATTTAGTGACCTGACTATGCAACGATTGATGCGCATGAAATGGTGAGGTCAGTTAGGATGGGTACAGCAGCAAGCAAGGTCTAGAGTTCCTGAAGCATCGATACCTCAAGGGTCCCAACAGAAGAAAAACTAAAACCAATCAAATTCGCACCCAGAAATGAATCGGTGCATGATTTCTTTGACGTTCAAATCAATAGTTTTCCGTAGGATTTAAAACAGAAAAAGCAAGGGAAAGAAACATTGGTATCTTACCTCAGTTTACAAATGATGCCAATCTAGTAGACGATTGTGCTTGAGATAGACATTCACGTTCCAAAGACAAGGAAGACATAAAAATCCCCAGCTCAGTTTTGTGTGGGGGAATCAATATAAATGCAAGAACTTTTTCCCTGACTGCATACAAACAAGTTAATGTCTGATCAATGAGACCCAAATTAGCAGCAAAGTAGGGAAATCATATAGAACAGGAGACATTATTAGTTGAGTGACTGCTCTGACCCAAAGGGTACACCTTTTTCTCAATCATGTTTTATAAATTTATGTTTTCTATAATATACGTTGCTTTAATTTTAAGTTTATATTTATAATGACGCTAAATTTCTACGCATAGCAGCTTAATAAAAATTGACATGTCAGCTACTTCACTTAAAACGAAGTAGGAACCAGTCTAACATAGCTTAACAACATCGCACAAATAAACCATTTCCCATTCGAAAAAGTAAAAAAAATAAAAAAAATAAAAGATCTAGACTTTTACAAACATCACTAGATTGAAAAGGTCAAACACCTTACGATGAAAAGTTGCCGTTCTGAATATTTAAAATGTATAATTGAGAGACAAGGAGAGTAGGCCCTTTTCCATGACCTCCATTGAAAGGCAATGGTCGTTATCACAATTTCAAAAGGATTCCCATTAGAATGTATGGCTGCAGAAAGATCGGATTGGGTCAAGAGACCTAAAGCAGTGTGAAACCAAAGCGGTGACAACGAAGCCACGAAACGTCTAGACCGAAAAGGATTAAAGGACCCATTGACATAATAATTGCACCCAAAATGAAAATAATCCCCAACGACCTGCGTTGACTGCAACGACCTGTAAAGAAAATTTCTACTTTTCCACCCCTTCACAAATCCTGCTTAAAATCTCCAATCACGTGCTTTTGGAATACAGAACATACATACTATGCAATCATGGATGGGTAAAATTATAACTATTTTACTTTAACACCCCACCTCAGACTAATTAATATTTAATAATACTGTTAATAATTAGGTTTTAATGGTGAAGATCTACAACTTTAAAATGTGTCTTGCTCAAAATTCAAGGTTAGAACCTCTTTAATGGCAACATTTAATTTACTACGTGTCGTGGAGAATAAACTAAACTAGTTAAGGCGGTGCAAACTCACTCCGTATTTATGCAAATAAGTAATTAACTAAGACAGCGAAGATTAATGGCTTGGACCTAGCTATGTATTGTAAATTGTTTTTGGACGTGCAATTTAGAACCGTTGCTGGGGACAACAAAGTCTTGCTTATTGTCCACTTTTGTTCAACCAATAGAAGTGTTTTCCACTCCCTAAAAAAGTTGAGCAAATAATAAAATGCAGTAGCCTGTAATGAACCTTCAAACTTTTCTATGCCTAAATAAATGACATAACCAAAGTTACAATTTGACTTTATCTTAATAGGAAAGAAAACTACACTCTACTCCTTTCATGCCTCATCATTCTTTGACTAACCAACCAATAACGTTACCGAAGAAATTTCGTCTAAAATTTTGATGACACGCCATAATTATTACTCGGCCATCGAAATAAAATTATTGATCCCTATCTACACACAGCAAGTAACATCCTATGATCGTTGCCTTAATGTTCTAAAGATAGCAATTAATTTGAAATAGCACTCTTATTAAATTACATACCAGGTGCTTAACTAAACAGAAAAAAATTCTGGCAGACATATTAACACGTCTCTAACTCATTATAATTTCAAAAACAAAAAATCAACTGGTATACTTAAAAAAAAATGATAAAATTCTTTGCAGTCCTCGAAATTTGTGTTGAAAAACAGGGTCAGCAGAGGTTAATGTGTTAAAATTTTCAAATTTTAAAGGGTTAAGTTGTTAAAAAAAAAATTTTGAAGCCTGATTACATTCTAATCTAAATTTTAAGGGATAAAATAAATTTTTACCTTAAAAAAACCCAAAATTATTACCTGTGTTTTGAAATATGACCGTCTGAATTATGTGCCAGTCTCCTGTTGAGCTTAATTTAACTGAATATACTCATCCTCATCAATAAAGCCGCCTAGTGAAATTTCAAGACGGAGAGAACGATTGAAGTCAATGACAAAACAACTCAAGTCGTTATGGTTTTGACCCTTATCAAAGGTTAATGACCGTAATGAAAGTATTAAGTGCCTCTAAGTTCAAGCGTAAAGTTCAAAAGTTAAAAAAGCAAATAATGGAAACATATACCGAAGCCATAGTCATTGCATTTGTCTGTAAATTTATGCGACCACCAGTCTATCATGATGCTCTTTGATGATAAACGAAACTAATTCAAGAATTATTCGTTTTTTTTATTTGATCAGCCACCAAATCAATTCTTGTATGGCTGTTTGATGAAACAAGGGGTCACAGTCGCCAAACGACTGACAGATGGAGTCCTAAATGGACGCCTGCTCGTTGACAATGATGATGATCCAATAAAAGCAAAAACAAAACTGGCACTGAACATTTGAGCTGATCACTCAGAGAAAACCTTTTGGAAAGTTGCTCAGAAACTGATAAGGTGATAAAAGCAAGTTCATTTTCAAGTTCCAACTTTGCTGAGCATCACTGGTAAAATTCCTAAAAAAGGGAAAACTCAATCTAACGAACATCAAAGTGTCCCATCACTCGTGAGCATGTTATACAGTCTCATTGAAACTTGAATTGCTAAGTCTGACATGATGAATGTATGGAAATTTAGTGTACCAAGAAATAGAAGAGTACCATCAATTTCCTTCATGGAACTGATCATATGACAGTATACAGAAGTTTTATTTTGTTTTTTTGTTTTCTGATTTCTTATCATCATCAAAATGTGTTGAAAATTGAACCCTTGTCCTTTCCTTCCACTTGATATGTCCACGTCACCTGCTGCCAAACTAATAATAGAATAGTTTAATCATGTACTCCTTTAGAGAAAAATCTCTCAGCAGTAAAGTGAACAGAAGAATATCTTGCTTTTTACAGGTCTCAAAGGTGGGGTACATATTTACGTTTCTAGAGCGTCTGAAATATCACAGGGAGGGTAAGAATTGGATCTAATACCCCAACAGGCACTAACTTCTCATACAATTCCACTTGCTGATGATATTATTTAATGAAACTAAGGCACTTCTAAAACTTTGTAGAGGCAATTTTGACTGAATCTATTTCCATCTTTTGTCCTTTCTAACTATCCTCTGGGTAAAGCCAATGACATATTCTAGCCCTATAAGATATTCCTCAATATAAAAATCCTACTACCCTCACCTCCACTTTTAAAAGGAGCATAGCAGCCCAAGCTCAAACCTTCACTTAAGCTAAATCTTTTCCCTTGACTGAGGCAACTACTTCTCATTCCAAGTTTCTTTTCCTTCTAGTAACTTCTTCAGTGCTCATCTACTTAAATCTAAAGCCCCCATCATCCTATTTCTCTTTGTTTTCTAACCAAATCTATTTCCACCCTGAGCTACTGAAAATAATGTCATCAAACCGTGTCACGTCCACAGGAGGTTATTACACCTCTTGGACTCCAGATGAAAACAAGAAATTTGAGGAGGCTCTAGCATTCTACGACCAGGATACCCCAGACCGCTGGGAAAAAGTGGCCAATGCTATAGGTGGAAAAACAGTTGGGGAAGTGAGGAGGCACTACGAGATCCTGGTGCGAGATCTCAAACATATCGAAGCTGGTCAAGTTCCTATACCCAACTACAAGGCCACCGGATGCAATCGCAGAAGATATGATGGAGGCCGTAGGTAACAACTCTGATCTTTCAAGTTTGAAATGATATATGTCCGAAATTCACGAAATTGTTAGCAAAACTATCTATGACTTTGAAATCATTAAGGAACTATGAGATGCATATTTCAGAGGAAAATACAGCCACCGTGTAAGACAAAGAAGTTCATGCCAACATAAAATTTTAAAGTTTCTACAAATTTATGCATATTCTACAGGAAATAAAATGTTGCAAAAATCCATATCTCATCGTTGCCTGACGAGTTTAAAGGCTCACAACCTGTCCACGTTTCCTCCAAACACTACTCTTTTTTTTTTTTTTTACCGGTGGTTACAACTAAAATCCAACCGCAAACGACTCTCTTCCAAGAAATCTTTATTTATAGCTTTTCCTATTTTCTAATATTTTCCAGCCAATATTTATACTCAGAAAGCTAGTCAACTTCCTTAAAGACAGCTAAGGCACATGAAAACCAATCCTTCATGCTTTAAATCTCATTGCAGGTGCTTCATTACATATAGCTTATACATTTAATATATTAAAGGTTCCTAGCATCGACAAGGATCAAAGTTAGATGCAAAACTTCATGCTTCCTTTGCAAGAAATAGAATTGAAAGTAAAAATAGCATGTTTCATTTTTTCCAATATTACGCAACTATAATTCCATAATGAAAAGGACTAGAGAGTTTTGCTTACAACAGAGAAGCTAAACTCTGAGATGTAGGTGTTCGGTGTTCCTATAGCACAACTTACTATTTATGATCAACAATCAAGATATCAGAATTCATGTTAAACAACTGTTCTCGCTTGCCTTTGCAGCATGCAGATGAAGAATTTAAAGCTTCAATGAATAAGCATCAGACAAACGCCGAGCGAAGGGCAAAAGTGCTTTGTTAAAAGCACAAGAGAAACTTAGTGGATGTGGACATGGCCTTTTCGATCTTAGCTTTTAGCTCGTGTTGGTTTCTGTTATCTGAATAAAAGTAAAACGTAATCTCTCCTCTTCGTTTTCTCTATTATTTTCTAAGTAATTAATTTTCTTTCCAAAATCAGAAAGGTAAATCGGATTAAACAGTCTTGAGCAAACCCACCTAATGAAACATCTGAGGAAAATACAATTATAAGAACAGAAAAATGCAAAGTGCTCATCATTTTTACAATTTCGACGAAAAGAACGATACTACTAAAAACGTTACGTAGAAAACATTTCAACAAGCAATTTCACCATACATGGATTCAACTCAATCAACTAGGTCAGGACAAGTAAATCAAGCAATAAATTTAGGACCAGAATGTATGCGACGAGTAAGACCACAGACCTGGTTGAAGCAAAAAAGCAAATAGAAAGTTCGGAACAAAAAACTTAAGGACGGATTACAGGGATGTGGCCGCAGAAATTGATGAAATTACAGAAGTAAATGGACAACACATGAAAGAATGGGGAGAGTAGAGAAACGGCATCTTCGAGTTCGAGAGACGCATTAATGGCGGCAACAGAGACGCTGTGATTCTAATACCAGGCGGGAAAACGTTTTAAATCTCTCCAAATTATTTATATCTAATTTTCGGGATATTTTATTTTTGGATTAAAATCATTTTAGCCCTTAAATATAAGTTTTATTGAAAAAGTTTATGTCAAAAAAAACTTTAAACTATCAAAAAAATTTCAAGTGGTTGACCGATAATTTCTCGTTCTTTATTTTACATATAAAACAAGAGACCGTTCTGTCTCGTTGGAATTAAAATTCACATGCAAGTCGATTGATAACCTTGACCATTTGGTGTTTTGCTATTTCTTTCTTGAACATTTGGTGTAATTATTCTAAATTGAACTAAGAGAAAGAAACAAGGGATTTTTAATCTATTAATCCTAATTTAGTATGGGAACGGTTCCACACAAGTTCCACGCAGACTAATCGGATATCTCAGTCTCCACCGATTTTCTACAAAAAAGGAGAAGAAAACTCTCCAAACACCACGAATGGCCGCCGAGACCCACGGCCAGCCGAGAACGAAACATCACCCCAACATTACTCACCCGAAACACTATAAAAGGAACCCAAGCTCCGTCCTTCAACACATAGCAGTTCCGCCTGAAAGTAGAAAACAAGCAAGGAAAAGCAAGAAAGAATCAACAGTTCTTTGATCGAAGAAAAAAATGAGGAGAACGTCGCTGGCTCTGGTGTTCATGTTGGTGCTGGTACTGTCGGCGCGGTCGGTGGTGGGATCGGAGAGCACCACGGAGAATGTGATGGAAGAGGCAAAGGACACTGCGAATGCTGCCAAGGAGGCTGCCGGTGACGCCGTGGAAAACGTCAAGGAAGCCTCCAAGTCGGTTTCAGATTGGCTTCAAGATAAACTCAAGTACGCTTTTTAGAGATTTCTACCCACAGTTTTATTTCATTTATATTAAACATTCTTAATGTGTCTTGTTCTGTATAACTATTTCAGAGATATGGGCGTTAAAGATTAGAGACGACAGAAGCTGATGCAGCCCCATTTGAATAACCAAAGCTTGGTTTCCAAGCTCCAGTCCTGCATTTTTTTCAAGTTTGATGATTAATTTTGCCTGTATCTAATAATTTAGGCGTGTAAATTACACGTATAATCAATTGAATAATTGATTTGTTGCCTTTCACTTAATATATAGATTTATTCAATAATCAGATTGCCAAGACAGTATGCAATAATAGATAAGAATGAGCAGCATTACAGAAATCGTCGCGACTCTTGGATCACCGTCGATTTTGACTAATTGATCAAGTCGTCTTCATCACAAGTTATATTTGTTGTAATCACGCCGTCGACGGCACAAAAGTAGAAACTCCTGGATTGTAAACCAAACCTTATGTTGGCCGCCGTTTTCGTTTCGGCGGAAACCTCAACACCAAGTGCCCTGGAAAACTCACCCTGTCCATCGGACAACATCATCATTGTCCGGCCGAGGCCGAGTTGCTCCCCCCATGCTTTCATTACGAACACATCGTTGACCCCGACGCAGGCTATCAAATCCCAACTCTTCGACATCGTCGAACCTACTCTTCTGACGAAGCTGGTGCAGCTCGGAGAGAATGCAGCCGATACCCCGATAAAAAGAGTTTTCTTGCCTTTACAGAGGGAGGAGGCAGATATAGTCCGAACGGTGTCTTCGCGATGAAGATACGAGAGAGTAACGTTAGGGATTTTCCGTCCGACGAGTATCAAAGGCGGGGGGGAGAAGGGACGCGGTGAAGCAGAGGATATCATCCGGAATGGAGCCGGAGGAGGACCAGGGGGCCCGTAGAGATTGAGAAAGGAGGATTGAAGAGGTTTACGGAGAGTGGTGTGAGGATTCCATGAAGTCGAGAGTGAAGCAGGAAAAACCTTTTGGCTTGAAACTGAAGAGGAGGAAGCAGAAGGGAGCGCCGCGAACGTCGCGGCAATGTTATTGACAGACGCCGCCATTCCAGCGAAGAAGTGAGAGCGGGAATTGGTATGGTTTAAGGAGGGTTTTTTGGAAAGAATAATAAAGATGTAAACACAAAAGCGAGAGTCGTCGGATGTTTCGTAAAGCCCAAGCAAAAGAGCCAGAGCGGTCCGGCGTAGACCGGTGTTGATTAATTTTCTACTTATTTTTTATCACAAAAATTATTATTACACAATAAAATATTTAAAAATTATTAATTATTCACGGATCACTCATTAATAATAATATTATAATTTTTAAAATAAGAAATTACATGAATTACATTTAATTGTCATAACATATTAAATGACATTGAATTATTTATCAGGTTTATTATAAGATAAAACAAAGTTGGTGAACAAAGAGAGTTTTATTTTTATTTTTTTTTTGCTGTCCAAATCTGAACCCAGCCAGCCAAACAAAAGCGACCCTTTTGCTATCAACTAACAAACAAGTAGTTTCTTTGATGCGAGCACGAATAGTAATAGTAGCAGTAGTAGTAGTAGTAGAAACAGGCGTAATTCTAGCCAAAAGTTGCTGTCTCGTACAAACGCAATCTGTGACTACACCTTGAATGCTAAATCATTCAAGCTCTCTACACTTGAACCTGCAGACAACATAAGCTTTACTTCGTTCTCTCTCTTACCTTGGAAAACTTTTCTGTTCGACGCAGCAAGACATGACTATATCAGAGAAAGTTGGCATTCGCATGCTCTATCATTGCCCCCAAGCACAGGCCCTGAATTCCATGCCTCACATTAGAAAATTGACAATAACACTAGTACAGAGTACCAAGTATCTAAACATCTCACCAACTTAGCTTCCATATCATCAAAAAAATAATGATAATCTAATCAACCCCTTATATTTTTCTGTCTGACAGAATCATACCTATTATGGAAAGAGATAAAGAAATATATGAAGAGATTAACAAGAAAATAAAACCATAACATGATCTAACTATGAAGGATTGAAAACGTAGATTGTTGGTGGAAGGTACCAAACTCACTCTTCGCCCTTCCCCTCCTCTCCCTGATTCCTTAAGCTAGGTAAAATGATAAGAAAGAAATGGTTCCTCGTGAACTCAAATATGCATTACAGGGGGTCAATATTTTTAAGGGGTAATACCATTTCAGTGCAGAACTCGTAGTCATCCAACAAATTCTTTTTTATTTATACTCCCCTGCTAAGGAGTGGAAAATAACTATTCTATCTTCATGTTCAAGGATCACTTCTTTATTAAAGCAAGAAATCAAGAAGGTTAAATGTAACTTTTCTATCTTCATGTTTCAATTTCTTTCAAGGAGATCCATCATTCACTATCTGATATTGACGAGTTCTTTAAGTAGGTGTACTCGTGTAGAGGACCTTACCATCGATACAATCTCTGTCTTGAAGGTTAGATAATTGTACATGCATGGCATGTCAGCAGGAAACAAAATGCAGTATCTGTTTGTGGATCGAAAATCATGATCTGAAGAACACTTTCTGATGGGGAGTATATGGCACTTGTATGATATTTCAGATAATAACAAGTTTTCTTATTATTTGAAATTTGGCCCCTACAAATAGACTATAGAGTCATATTATTTGATGAAATTAATTATAAAATCAATATTGATACTGCCTCCTAATATTATCTCCCTCTAACTTCTTCCCTCCCTTTATTTTGTCTAATTCTCCAAATTTTCTCTATTTCTTTGTGTCCTCTCCTTCACCCCTCAATTTCTCAACATATTCTACGTCACTTGCATAAGAAATCCCTCAATTTCAGTTGATGTAAAAGTAATGCTATCCCAAACACTTCAAATCCTCACTAAGAAAAGTTAAACTCAAGGATGCAACGACCAAATATGGTAGATGACAGAAAACTGAGACATGGTGGAAGAAAAACGTGAAATCAAAACAATAAAGAATACTAAACAGCCACAAATCTGAAATAGCTTTCAAGCTTGGAAGAAAAAAATGAAAGGACACAACAATTCACTTGATAAAAATATTCATAACGACAATCCCTAATTATCCTTCACTCACTCAGACAACGCCTTCCACTACTAACAACTTTTGCCACGACAAACAACAATTCCAACACTACCCTTCCTCCAATAAGTTTTCCTGAAAAAAATACCTTTCTCTCTACCGAATGCATACAAACATAATTTGACATTGCCATAAAATTATTCTACCCTTCTTGTTGTTGTTTTCTATAAATAAATTTAAGAAGAGACAGAAATGAGGATATGTATAGGAGTGTTAGAACTACAAATGGAGCAAACAATATGAGAGGATACTAAGCAACAGAAACAAAACTCAACCAGTAATCAAGATTGACAAGAACAGCATAAATGCATGTGATGTCGGAAGACGTTTAGATCAAATGACAAAAAAAATGAACAAAATAGGGAGACAAAAGAAACAGAGAATCACAAAAGAGACGTTAGAATGAAAAAAAAAAAAAAAGAGATTCAACAATATCAAGATCTGAATATTAAATAACATGATTCTGTGTTTCAACACCTATCCAAAGAGGCCACATAAACTAAGGAACTTTAAGAAAATATCTAGATAAGAAAAACTATTCTAAGGAAAATAGACCTTATACTCTCCAATAATCTTTTATTATGTTAATAACATCATTAATCCTTAGAATACGATCAATTTTTCCTAAGGTACATACATCACTGTAGTATTCTTCATCAGCACTGATTAGTGTACTTAACGGTCTAAAAGAGCAGCTGTTGGCACAGTAATAAACAGATAGGAGGATTCAAAACAGAGAAACATTGTAAAATAATTTACAACTTGAAGAAAATTTTTATTCGTTGAGAATCCACCTTTGAAGGAAATAAACAATTTTTCATACATTTATCCCCAAGATAAAACAATGCGCTAGCAGTAGCCAACCAGAATTCATATAATAATGCTCGGGCGACAATCACCCAGAACCAAAAACCAAATTGTGCCGTATAAGTAATAACTCATCTCTTTGTTCTAGGTTTCTAACATGAACTCATGACAAGAAATACGCAATGCAAAGGATGAAAATATATTATCAAGCTGCAAAGATTATTGTAAAAGCCAAACTTTAATACGTGAAAATACATCAGAAGAAAATAAATCTTCAGGAAGTAGCAAGTTAAAATTTGAAAAGAGAATCATACCCAAGATTGAGAATGCTATTGATTGGGTCAAGGAGCTGCTGATGTTGGTGCTCCTGCTGTTGTTCCTGCCGTTGTTGTGGCAGACTAGCACCAGCAGCCACTGCGGCCGCACTAGAAGAAGCACCCCTAGCTTCAGCAAGTCTCCACATATACCACGACCCAACAGAACGATACGGTTTCCACTTCTCGCACAACTGATCCAGCTGTGATGGTCTAGGCAACTCTTCAAGATTGAACAGAAGTTGAATTCCTTTTCGAACATTGAGATCATTTATAGGAAGTACGTCGGGTCTGTGCAGCGAGAAAATCATGAACATGTGAACTGACCAAGACCCAATCCCATTTACCATTGTGAGCATTGTGAAAAGTGATTTATCATCCATATTTACAATAGCAGAATCCGACAAAATCCCATTTTGGTACTTTCTTGCAAGGTCATGAAGATAACTAGCTTTACGACTAGAGACCCCAATATTTCTAAGCTGTTGAGGATACAGTGAAAGAACGGTTTCTGGAACAACACCGGACTCACCGCCACAAAGGTCAATGAAGCGGGTGTATATCAATGTGCCAGCTTTGTAAGCGAGTTGCTGATAAAGAATACTTCTGGCTAGGGCAAGGAACGGAGTGCGGAAATTATCAAAAGTAGGACGCTGGTGATGATCTATCAAAGGCCCCAGGAGCGGATCTGCAGTTCTGAGATGGCGTAGAGCAATTTCAATCTCGTCTTCGCAAGAGAGCGAGCGCGCTACAATCCGCGGAGGGACTACAGCGAGGGCGCGTTGCGACAAAAACTTGTTCTTGGCCGGCCTTAAACTGGCCACGGGTTTCGGGTTCTCAAGGGGTACGATGATTTGAGGGGAATTCGATTCAGAGTTTTCGGGTGAGAGCTTTCTAATCTTTCGAGGACGAAAAGGGATTTTTGATGGAGGAGAGGATGTTTTCGAAGGAGCATTTGAAACCTCGCTCGCCGTGCCGACGTTGGCCGAATCAATGAGTGTTTGAACATGAATCGCAGACTGAGACAGAGACTGGCTCTGAGATTGCGTCGGTGATTGGCTATGGGGTTGAATCTGAACTTGCACGTGCGTTTGCTCGCCCATATGGAAGAGATTCAAATCCTGATGTTCTCTCAGAATCAATCAGCAAACGAATCGACGTCGGAAATTCAGTGAAGTGGGATAGAAATTGAAACCACAATCAACCGTAAGAAGTATTAGCGATGATCATTGAATTAGGTTTAGAAAGAGGAAACGGCGACTGCAACTACCCACCTCTTCCTTTCCTCTTCCTCTTCCTCTTTTCGACTATAGCTCCCCAGTTCTACTCTACCTCCTGAGTCTTCAGCGAGACATGAATACGCCGTCGTTTCGACGCCTACAACTGGCTCACACGTTTGAGCCGCTTTTGAAATATCGGACTGGGCTCGGATCTGCTTGTTGGCCCATTATTATATTTAAAGGATATGGGCCTTTTACATACTAGTAATTCAGCTAAATTAAAACAATAATTGGAATATATATTTTTTCCAACCATATTAGTTGCACATGAAATCAATAATATTGAATTATGTAAATGCTCATTTAAATAATTAGTACAAATAACTTTTATCAATAATATTATATTCTTACTTTCAGATTTGATAAACATTGATTATTATAATTAATTTAATAAATATTAATAGTAAAAATAATTCATTAATTGAATTGATCGACATTGGCTGCATCAACAATGAAAAATTGAAGAATAAATGAAGTATTACTTTATATTAGCCGGCGAGGATATAATGCACAAATATTAAAGTTGTTTAACAACAATGAGTATCAATTGCAATATTTTATTTATTTATTTTAGTGGAGTAAGCATGCTTTTAAGGGTTTGATTAATCTTCTTACGTGCAATTGACACTCGAGAGTCATGTCATCTTAGCTTCATTGATATATATAATTAAATTCAAAGAGCATGAACCATGACTGTAAAGAAGGGTTGCAATTGTAGGCAAAATGGCTACCCACCCATGTTTTGTATTTCATATATTTTTTATTCAATTAAATTATGCTGTTTGACTTTTGTTTGTCAACGAGTCATCCAAATTTATGACTTCAAATATGGCGGGAAAACAAAAGTTGTATTAGATTAGGGTTTAAATCAAATTAAACCCTCAATTATGATTTTTTTTAATTTACCCTCAAACTAAAAATATTAACAACTAAAACTTTAAACTATGTAAAATATGATAAATCAAATTTTGGCAGGAGATGACCACCCCCCGATTTCATATTGAAATCGAGATCAACAACCAATCTGTCAAGTGTTTACGTGGCATTGGACAGATTTGATCACAGGGCGGGGGTAGGTCGAGACTATCTGTTCGACATGCACAACACGTGATCTTGAACGGGGGGTTACCACCCCAGGCATCATTCTATATTTTCTTATTTTCATTGCTTTCGGGAATGAGGGGTCGTCACCCACGAATTGACCTTCAATTCTATGTTTTTTCATTTTCAGTGCTCTCAGTAACGAAGGGTCACTACCAATAGATCGACCTCATGTTCTTTGTTTTTCCATTGAAAATGGAGGATTATCCCCCATGGATCGGCTCTCTGTTCTCTAAATTATTAATGAGAACGAGAGGTTTGACATATCTTGCACAAATTGCTCTTGGCATTCCTGGTATCTGAACTCTATCAAGACATACCCAGATGGTGGTCGTCGTTCTTGAGCTGGCCCACTTGTGACGATGGTCCACCTTGTGACGGATCTCTTTTAGATGGTCCACCTTGTGACGGACCTCTTCGTGACACTGAAGCCTTTCGTTTAAAGACTATTTTATGAGGCATTTTAGGAGGATTTGAGGGGTTTGTGGAATTGGGGATTTTGCGATTTTTGGGCTCGGATTTGTTAGATTTTTTAGTTGAATGCTGAAAAAAACTGTTAGGATTGGAGAAATCAACATGGAAATGAACGAATTGTGGGTTTGAATCGCAGAGGAAGTTGAGTGAAAAGTGAAATTTTTGGAAGCAGGGGAGTAAGAATGGAGGGTCGGTCTTCATTTAGAGTCAGGAATTGAACCCTCAATGTGAGGGTGGTGACCCGTTGTTCTCAGTATTGCTCTCAAGAACGAGGGGTCACGGCCCTAGATCGGCCCCTTAATTTCAAACATTGAAGTTGAATACAGGGGGTCGATTAGTGGATAGTGACCTTCCGTTCCCGAAAACAATAAAAATAGAAAAACATAAAATGGGGGAGGGGGCGATCCTGGGGTGGTGACCCCTCGAGGGGTCACCACACAGTCTGCCTCAGATCAAATTTGTTCGTTGCAGCGTAAGCACCAAACAGATCGCCCCACCGATCTTGGCTTCAATATGAGATCGGAAGGTAGTAACCTCTTGTCAAGATTTGATTTGTCACATTTTATATAGTTTAGTTTGAGCATTAATTAAAAAAATTTCATAGTCAACGTTTAATTTGGTTTTAAGCGTGAGATTATTTTCATTGTCTTCGTAAAAAGTACATTTTATAACATGAACATATATATAAATATATATACACACCCAGAGAGAGAGAGATAGAAATACAAAGATCACAGATATAGAATGTGATTGAGCAAAGCTAATAACAATGATAATTAGTATTTTCTTATTTTCCTGCAGTTGTAGTTGTAGTCGCCATGGAAGAGAGCATCTGTCTTGATTAATACATGCTGAATTTATAACCTCAAACTCTTCATCCTGCACCAGAAGAATATAGGATAAAGCATCGTCTGTTGGTCAAGAATAGAGAGTAACACATACCTCATCAGATTTGTAGATTAATACAAAAGTAGATCGAAAGGCTTAACTCGCTGAGGTTAGTTTTGTTATTCAAATCTTCTGTTTTTCGTTGATGTTCTTTACATGCGAATGCATTTTTACAAAGATTTAATTTCAGAAGTTGCAGAAAAAGTAAGAAAGCTGAAGAACCAACCTTTGTTGTTCGTGCATGAAGTTATTGGATCCTTTTCCATGTTTTCTATAATGGGGTAAGGGAACTTGGCCGGATTCAATCTTGTTGACATCTTCTACGAGCATTTCGTAGTGCATTTTCACTTCCTCGACAGACTTCCCTCCGACCGCCCTCGCCAGATTAACCCACCGGTCCGGAGAACCCTCGTCGTAAATTGCCAACGCATTCTCGAACAGCTTGTTTTGTTTCGTGGTCCATGTCGATCCAGACGCCATATCCAGAAACGGAGAAGAAATAATAAAACAGCTCGAGTATTGAACTGATCTGAAGGCTGTAAAGGGTAACGAGCAATTACAGTGTTCAAATATTTCACTTGGCTTGCTCTGAGCTAAATCTGAGGTGCATTGCTCTCTCTATTTATACTGGTTTTTTTAGAGAGAGAATGGGAGGAGAGAGAGAGAGAGAGAGAGAGAGAGAGAGAGAGAGAGAGAGAAGGCGTGGGCAAGTGGGTTTGTGTTTCGGTTCCTCAACAGTTGTTTTTTCATCTGAAAAACAGGAAGGTCTCAACTGTTCTATGAAAAAACATAACTTCATTTTTGTTGATTTTTTTCTGCAACTTCGCCTCCACCACTTACTTAAGAAACTGTTGAATTAAAAACTGAGAATGTTTGTGTTGATAAATACGAAAGTTGAATTAGATTACTAGACAGAAGTAAAGTAGGATTTGAATTCTGGTTCTTAATTTTCCTCATATTCATTGGAAAAAGTAAAGCTACTTGTAAGTGAAGTTATGGCCAGACCAACATAGCTAAGGTACTTTTCTTACCTATATAATCTTTGCTTTTATTGGCTACTTTGAGCTTCTTTTTAGGCTAATTGGCCAATCTCTAGTACTTAACTTGTAGTTACAATCGTTGTAGTCATGAGGGTACACCAAAGTTCAAACTTTTTAGGGTTAAAATCAAGTATTAATTTTTTTGAATTAACCTTTAAACTAACTACTCTAACAAATTAAACTTTAAAATACATAAAACCTAACAAATCAACTCGTGACGATCCTTTTTCACTCCACATTCTGCATTTTACAATAGAAAGGTGGGCCGATCTAAAACTAACGGCCCCCCTTCTGTCGAGGGTTGATTCAACGAGCACCACACGTACAACGAGGGAGCCGATCAAAAGATAAAGGTCCCCGTTCCACGTGGGGCGTTATGAGAGATGGAGGCCTCCCGTTTGGTTCTTTTTTTATTTTATAAATTAATTTTAAAAAATACCACACGATATTGAATTTACTTGAAATTTTTATCACACGTTCATCACATTATAGAAACATAATTTGAAAATTTTTGTGATTTTTTGACACTTCTAAGATTTATATTGTAATTTGATTTGTTAGTGTTGTTAGTTCAAACGTTAATTTAAAAAAAAAATCAATACTTTAAGGTTAAAACGGTTGTAACCCAACTTTTTAACACACTTCAAACCCAATTAAAACACATCCCTGCAACCCTTCTCTTATACTTTTTGAATGGCATTTTCAATATGCACGTAATTGAAATTTTCTTCGATTCTACGATAACTTCACCAAGAATAATCAACTCGCCACGAGTTGACCCCGCGACAAAATGAGATAATATTACACAATATATATTGATTATGGGGACTAAGGTTGGATTCTTACCCTGGCATTTGAGTATATGCACATGCTGTCAAGTTGGCTAGAACGATATCTATCTTTACCTTTTAATAGCACAATATATTTAGACTTTATGGTAAAAGGGATTTATGTATGATGGGAATTGGACAAGAATATAATGTCAAGCTTAAAGCATTTGCGTCAGGAAAAAACACAAGAACATATGCTATCATTTATATTAATCACACACAAAAAAAAGATAGCCTTATCTCAATCCAACATATATATACCCTCTCCAACTTAATCAACGCCATTATCGTCTTTGAATCCTAACAAAAGAAGATCAGCTGCAAAACCCAAATCAAAAAACTTAAGTATGGGGCTAAGCATGATTAATTTGGTCGTCTTGTTGATTAAGTAAAGATTTAGGGATTGGTGGGGCAAGTGATTGTTTCACTTTTGAAGGACTAAATCAAAGTCTTGGGCAGCCGAAAGCATTGTGTTTATAGGGTAATCTGATTCAAGATCAAACATCATCGACGACAATATTTATTCGGTCCGGGCAAGAATCTCTTCTCGGACCCACATTTTCTTTCTTCTTTTGTTTTTCCGTTTGGAATTCAATGGTCTTATAAATTTAATCCAATGGCTCATATTATGATACCATCGTTAAAATACTTATTTTAATCACGATCGTCTATTTTATTTATAATTCAACAACCACCAATATTCTATTGTTGTTCCTCTCATTAAATTTGTATTTTTCAATCTCGTCCCAGAATATCTATAATCTACTTAGGTCATTGTTGTCTAGCGTAATAACAAAAAAATTTTAAAAATATTATTATTTTTAAATACGCTATATCTCATTTCAGTCACTTAATATTTTTGCATTATGAAATAAAAGTAAATGTTATTGTTGTAGCTCATCATACTCTCTAAGCCCAAGATTAAGGTAAATAGTGAGGATAACAAAATATACACAATTTCTCGTCACTTAAATAAATGTAAGTGGTTCGTGTATAAAATATCGTATTCAGTACTTTAGAATAAAACCTAATAACAAAGTCGTATAAATCTCAACACAAATCAGCTCGGCTCAAAACAGATAATACTACACACGTATCTCGACTCAATAGAAAAAAAAAAAGAAAAAGAAAGAAATAGGTGGTTAAGTGGGTGTGGAAACGATAAGGTCGACAGGATTGTTGATTATATAGCTATGCAAGCAAAAGAAGTCGTGAATGGCTGTTGCCCTCACACTGCAACTCAACCATCCATCCATCCATCCATTAAAGCCATTTCTTTGGTCCATTAAAGATCAATAAAAATCACCATTTTTAACCCCTTATCCCTCCAAAGAATCCTTATCATCTTCACTTCAACCCGACTTTATCTTCTCCTTTCTTTTTCTTCCCTTTAGCTAATTCCAATCATTCCCACCGGTCGTTTTATGCATCTTTTTCTTATCCCTCAAACTTAGAACTCATTGTTATATCGTCTTCAGTATAATTTAGTTTTGGAAGATCGCAAGAGATGAGCCGATAAAAAAAAGCTGAAAAAGAGATAATAACTAGATGAAATTTGATCTTCTTTGTCGTTTTGCTTTATGATGATGTCGACGTGTAGCAATCATGTGTTGCGATCGTGGCCGTCCAATCAAATTAATCTGTTTTGTATTTAAATTACCATATTAAGAAACAGAACACAAAACAATTGGAAAGTCCAATGGGTTTAGATACCAAAATTCGTATTGGGTAGGACCTTAGAAGTCTGTGACCCATCTATAAATTGAAGATTGTAATGGTCCTTGAATCTTCTATAGAGAAAATCAAAGAAAGTCAATTGTTTTATTATAATTTCTTATAATTTATTACATTAATTATTAATTATGTGAATAGGGAATAAACACGCCTTATTAAAAATAATTAATTAATTAATGGATATTATTTATTTTTGTTTTTAATCAATTTATACCAAACAACAGTTACAAACTTAATCATACGATATTAAAAGTGGAAGCTAGATTTGAAGGAAAATAATATAATTGTGGGGGCGTGACAAAGTTAGTACGCTTGTCGTTATCGAAATGGAAAATAAATGTTTATTTTTTCAAAGAAAGAAAACAAACCCACTTTTCTATTTCTTACTTTAGTTGGACCGAGTCAATTAGTCATTTTTGAGCCAATTGCATTGCGACACGTCCTGAAAACAGACCGATAGTGCTAGACCAAGTTTGACACGTGTGTTCTTGGCCTTTTCACATTCAAAGCAGGAAAGTGGAGTCGTCACAGTCAGTGAGAATTATTGAAGCCACGTCAGATAACGCGTTGAAAAAGGGAGAATCTCAGTGTGTAATTAACTAATTACAGTCAATTAGTCACGACCGCTTGCAAATGTAATTTTCACTTGGTAGTAAATTAGAACATCTGGTTAATTAGACTATGTATTATACACATTTGATTAAATCATCTCACACAACTGTAATTATCAGTGCATCAATTATTAGTGAAATAGGATAACGTTACCCCAAATTGTAGGTGGAGGCGATTCTTGTCTTCCCCTTTCTCCAATTGTTTTTGAGGACGCACACAACCAGCTAAGTACATCTAAGTTTTAGTAATTTATTTAATCACATAATATCATTTATCTATTATTTATGGTTGAAAATCAAACAATAAATGAAAAAATAAACTATTTTAAAATACAGAAACATTATAAATTAAATTGTTAATAGTTTATTATTGAATAATATTATATTAGTCCTCTAAATATGTATGTTTATGGGAATTGATTTAATCGTTAATTGAATAATTATGTTGTGAGCAGAAAAAAAGTAAAAATGTAACATTAAGATTTAAAGTTGACAATGACATGCACATTGTCTACAATGCAACGTGTGGATAATCATGGAACTGAATATGACAGAAAGCAGTGGCCTAGAATTTTCTATCTTACATTCTCAACCAAAGTATCGTCCTTCTTCGCGATTTTTTCTCGCAAAGGAGATCGATTTCCTCGTCTAACAGTTCGGCGTAGATTTTAGACGCATTTGGTGGGAATCAAAGCGGCTCTTGGTAGAATCTTTATCCCCATTTTTTATTTTTAAGTTGGCAACTTTGTTCGCAGTTCGTCGATGCCGGTGATTGACGGAGCATAAGTTTTCGTCGCCGGAAACTAGGCCCACCTATCCGAGAAAAGAGAACTGATATACCCGATGAAGCTTTTCGCGTTGCGGCTACTTTGAAGCTATTACTGTACTGCTGTTATAATCTGCTCTCAGGTTCATTAATGGCTTTCCGGGGAGTCTGAAAAGGACCCAATATTTCAGATTATCGTAATCGGTTGATCTTAAAGTTTGGGTTAATTAGGAAAGGAGTCGGCGAATTAGGAGATTGGTCCATGATTTTATTGTTGGGCGGTATTTGGTGAGCATTAATGGCGGAACAACATAGAAAGCAGAATCAAAGCTCCTGATTGCAGGTAAGAATTTACGTAGCTCCAAATATTAAATTTTTTTTCCCTTTTTGTTTTGAGGTTTAAAAGCTTACGAATTGCTGCAATTGTTTCTTTAATGGCCATAGGTCGGAAAAACGAAGACGAACCTCGATGAACTTTGTTGGTAGTCAACTCCCCATAGTTTCAAATAATTAAATGGAAGCTCAGAAACAAGCTCTGCTTAAGATTGCTGCAATGTTTTTATTGATTCAGTTCGCTCTATCCCAGCAAGAGCGGCTGAAATCTAGCGCGGAACGGTCGGCATTACTGAATCTCCGGTCATCTCTTGGGCTCCGAGGTAAGGACTGGCCAATAAAGGCTGAACCATGCTCCTGGGTTGGAGTTCACTGTGACGGTGGCCTCGTCACCAGAATAACTATTTCAGGCCTAAGACGAACCCGTGCTGGACGGCTGAACCCTACGTTCGCCGTCGATGCGCTCGTTAACTTAACCTCCCTTGTTGTCTTCAATGCCTCTGGATTTCCACTTCCAGGATTCATTCCCGACTGGTTGGGAGAGTCTCTTCCTACTCTCCAGGTTCTTGATCTACGGTCTGCTTCAATTATTGGTCCCATTCCTTCTTCCATAGGCAATCTGAGTAAGCTTAATGTTCTGTATTTATCTGGTAATAGTCTTGCTGGTAATATCCCCTCTACATTAGGACAGTCATCTGAACTGAACATCCTCGATCTTTCGCAAAACTCGCTTACCGGCTTGATTCCGCCTGCTTTTTCATCGCTTAGGAATCTTACCCGACTTGAACTCGCATCAAATTTCTTATTCGGTCCTATACCATCTTGGTTAGGTTCCCTATCTGAACTACAGTTCTTGAACCTTTCAGACAATAGTCTAACTTCCGAAATACCTGCTCGGTTGAGTAACCTTTCTCGATTACTTGAGCTTGATCTTAGCAAGAATTCACTATCTGGTCCATTTCCTTCTGGTTTTAGCACATTGGAGAGCTTAGAGTTGATGAATATTAGAGAAAATAGTCTGGATGGTCCTTTGCCGAATAGTTTGTTTGCTGGTTTTGCTCACCTGAGGAGATTGATTTTGAGTGGGAATATGCTTAATGGGGAGCTGCCTCTTGAATTGTTGTCAATGCCCAGTTTGGAGCTCCTTGACGTATCTAATAATAACTTTACTGGCACCCTGCATGCATTGAGATCAAATGGTACTGCCAATGGAGCTGTATTTAATCTCTCGAACAATTTTTTCTATGGCTATTTGAATGCTTCTCTGAAATCATATGGCTTAATCGATTTGTCCGGAAACTATTTCCAAGGAGAAATACTCGATGGTAGTGGAAGCAATGCTATTCTAAGTGGTAATTGCCTGCAAATGGTGCCAGATCAAAGAAGTTTCGAGAATTGTACACTTTTCTATTCTCGTGCAGGCATGTCGTTTGATGGATTGCTCCGAGTAAGCGCCTCGACAAAGAACAATCGATTGAAGTTTATACTGATTGGATTATTTTGTGTGTTGGGATTCATAGTGATTGTGGTCTCAATGCTTGTCATTCTTTTACAATCTCGTAATAGGGGCATTACGAATCGCAGAGGAAATGCAAATGGAGGTCCTGTTTCAAAAGAAGACAATCCTTCTTGTCCAAAGGATTCTGCCTTCCTATCTGGTCTAAAAGTTTCATTTACATACGACCAGATTCTTCGCTGCACAGATAACTTCAGCCAATCTAATCTCATGAAACACGGCCATTCAGGAGACCTGTTTCGTGGCAGTTTGGATGGTGGCCAGCCTGTTGTTGTTAAAATGGTTAATTCTGATTCCTTAAAGAACGAATCGTATTTGAGGGAACTAGAGTTTTTAACCAAATCATCGCATGCGAGATTTGTCCCGCTTTTGGGGCACTGCTTGGATCATGAGATAAATAAAGTTTTAGTTTATAAATACATGCCTTATAGAGACTTGGCTACTTTCTTGCACAAAGCTACCGACTCGGTCAATGACAATGCACAGACTTTGGATTGGATCACCAGATTAAAAATTGCAATTGGCGCTGCAGAAGCCCTTTCTTACCTGCATCACGAGTCCAACCCTCCTACTGTCCACAGGTACCGAAAATGTTCTTACTTTCTGGGAGGTTTAGTGATTCCATAATATTATTTTTATGCTTAGTATACAAATCTAAGTAAAACTGTAACATAAATGTTACATTTTGTTTGTTTTGATGAGATGAATACATGAAATGATAAACTTAATAATATTAGTTGGGTGGTTGATGAAGGGATGTTCAAGCCAGCAGTATCCTTCTCGATGATAAATTTGAGGTTCGGCTTGGAAGCTTAAACAAGCTTTGTCCCAAGGAAGGAGATCACCACCATAATATGCTCGTGAGATTGCGGCAGAAATCACAGTAAGTTTTACATTAGCAACAAAATTTTCTGGTCGTAAATAGTCCAAACCTGAGTTTATTTTCTTAATCGAGTAAATGATATGACTTTAATCATGTAAAATGCGCAACTAATCTTAGCTTCTTAAATTTACGAACGTTTCATAGTAAGGTTTGATACAGAGAAACTTATCAGTGTCACTATATATACAACTTCAGTTCAGTTCATATTCTAAATTTAACTTCTGGATTACATGTTTTACTAATTATATATATTTTTATTTTATTGTGCAGAACCACAGAGCCGGGCCCTTCTGGTGCATCTGCTCACCCTGCAGCTTGTTTCGTCATTGTTTATTTTGGCTCAGTCATATTTATTTTGGGTTGAATCGAAATGAAAAGGCAAAATAACTCATCTTTTCTATGAACAGGCTCGTCAATGGCGACTTGTGCTCAAGACGTTTACTGCTTTGGAAAGGTCTTGCTTCAGCTTGTGACTGGAAAACTTGAAATAAGTGACTCAGACAACAGCTCAAGTAAAGAGTGGCTTGAAAGGACGATGGAATGTATCAGCCTACGCGACAAAGATCTGGTGACAAAGATTGTCGACCCATCTCTACTAGTGGACGAGGATCTCTTGGAAGAGGTATGGGCAATGGCAGTTGTGGCAAAGAATTGCCTAAATACCAAGCCTTCGAGGCGGCCAATAATGAGGCACATCTTGAAAGCATTGGAAAACCCTTTAAAAGTAGTGAGAGAGGAGAGTTTTGTCTCTGCAAGGAAGTCTTGGAGTGCTGCTTTTTTTGGGAGCTGGCGACACAGCTCATCGGAGATGGCTGCCGCTCCAGGCAGCCATGGAAGTAAAGAGAGCTCCAGTGGGTCAAAGCAGGCAGGAAGAATGGGCTCCCATGGAAGCGGTGGAAATGACTTGTCTTCCTCAAATAAGAGGTCTAGTGAGATTTTTCCTGAACCAGTGGGAACCCATGATTTGGAGAGGCAAGCATGAAGATTAAAATCGATTACAAATGCTGTTCTTTTGATTCAGCATCAGTCGTGGAGTGGATGAACCTCTGAAAAAAGCCACTTCACCTCCTCTGGTGTGGCTGAAAATATTCATTCATACTGATTTGTCGAGCTCGAGGTAAAACGCTTCTGCGGATGGATCATTTGAGTGGCTGAAAAGATACAAAGTTCAAGCTTAGCCGCATTCAAGCAGAATTTCAGAGCTCGGGTTAAATGTTCTGTAATTAATAATTTGGGATGTACAATTTGTGAAAGATTGAATTTCATTGCTTATGTAAAGCTTTCAATTCAAATGACAAACAACTTCCTTTTTCAATGAAAACTTTAGGATGTACTGCAAGTAGACTCCTCTGTACATGTCTGCCATTCATGGGGCACTGTAAGAAGAACAGAAAGAAACTGATAATGAGCAGAATCTCTAATCAAGCTTCTCTTGAACTGCCCATCTCTGCAGTTCGTAAGCCATGGAAATCTTCAATTGGTCTGAAGAATTTATTTGGGCTGGTGTAGAGGCAGCCAAATCTTTCAAGCTGCAATCGTAAAGACATTAGTCAACCAGTTTTATAAAAGTTACTTCTTATATGTTATAAATAATGTAAGAGATTAGAGTGAGCGGATAACTGGATGCTGAAATCACGTTGAGAAATTCTGGAGATTCTTCCTATCCAGATTTCCATGTTGAGAAAGTCTGAGGCGAGACCTTCCATGAGTTGAGAACTGTCGAGGCCGAGTCTGCCATCTCCAGGAATAAAAACCCGCCGAGAATCCCGCAAGTTGCAGGCGAATAACACGTCTTCGGGGATGAAATGGCGATGGATCTACCAAAAGACAAATGGATATGCCTTCTCTCTCACTCCACTTTACAATCTTCCTGCAACAAGAACAAGTTTATCCGAGTCTGATGATAGGAACAGCACACGAAGAATCTTTCCAGAAAATTGTCGAATACACTTTAATGCAAATGGGTATGGCGGTTCTGGGCGAATAATCTGATTCATGAAATTTGTCAAGATTCCATCAGACACTGATCTATGGTGCACTCTATAGATCAGACGTTTATTTGTTTTTTCAAATTTAATTAATTTATTTTCAGGGTATGAACTGTTCGCAAATACATCTTCTTCTTCTACTTTTTCCATGAATTCAGCTTCTGTTGCTGTTCTTTTCTTTTATCATTGAAAAATGAAGATTCAAATTTGGGTAACCTAATTCCAAGTACTTTGCCCCATCGCTGGAGCATAACACCTCTAGATCATCTCCTCCAACAATACAATGATTATCTAAAAATATAAACGTCGAATGTTGTTAAAAATGGATGGTTTAACGATTACAGAGAAAATAACGGGAGGTTTGTTCGTATTTTGGGTAAGTACCAGGTATTAATCAGACAAAAAAAAAGCAAGTCTCTGAAATCTTAGGATAACTTGTAGAATTTTGTAGGAACAATTTGCATGAGCATCACCAACACGTGTTCTTAGTTAAGATCTTCAAAAAAATAAACGAAGAAATGAATTCTTAGGTGGCAGAAGTGGGAATCCAGAGTTCAAATAAATGCGCATGGCAGAAGGAATCAAAGCAGCGCGAAAGTGGGCGACGAAGGAAAACACTCTGGCTAACTATTATTTCAGGATTGGTCTCAGGAAAGTGAGCAACCAAAAAGACAAACCCGCACGGTCGCAAATCTTCATTTTTTTAGCGAGAGAGAGAAATAGAAAGAGAGGAGTTGGCCGGAGACATGGCGGGAGATGTCCAATGCTGTGAAACGGAATTCTTTCTGTACATTGTTGTGGTTATTGGGTTGGTGGTTTTCGCCGGATTAATGGCCGGACTTACTTTGGGTCTAATGTCTTTGGGTCTCGTCGACCTTGAGGTTCTGATCAAGTCCGGCCGACTTCAAGATCGGCTCTACGCTGGTATTTCCCCTATTTTGATGCTCGAGAATGAAAACCAGTACGTAAATTCATCAAATTTATTTTGTTTCTCCATTATTCTCTGCCGCATTGATCGAAGTCTAGCGTTAGAATCAGCAGAAATCAGTTCAGAAAATTCTGAATCGTACGGAAAGAAATTTTTGTAGGATTATGGAAACGAAAAGTTATTCCGTTTCTCTTGCAGCAAAAATATTCCCTGTGGTGAAGAACCAGCATCTTCTTCTTTGCACACTTTTGATCGGAAACTCGTTAGCAATGGAGGTAAATGATCTTTTCTGGGTTTAATCAGGCAAAAACGCAGTAGCTTTTCGAGGGTGTTTGATGCTTTGTGCTATTTTCTGTAGACTCTTCCTATATTCTTGGATAAGATGGTGCCTCCATGGGCAGCAATTCTCTTATCAGTCACACTAATCCTCATGTTTGGAGAGGTATCTCTTGAAGAAAGTCTGTAATGTTTGAAATCTACTGTTTATTCAAATGCGCTTGCTGATTTCAGATCTTGCCTCAAGCCATTTGTACTCGATATGGATTGAAAGTCGGAGCAATGATGGCTCCGTTTGTTCGTGTTCTTCTCCTGCTTTTCTTCCCCATTTCCTATCCCATCAGTAAGGTTAGAACATATAAAATAGTTGTTCTCATTAATTTCACCATCATTTGACAAATTTTGAGAAAGGAATCCGTAAAATATCCTAGTGTTTGCTTGAATATGTATATATGAAAAGCTGTATACAAAAAAGGATGGCTTCATTTGTTTCGTTCCAATGAATGCAGGTTTTAGACTATATGCTGGGAAAGGGCCACACTGTTCTTTTAAGACGAGCAGAGCTCAAGACTTTCGTGCATTTTCACGGCAACGAGGTTCGATACCTGTGGTTCTATCACTAGATGTTAGTAATATGGATGGATAACATTGTCCGAGAGGTTATCTTTCACATGGCTAACTTTTTAAACGCTAATTCGATGGTGTTTAGGCTGGAAAAGGTGGAGATTTAACACGCGATGAGACGACCATCATAGCCGGTGCCCTTGAATTGACTGAAAAAACAGCAAAAGATGCCATGACTCCAATATCAAATGCATATTCCCTCGACCTCGACACAATTCTTGATTTGTCGGTTCTTAATCTTGTTCTTTCTGTGTCTGATCTGTCTTTGGCCGTTGTCATGACTAATCTTTTTCTTATCACAGGAAAACTCTCAATACAATCATGTCTAAGGGTCATAGTAGAGTTCCTGTTTATTCGGGCAGGCCTACGAACATCATCGGACTTGTTCTGGTAACGCAGCCGGCTGATTAGTCTAGGATTCTGTCTTGTTCTTATTTTATTTTCCAACTCCACGATGGCGATTTCAAATGTTTTGTAGGTTAAAAATCTACTGTCAGTTGACCCTGCAGATGCTCTAATCCTCAGAAAAATGATCATAAGAAAGATTCCTCGGTATGCAAACACTCATTTTTAGACTTTTCTGTCAGACATGCTCTCTCTCTCACTCCCTCTCAAGTTGTTGTCTTTTCCTAGCAAACTACAGAGTGTCTGAAGACATGCCTCTCTATGATATTCTAAACGAATTCCAGAAAGGGCACAGTCATATTGCTGTTGTGTTTAAGGATCTGAATGAGAAGAAGAGCAAAGCACAACAAGCTTATAATTCAAAGAACAGTCGTAAAACACAGACGAGCCAATCCGAGAGTCTGTTTAAAAAAGGTTTTACTTTTAGAATCAGCAACTCAAAATTACTTCAAGATTTTTTTTTTTTTTTTTTATCTTATAAGTTCATTTGCTTGTTAATGGTGGATTTGTCGATGGTGTTGGCGCAGAGGCAGTACATGATGCTAATTTGGCTTCTTTGAGTGTGAAAGGAGATCAACCAATGAAGAAAACTCTACCCGCTCCTGCATCTCTCAGAAAACGACATAGAGGATCCTCATTTTGCATTTTGGATATCGAAAATGCTCCGATTCCTGAGTTCCCGGCTAATGAAGAGGTTGTCGGTGTAATAACCATGGAAGATGTTATAGAAGAGCTCCTTCAGGTAATTATTTAACTCAATTCTTTGAATTTGAAGCAATCCAGTAACCTGACATGAAAATACGAGTTTTACACAATTCGACGAACATGCAAATGCTTGATCGAAATATTGACATAACAGCATTTATAGATCGTTTACTCATTTGTTTCTGCAGGAGGAGATTTTGGACGAAACTGATGAGTATGTGAATATCCACCACAGGTATAGTTGAAGAATCCATAGATTTGTTCAATATCTGCTGATTTCCATTTTTGGATTCAGCTCAGCTCCTCTATCTTCCTTTTTTTTTTTTTTTTTCGATTTGTCGGGTGAATGCAGGATAAAAATCAATGTGCAAGCAACTCCAGAGAATCACACTCACGCCCCTTAACCTCGATTCAGACATCAGCTGCACCTGCTTCTGCTGAAAATTGTAGTAAATCTCCTGATTGGGTGGTAGATTCTCATCCGTGTGCCATTAATTATACGTAAATGGATCGTACCGGAGTCGTATTACCTGTTTTATATTGGTTACCTGAGGTTGATCAAGCCAATAACATGAATTGGAAGGATTTGTACGGATTATTAAGCCAGGAAAAGAGTGTTGTTTTTTATTGTATGAGAAACTATTGGAGATGGTAAAAAACAATCATAAGTTAAGATTTTAATGTTGTTGGATGCTTGAAAATATAATAATCATTACTAGATATTTACTTCATTAACTTAATTTTCTTAAATTAAACATTTTTATGGTTCTTTAATTTTGGTAATTTGAAGTCGAAACTTATAGTTTGAGAGAAGAAATTAAAAGAAACAAAATGAGATTAAAGCCTGTAATTTTTTAGTTGGAGAAGAAATCTAGGCATTAACTCCGACAATGGCGTCACGCACGTGCCAACCCAAGCTGACTTTCAAGTCTCAAGTCTCACTTCTCTAACGCCGGTGTCCGGCGTTTCTGATTTCTATGTCCGACTCTCTGCTTTGTAGTGTCTGATTTTGTTATCCAAAATGTTGGAAATATTCCTTTTTTCGTTTATTTTCACTGTTCTAAACTCCATTTCAAATGATTCTGTCTGCGGCTTATTCTCCTATCTGTAAACCAAATTCTTCCATTTTCTTTGTTTTTCAATTTCTTTTTTCTTTTATTGGATCCATCCCGCGTCTGTTCCGGACAAACCCAGATGCATAATTTGGTCGCTACTCAGTTTGAGCAGTAGATTTTTCCCCACTTAAATGGATTTTCGTTTAAGTTGGTCTCTGATATTCCAGTTTCCTGTTTTAGTTTGATGCTCTATAGATCTCGTCGTTTTGATTCAGATTCTGCAATTTCAGATTTTTGCCCATTTTAATCTTTGCTTGTTAACTTGAAGAACCCTACTGTAGCATTATAGATGGCAATCGCTCGACTCGCTCGACAGGCTAAACGCCCTTATGGGTTCTGTGCGAAGATGATCGGAGTGGCCCTCTTGGGATTTTGCTTTATTGTTGTTTGGTCCATTTTTTCTTCTTCTTCCTCCTCTATAACTACCCAGAGGGAAAGCTTCGACGACATTGGCGAACCAGTATCTGGAAATACAAGGGTGAGTAAGTTTAATTCGGGCATTCAAACTGATGATGAGAAGGAAAGTAATAAGCATGAAGCGAGCAAGGATAAGTCTACAGTTAAACCTGATTTGGATAGTAAGGATGTATCAAAGGTTAATCAGCCCTCTTCTCCTTCTGCAAATGAGCCTGAATCTGGTAAAGAACATAGTAAAGAGGCAAATGGGAAAAATGACAAACAGAAGGGAAAGCTAAAGGATGGGGAAACAAAAGAGAATCATGGGTCAGAAGAATCTGAGGGTAAAGACTCTAAGAAGGAGAGTGAAGAGGAGGAAGAAGTAGAAGATGGGAAAGGAGAAGAAGTTTCCGGCAATGGCAAAACGGAAACAGAAGGTGATCTTGTCGAGCCAGTGGATCACAGAGCTAAAGAGACCGACGAGGCAATAACTATACCGAAAAAGACGAAGATAAAAGCTCCATTATTCGATTCTAAAGCGCAATACAATTGGAAGTTGTGCAAAACTAGAAGCAAGCACAATTATATTCCTTGTATCGATGTTGAGATCGGAACGGGGAAGCTGCAGGCTTATCGGCATAGTGAGCGGAGTTGCCCAAGAGCTCCTCCAATGTGTCTTGTGCCTCTCCCCCTTGGAGGGTATGAACCTCCAGTGCAATGGCCTGACAGCAAAATGAAGGTTTATAAATGAATCTCTCTGTTGGTTCTTTTAGTTTCTGATAAATTGACTTTACTTAAAACGTTATAGATAATGTACAATAACGTGGCACATCCGAAACTGGCTGCATTTGTGAATAAACATGATTGGTTGATGGATCTCGGAGAATTTCTTACATTTCCTCAGAATCAGACAGAGTTCAAGGGCGGAATTCTTCACTACCTTGAATCCATCGAAGAGGTGAACTTTTCATTATTTCCTGTTTGTGGCTCATCTTTTGCTTTATGTTACATTATTACATTGGAAACGTACGACAAAAGAATCGACCAAATGATGAGGTCATCTCTTCCAACAATCATTCTCACATATGATGATTGAAAAAGTTGTATGATATACTAAGACAATCGAGTTTAAATGATGATTGAGTGTTCACTTTGTAATTTTCATTATGCTCTTTGTCAAACATACAGCATTTTGAAACTCAAACACAATTGACAGATGGTACCAGATATTGAGTGGGGAAAGAATATCCGTGTAATACTAGAAATCGGTTGTTCAGATTCAAGTTTAGGCGTGTCCCTCCTCGATAAGGATGTCTTAACATTATCACTGGGCTTGAAGGATGACTTGGTCGACTTAGCCCAAGTTACGCTCGAGCGAGGAATTCCCGCCATAGTCAGTCCTTTCGGAAGTAGAAGACTTCCTTTTCCTAGTGGCGTTTTCGATGCTATTCATTGTGGCGGGTGCAGCATATCGTGGCAATCCAATGGTTTTCGTCTCCTCTTTTTCTTTTCTTCTTTCTCAGATACTCTCATTTCTTTGACTTCACTTAGTTTTTGTCTGGTTTCAGCTGGTAAGCTGCTACTAGAAATGAACCGGATTTTAAGACCAGCTGGATATTTCATTTTGTCGTCTAAGCATGACTCCATTGAAGATGAAGAAGGTTCGAACCTGAGTTTGAGTTTCGTTTTTTAATCACTTTCTGCGTACCCAGTAGTTTATAAATCGAGCTCAAACATTTTTGTTTGTTTTCTTTTTTGGCAAATTTTTTAAATCCTTAGTTTGCTCTCTTTTCAGCCATGTCTACATTAACAGCATCCATCTGTTGGAACATCTTGGCTCATAAAACCGATGATGTCAGTGAAGTCGGTGTTAAGATATATCAGAAGCCTGAGTCAAATGATATATATGAATTGAGAAGGAAGAAGAATCCTCCTCTTTGCAAGGAAAATGAAAATCCAGATGCAGCTTGGTAAACCTAAATCCTTCACTAAACTTCTATTTGTACTGTCTCATTTGTATTCTGCTCTGAATTATACTTGGCAGTATGGTTTTAGTCTTCCTTAGATTTAGTTCAAAGAACATTAATCTTAACATTTCATGGTATGTAAAAGTCATAAGAACATGAAACATAAAAGGGTAAAACACAATTTAATCCCCGCCATTTGGAATCATTTACAAATTAGATTTTAAATTATTTTTTTGAAAAATGGTACCTTCACCTTTCAACTAATAGCAATTGACTTTGTCATTAATTTATTCGTTAAATTCAGCATGTGTATATCATATTTTTATTTAATTAGATATTTTAACAGATTTTCTAACTCCTTCGACAATTTTTAATGTGATTTTAAACTTTGTTGATCTACTGTTCAGCGATTTCAAACGATGTCAAGATATTGACAATGTTTGAAATCGAGTAAGAAATTACTAAAAAGAATGACAAACGAAAAGACAGTTGATATTGACGATAAAGCTAAAAATGCTTACAACTGAAATATAGAGATTCTGTTTATAAAAAAAAAGTTTAGACTTTAATATATAAATGATTTTAAACGTTATGATTTAAATGGCATGTTACCCAACTTAAAAGTATGGTTTTGGTCTCATTTGACTTCTCTCTCTCTCCTCTTTCTAATTCTCTTGATTTAATATCTGCCTCTCTACAATCTGCATCTTTTTGAACAGGTATTTTCCTATTAGAAGTTGCCTACACCCAATTCCGTCTTCCATTGAAGAACACGGAGCAGAGTGGCCGGAGGAATGGCCTAAGAGGCTGGAAACATACCCTGATTGGTTTAGCAACAAAGAAAAGGTAATTGTTGATACCGGCCACTGGAAAGCCATTGTCGACAAGTCCTATCTCTCCGGAATTGGTATCGACTGGTCTAGGGTTAGGAATGTGATGGACATGAAAGCTATCTATGGAGGGTATGCAATGCCTAATTATAGCTTCTTCTTGTTCTATTTTGGACGATTGAAATGAAAATTTCACTTGAAAATGAACAGATTTGCAACAGCTCTCACAGACCAGAAGGTGTGGGTGATGAATGTCGTCCCCATCCACACACCCGATACGCTTCCGATAATTTTTGAACGAGGCTTGATTGGCGTCTACCATGATTGGTGCGAGTCTTTTGGAACTTATCCTCGATCATACGATCTTTTGCATGCCGATCATCTTTTCTCGCGTCTGAAGAACAGGTGTGAGAGAGTTAATTTCAAAGTTTTTCTCACTCTTTTTTGTTCGTTGTGGCAACCCTTCATACTCAAATGCTGTTTTACAGGTGCAAAGAACCTGTATCGATCATTGTCGAGATGGATCGAATATTACGGCCAGGAGGGTGGGCAATCATCCGAGAAAAAGTCGAAATATTGAATCCTATAGAGACGATACTAAGGAGTCTGAATTGGGAAATCCAGATGACGTTTTATCAAGATAAGGAGGGTATTCTGTGTGCAAAGAAAACTTCATGGCGGCCATAGCACGTTGCGCCCGAGCTCTATCGTGCTATTTGGATGAAGCTTCTTAGCATTCAATGGAAGCAAAAGCCAGAAGCTAGAACGTGAATGCTGAGTTTCTCGTAGCTAAAGAAAAACATTTGATTATTTTTTTTTTCCATTTTCACGTGAAATCATAATCGATTATTGATTATTTGTTAATAGATAACTCAATGAGCATTGCCCATTTCGGAGTTTTTGTATAGAAAAATGAATGAAATCGCTTGAATTGATCGATCAACATCGGAATTTTCTATTGAAAATTAGATTAGTTTTGCTTGATTTTAGTTTAGACAATCAAAACCAGACAGTGAATTCCGATAGTCACTTTCTTCTGTCAGAATAACTGGTTTTACTACTAGAAGTCATCTGGAAACTGGTGATTTCAAATTCCAGTGGCAAAGTTCAAATTACTTAGGACTGAAATTAAATTAAAAGGTGAATGTTTGGTTTGTTAAATAAATAAAATGTAAAAATTTGTATTTGAAAGTAAAATTTAATTTTTTGCAGTGATATCATCTTAACATCAGTAATATATCTCATGTTCATGTATTGGATAGACGTTAGCAAACAAGATTAATGATCTTCCATCTGTAATGACAACAGTGGAAAGGAAAGTTCTTGTGATTGATTATCAAACGCTCATATCTCCAATTTGGATAAGATCGAACTTTTCTCTTTGGTCGTCGGGAGAAACCCATTTTTTATTACAACCTCTAACGCGAGATCTCCATCTGGGCCACTGCCAAGTTTCATACTTGGCAAGAAAAGACAGGCTTGAACTGGTTGCAGATTGCTTTCCACTTGTATATTTCTGGAGAGAGAAAATTTGGGGTGCTGCAGTACTCTGTGGCCACATAAAGGAAATCAAACGCTTTAATCTCAGAGGTTGAAAGCGATATTGACCCAATTGGAGAGTGACAACTATGAACAAATTACTTCTCATCAGTTCCGTATATTCTTCATTGGGTCTGTTTCCTTCCGTCCCGAGAAAACAAAAATATTTCATCCAGGATGCAGGCTGTTCTTTGTTTTCTGCCATTTTTACTCTGTTTGTTTGCGTAATTTGATATTGGATGAAGAAATAGCTGGAACTGGTTAAATCTGGGTATGCTTTCCGTATTATTCTGATTTTTTCTTGAATCCTTCTGAGTTTTTCACGTGGGTATCAAGAATTTGCAGAAGCTTTGTTCTGCCTGTCATACCAATTGTTCTCATAATCTTCGACTCTTGATCGTTTTTTACTCCAGCACCCTTTTAGTTTCTTACATCTGAAACTGAAATTCTTGGGAGTTCTTCCTATCTTTACTTGTAATTGTATGCTTCGGTAACTGAATTGAAAACTTTCTGGGTTCTGTTTGGTGTTTCACATGAAGCAGCAAACCCTCTTGTATCCTGGATCTGGAATTTTCATTTTGCTCTAAAACTTGTCGATCTGAAGTTTAATATTGCCATTCTCAATTGTATTTTTGCAAGGAAGCCCGACTGTACTGTTTGAAACTGGTTTATACAGCCATTTTTGGCGACTTAGTTCCTAAACCATGGAGAATTGCAGTGCTGCTCGGAGAAATAACGAAGAAGCAAGTCCCCAGAATCTTCAGATTGTGAAATACTCTCCTTACAAGTCCTGGATGAACATCTCTCCGTCATGGTTTGATTTAAGAGTCTTGTACATAAGGTTGAGTAAGTTCCGAGTTGATGGGTCGACCCCGGAATCGCTCACTGTCAATTATGTTCCTCTGACTCCCAACACCTTCTTGGAAGTTAACAGCCTGAAGAGCTCTAAGTACTCTGAAGAAACCAGCGTCTCTTCACTTCTGAGGAGAGACAGGGTGGATGAGAAATCTGAAGAGTCAACATTTATAAGCACTGATACTGTGAAATTTACTGGAAGTATGAAGTTTGAAGTTTTCGACGGCGAGGATCTACTTCTCTCCGGGGTCTTGGAGATGGCTGAAAGTAATGACTTCGTCGGCAAATCCGAAGAAAGAGCCAAGAAATGGCAGATGAATTGCCATACAGGAGACAACGCCGGTGCTGCTTCTCTCAAGCGAAGGCGTGGTGTCGAAGGAGAATCACTTTGCCCAGAAATCGAGGTTTACATAGCAGGTTTTTCATCCAGGAAGCCGATCATCTTCACCAAAACTTTACGCGTGGTTTATCGATCAACGCATGATAGAAAGAACGAGTTCGATACAGTCGACCGACAGAAATACTCAGATCATAAATATGGTTTTCAGGTAAAAAGAAATAGTGGAATCAATTCCTAATCATGATCTTTCATCAATGGTTCGATCGTTAATTCTTGTAGGTTGAAGAGAAGAAGAATTACAGTCGAGAAACTGAAGAAGGCTACAGCAATACATATTGGGGGAGGACAGATTATCTAGAGGGTGAAAATGGCGAGCTCACCTTGTTCAACGCAGGAGTAAGAGTCGGCGTCGGAATCGGGCTCGGAGTTTGCCTTGGAGTCGGCATAGGGATCGGATTATTGGTTCGGACATACCAAGTGACGACTCGGAGGTTTAAGTGGAGCCTCTTTTGATACCTTCAAAGCAAGCAAAGTTTCCAATTGACTCTTAGAGGCTGAATTTGGGCTCAAAATTTTGCAGAACTGAAAGGGTGTTGTAATTTGATTATTTCATGTAAAGAATCGAGTGACATTGTAAATTGTGTGTGAAGATGCTTGTTTTTTCTGAAGGATCTCTGTCAATATATGTTTGAAGATATATCAATGGAGTTTTCAAATCTCATCTAACTGGTAGGCAGCTAAAACAGAAGACATCCATTCATGGTCCCAAACTTCTGAACCCATCAGCAAAGATTTCATTTTGGTACAAATCCCGAGTGGAAGAGAAGAGAAACTATGGATAATAGAAAAGCATTGCCAAAGAGGAAAGCCTTAGATGAGATGCCCTTTTGAGACTAGTGGCTTTGCTTGAAGTACAATGAAAGTAAACGTCACATAGAGAGAGAGAGAGAGAGAGAGAGAGAGAGAGAGAGAGAGAGAGAGTCTAGATTTCATACTCAGATTGCACTGATACAGACCATACTTCCCACCTCAACCCACCAAGAAAGAACCATTCCAACCAAAAAAAGACGCCATCAAAATTGATCTTCTTTTCCTCTGCAATAGACATCCAATTTTTCATTTCATACCCCAGCCTGGAAAATCAAATTCGCTAGAGACGTATAGCTTCGAGAACCGCATGGCAAAGAGATCCGATTTTGCACAGAAGCTCTTAGATGATCTCCGCCTCCGAAAAGAAAGAATGGCTACACCTCAAAACTCAGACAAATCAACCAGAATTAGAGCAGGTAATCACTTGTTCATAAAACATGAACTGGTAATTTCAGAGTATGAGAGTAACACTTGTGATCAATGCGTAGATTGAAAAGCGGTTCAAAAGAACTAGTTTCCGGTAAGGAAATTGTTCTCCAATTTTATATCTATGCGCTTACTAGAATATAAATTCAATCAAAATTGACAGGTATTACAAATATTTACTTGTGATATGAGAATGATTTAAAATAAGTCCACCCATGTGTCTTTTTCGCCCTAAAAACTATAGTTCAAAACAACTTATAAAAATTTGTTTTCAAATATTTGTTTTGATAGATGCATATTCCACTGCCAAGCAAATTCCTCGACGATCTCGGGATATGAAAATACAAGGAAATGTAAGTTCTTAGATCAGTTTTAAACTGTCTACCCCACACTGTTCCCTACTAAGATTATGTTTAAAAACCATGCAGGTTGCTTCTAGAGCTAGGAATACACATACTAGTGGAAGTAACAGATTACCTTACAATGAAGAATCTTCAAATCAGGTCGTCTCTTACTCTAGAGGTCAAAGCTCTCACCATATAGGAGATCTCGATATGGCCTTAGCTTTTGCCCTTGAAAATGGAGGAAAACTCAGAAGCACAGACTTTTCGAGAAACAGTTATACGCTGAATTTCCTGCATCAAATCAATAGAGGATCAATGAACTTTGGGAAGATGGAAACAAGAAGCAGTTCAGACAGGTTCCAGCCCAACTATCCTGCCATATCGCATCTTCATTTAAAGGAAATATCAAAGGGAGCAGAGAAGTTGAATCAGATCCTAAAGACATGCTCCAACGGCATTAAGTTTAACAAATATTCAGTTGAAATAGGGAGGGAGCTTCTGAAAGGAGCCATGGATTTGGAAGAATCCCTAAGAATGCTTGTAAACCTGCAAGAAGCTTCAGAATATATGATTAGCTCAAAAAGTAAGACTAGGATCACACTTCTGGAGGATGATGACGATGAAGATAACAAAAAGCCAATGCATGAGCAGAAGCAGCTTATTCTACCAAGGTTCTCATTTGATAAGATCTTGTCAAATTCTCATAACATCCAGGGAGTTAAAAGGAGCAGTCAAAAGCAGTCACTACCAGCTTTGAATTATCTTCAAGAATCATCTAACTTTCTCGACATAAATCAAGCTCTAATTCCACAAAATGTGGCTGCCCACAGGAAATCAGCCAACTATGGCACAGCTGCCACACTTTCAGAACAGAAAAATAACTCCAGTTCAAAGCAGGGAAAGGCTAGGATGTCGAATGTTATTGCAAAATTGATGGGAATAAATGATATTCTGGAAGATTCACATTCCAAGGGCATCACCCAGAAAGGATTTAGTTCCAAAACACGAATGAATTCTTCACAGCTCACTGGAGAAGAAAGCACCTCAAAGACTATGGAAAATCAAAAACTGATGGAAGCAGATAAGAGACCAGTGATCAAGAACCCCAAAGTTACATCAGCATTTATTAAAACTAAAAGCATGCCAACTCACAGTACAAAGCTTGAGGAAGGTATAAACCTAACCAGGAAGAACTTGAATGAAATCAGATCAACGACAATTTTAGCAAAAGGGGATAATACAATTCACAGCCAACAAAGTAGCATAGATCAATTGCAGCTAAACGTCACCCACCAGAAAGTTTACCTGGAAAGAGGGAGAAAACAGAAAGATGTTAGGCAAATGGAGCAGAAAGAAACAGAGAAAGGCAAAAGTAGAGGATCATTTTTTAAATTTGGGTCGCAGCAGAAGGAACTGCAGCCAACCAAAAGATCAAAAAGTGCATTGCCAGAGGGGTACAAGGAGAACATTTTGCAGTTTGACAAAAGATATGTAAACAAGTGCGTATCAGAAAATCAGAAGAAGTCCCTAACTAGCATTGACCTCCAACAACCGCAAGTTCTGAAGAAGGCTGAGACAAGAGAAGGCCAGCATAATGAAAATCAGGGGGAGAACCAGAATGGAAAACAAAGTTTACAGGATAGAAAGAAGCAGTTTGAAATCACATCAAGGAATTTATCCACACCCAACGACAATTTTCTAAGTCTTGGAAAGAAGCAGTTAGATAATGACTACCCCAGACGAAGAAAGCAAATATATGAGGAAGCTTTTAATGTCATCCAAACTGATGTATTTCCAAACAGCAGATACCAAGAAGACCTTGCAAGAGACGAGATAAGTTACAAAAGCAGTGGCATCGTAAATGGTTTAACCAACAGGAGTTCAGAACCAAGTTATTCTCAGAAGGGTCAAGAAGCTGAATTTAGAAGAGTAAATGCACCTGTTCAAGTAGAAACAGAACAGAAACAGTCTTATGAACTAGCAACCAAAAAGGCACAGACAACTAGAATACATGAAAGTGAGGCCTCTCAAAAAATTGACGATGAAAGTACAAGAAGAAATGGGATTATGCACAATTCAGCAAAACCACTGAAACAAAAGAATCCAATTACCAAGGAGGCAAAGACAATAGTAATACATGAAAATTTTAATACACACAGTGGAGGAGACCAAGCTAAAGTCAGTGGGTTTAAAGAAGTGGAAACAACAGTCGTTGGGCCCAATAGGCCAGTTACCAGCATCAAACAGGCCACTGTCTCAGAAAAACTCCCCAAAGAAGTCAAACAAGTTGCTACTTCGCATGGTGCTGACAGCAATGAGTTTCAAAACCTAAAAAAGCCACAAGTTCCTTCAAATGGCAATGTAAGTTCACTTTCTTATGAATTGCATTTGATAGAATTTCACCTTATTATGAATTGATTTAATAGAATATTAGAATTACAAAAAGAAAAACATCTCTACACATTACAAAAACACAACCTTCATTCCTCAGTAGTATGCCTATTACGAGAATCAAATATTGACTTTTGTAAATCTTAGCTTTTGCAGTATCAGAAAACAGACACAATGGTCACCAGCAATCCGTTAGAACTGATATTGGGAAGAGATGAACAACTCAATCGTATCAATGTAACATCAAATGCACCAACCGGTATGCATAATTCAAAGTCCAAGTTCCTTCCCACTTTGTTTAGATCATCATTTTACTTAGGCATTTAAATAGCAGAATAATAGACAGAAAAGCTGGAGGTAGTCTATCCCCTCCATGACTAACTTCTTGTTATATCCACAAGAAAATGTTTTTCTTGACTTTCATTTAAGGTTGTCAATAAAGAACTGAAATTTATCATCTTATACTCGAATGACTACTGAAGAATTATTTAACGAATAAGAAATTTGTATTCAAATTTTTGTTTTTCCTTTTTATGTAGCAGTGACTGCTACGGAGCAAAAGCGCATCTCCTGCCCTCACCAATCATATCACAGAAGCAGTTTTACAAAGTCAAGAAAACAAGGGGCACTAACAGAGAGTGAGAGTTGCCTTAAGCAAATGCTAATATCAAGCGAACTATTCTTGAACATTGCAGAGGCTCTTTTCAAACTGAACATCCCCACGGGAATTCTTGAAATTGGAATCTATGATTTTGAAGACAAAGAGAGCACTGTTACATTGGAATCCAGCTTAGAAATAATGAAAAGAAAAGGAAAAATGCAAGAACTCATTAATCATCCCTGCACAAGCATTTACATGAGGTTCATGAGAATTAGATCCTTAGATGGGTTGGTAAAGCAATTGCATGATGACTTCGAAATACTGAAATTTTATGGTAGAGAAGGAAGAAATGAATGCTCTTTGGAAGACTACTTGCCAAAAATGCTGGAGAATGATCTCCACAACAGAAATCCCGACCTGAATTGTATGTGGGATTTGGGATGGAATGAGAGAATGTTTTCGTTTATTGAGAGAGATGATGTGATAAGGGGCGTAGAGAAGCACGTCCTCAGTGGACTTGTGGATGAGATTACTAGAGATCTATTTCACATTTGAGGGTTCCAGGAGAAAAGGAAGTGAAAACATTTCAGGTTTGAATAAGCTTGTTCAGTCGTGGTTTTTTGTCATAATTGACTGAATTGAATCATGTATGGCCATGGTCTTGTAAGAAATTAATTCTCAATCAGTCATAACATTGTAGAAAGATCTCTGATTCATATTCTCTTTGAAGTGCTCTATTTCTAAAACATCTGCTTTCTTAGGCTAACTCCATTTTCCAAAATCAAAACGAGAATCATGCTCACAAAATAGCAAATAATCACACAGAACTAAATGGGAAGAAGGGAATACCCTGGAGTGTAGCTGTTGATGATACAGCGTTTCAAGAAGAGACCAAAGTGTCTTCTGTCGTCGTAGAATACAGAAATTCCAGGAATTTGAGGGTGGATATTGATGGGTTTGACTTCAATCTTCAAATTGAACAACGGAAGATTGTCAGGGTGAAATCAATGTCGTCCATACAATAATCGTCATTGCGCGATCCACTGAAGACATAGGTTAATATTTCTGGTGTTGCGATGGCTCTATTTGCTATATTTTTGTCTATTATTTTGGAGATTTACTCTATCAACTAAGGGCCTTTCGTTATGGATTTGCACAGCAAAACCAGCACAATAGCTCCAAATCAGAAGGGAACAATCCAATAAACCAAAAAAATAAAAAAACGCAATAACCAACAGAATCTTCTGCTAGTTCTGAGTGAATTACAATAAAAGAATTACGTCCAGTAAAATAGAAAAAAGGAAAGAGAACAGAGAAGTAGAGTTGAGGGAAGGAAAGAAGAAGATAGAGAGGAGAATGTAGAAAAGAGTTACAGAGGAGAGGGAATAAGAGAGACGAGAGCAGTAGCAGCGATGAAGAAGAAGATTACGGAGGAGAAGCAGAAGATTCTAGAGAGGGAGAAGACGAGATTTCAGGGAGAGAGAGAAAGCATCTAATCGTTCCCGCCATAATTCTCTTTCAGACAGTAGTCCTCCCAACAAAATTTCCATCACTATTCCAGGCCCAGTCCACTACAGCAGCCCATGACATTTTTAAAAATACAATTTGTTAATAATGTTTTAAGAAAGAGCATGTCAACCGTTCCGTTGTCGTCCAGCGGTTAGGATATCTGGCTTTCACCCAGGAGACCCGGGTTCGATTCCCGGCAACGGAATTTTTATGCCTTTGATTGCTCCATGGACTTAAAAACGACGTCGTACCACCGAAAACCATATGATCAATTTTCCGTTGCACAAAAAGCTAATTCTTCATATTTCACAGCCTCCAAGCGAAGCAAGCGATTGTCGCTCTTCCGTCTTTGCAGGTATATTCTCATCCTCTCAGTTCCACTTGTCAAGTCCGAAACTCGAGGAAATCTTAAGCTACCTTTTTTTCTTCGATGCCCTATGAATTCGTTTTTTATGAGCTCAAACCAACCTTCTCTAACAATTTTTTTTTTCATTAAGAACGCTTTTGGGTATGATTACTTTGTGAATGTAAAGAGATCCTCTCATTGGTTCAATTTCGTTTGTGTGACAGAGAATGAGGGAGTGAATTCTTTAGTTCTTCATTCAATATTTCTGTGTACTCTCATCATTATTACCTTGCAATCAGGACGAATTCAGGGATTGAGTAGCTGAATCACTGATAAGAATGGCTTCCTCTCCTCTAATTTGCGATACGGATGCATGGAAGGACTTGAAGGTAGCTTATTTTCATATTTATGGGAAAGAACTTCAATTGTGAAATTTGCCTATTGTGTGAGCTCGTTTCTCTTTTAATTTCAGGCTCATGCTGAGGACATAAAAGGAACCCATTTACGCAGTTTAATGAGCGACACTGGACGATGCCAATCCATGATTGTGTACGATGGCCTTTGATTTTATTTTTCTTTTCATTTTTACCTTTTTCTTTTGAGTGGGATGCCACGTTATAAATTGTACATGTTTAGGCTTTACACGACTTGAAGATAACTTAATTTTTTTTAATTATGCATTCATCTCTTTTAGCGAATACGATGGAATATTGTTGGACTACTCACGGCAGTGTGCTGACCTTGAAACGGTTGGAAAACTCTTCAACTTGGCAGAGGTAGTTACAGGTCATTTGTTTTTCTGGGACATGGTAACTGTTAATTCTAGCGCTAATGGTTGTTTTCTCTATGATCAGGCAGCAAACCTAAAGGAAAAAATTAATCGCATGCACAGTGGGCAGCATGTAAGTTGATCTTTGTTGTCTTTAGTTGTTCGACCCATTAACTTAGTAGAACATAAATATAGGTTATTTGGTTAAAGACTGCAGTTATTTTTTATGCATTGTTATTTAATGTCTTTCTGTATGTGGATCAGATAAACAGCACAGAAAATAGGTCAGTGCTACATGTTGCTCTTCGTGCGTCGAGGGATGCAGTTATAGAGAGTGATGGGAAAAATGTGGTCCCAGATGTTTGGAATGTATTAGACAAGATTCAGGAATTCTCAGATAAGATTCGCAGTGGTTCCTGGGTACTGTGTTCTGTTTTTTATTATGCAGTTTGATTGCATGATGCCTGAATATTGAGTAGCAGTCATACTTTTATAGGTAGGATCCACAGGGAAAGCGCTCAAGGATGTTATAGCTATTGGTATTGGCGGGAGCTTCTTAGGCCCTTTGTTTGTCCACACTGCTCTCCAAACAGGTTACAATCTTATTTTTTTGTGATCCCATATTTTGTGGGATCATTTTCCATTTGGTCTTTCTGAAACTAAGAAGTTATTGATTATAACTTATAGATCCAGAGGCTATTGAAAGTGCAAGAGGGCGCCAACTGCGTTTGTAAGTAACGTTACATGTCACTTTTTTATTTCATCTATCTATGAATGGACTATTTCTTAAATATGTTACTTGAAATTGTTTGGTTTCAATCAACAAATCACCTTTTTATATCTTTCTCTAAAATACATCTTTTAAAAATGGAAGTTTTTTGGTTCCGATCAACAAATCAGCTTTTCATACCTATCTCTATCATACATCTTTTAAAAATGTTATTTGAAGGTTTTTGGTTTCAATCAACAAATCATCTTTCACGCCTTTCTCTAGATTACATCTGTTAATTTTATTTCCTCTTCCAAACTACCCCCATTTTTTCCTGTACGGAAGAGATCATTTACACTATTACCTGTGTCTATATCGTTAAAAGTATGTAATCAAGAAATAAACTGGGAGAGTTGGGGAGGTGAAGAATTATTTGACTGTACGGAGGGAACTCTGTGGTGTACTTAAAAAAAAACTCTATTTCAGTCTCCAAGATAACTATGTTTTTTGCTTTTGTTTACAGTCTTGCAAATGTTGATCCCATAGACGTGGCAAGAAATATCACTGGGTTAAACCCAGAGACTACTCTTGGTAAGTTATTTACGTAGTTTTGAATTTTTTTGAGGCGGTGCCTGATTCACTGAGCTTCTATTTATTTATACATTGTTGGTATTTATTCCTTTTCTTAGTAATTTAAATCAATATATGCAGTCGTTGTGGTTTCAAAGACTTTTACCACAGCGGAAACAATGCTGAATGCTAGGACACTTAGAGAATGGATAATTGACTCTCTTGGGTGAGTGTGAGTTTTCTCTTGTTCTGTTGGTCTTCTGCTACTTTGAAGATTTTACCACTAGATATGAACTAGCGTTGAACTTTCAATTTTTCTCCACATAGGATTGACAAACTCACTGATACTGGATTTTACTCAAATACCATTTTTATTATCAAATGAAGGAAAAAAATGTTTTTTGATTTTGTCTACTGAAAATGTCAAGAAATAAATATTTGTCTGATTGCAGGTCTTTTTCAACATTTCCGTCTTTTTTTTGCTCAAAGTTTGGTATATTCTATGTAATCATTTTTATTATAGGCCTTCCGCGGTTGCGAAGCATATGGTAGCTGTTAGCACTAACCTTACGGTATTATTATTTATTTTTTTCTCCATTCGTGTGATTAGTAAACAGTCAGTGTTTTTCCAACCACATCTATTATAATTACCATGTTTTGCAGCTCGTAGAAAAGTTTGGTATTGATCCAAATAATGCTTTTGCGTTCTGGGACTGGGTTGGTGGACGATATAGTGGTACTTTTTCTTGGATTAGATTTTGTGAATTTGCTTATTTTCATTGAAGCTAATTAAGGTTAGAATAGATCTTTAGTTGGTATCTGAATCTGTGGCTTGCAGTTTGCAGCGCTGTAGGAGTATTGCCTTTATCAATTCAATATGGTTTCTCAGTTGTTGAAAAGTACGGTAATTTGAAATGTCATGTGAATTTATTTCTTCCTTTTTTGGTTGTTCTTGTACTCGGTTACTACATACCATACCTTTTCAGTTGATTGAGTGGTGGCATTTTTTCTTCTCTTTCAATGGAAAGGCATTCGTTCCCGTTAAATTTATGAAGCATTGGAAAACAAAAAATTATTGGGGCATTGCAAAAAAAAAAAAACAGAAGATAAAAGTTTAGATTTTCATTCAGGATTTGTGTAATGCAACTCTACTTACTGAAGTGAGGGTTAGTTTTCTTTGTTCTCTTTGGAGTCTGAAATTCCCTTTGAATTTGTCTAGCTAAATTATGATACTTGCTCTAAAAATCAACTGAGAACTATGTAGTCGGATGTTCAATATCGAAAATTTTAGTTAAGTTGCATTAAATGTTGTGACATTAAGCATGCCTTGCTAGACATTTCATATTTTAATGAGGTTTTCACCTTTAAAACTACTATGCTTACCTTCTTCAAGTCCATTAATTTGTAAATAGTTGTTTCCGCTGGTACAAAATTTCGTCAATGCTTTTTATTTAGAGATGATGTTGATGTAATTAGTTGATTTGTGTTTCTCTCTTAATATGGAGGTCCATTTCTCTCTTGAAGGTTTTTGAAGGGGTCTTCAAGCATTGATCAGCATTTCTTTTCAACCCCGTTTGAGAAAAATCTACCAGTAAGTGACTTGGGAAACATTGTTGTTAATAATAAGAACTTATTACTAATAAAACGCATAGCATTATGTATGTATTCTTCAGAAAACACAGATTAGAAGAAGGATAGTTTTAATAATTAAATGATCTCCGAATTATAGACTCCCGGGCTCATTCATTGCGGCTCGTCCCACCTAAACCACTCTTAACCAATTTCTTCGTCCCTGATTCCTCCTTCCCTTTCCCCTTCTTTTCTTTTTCTTGCCACCCCAGCTAACAAACTCTACATATTCCTTACCCCACCTCACACACTATCTCATTTGTATCCTCCTTCTCAACATATCTTTCCCCCAGTACATTTTGATCTACTTCGTAAGAATATGCCTACCAGATTCAAAGCAATTGGAGGCAGTCAATACATATCATGAGAGAACTGTTTATTTCCCTGTGAATACACATCGTGAGAGAGAAAAAATTATTTCTTTCTTTTCACACATTTTTTGGGTAGTCTGGACTTGAGATTGCTTTATTTCAAATTCACTGCAACTGTTATTTTTTTTATCAAGATTTTCTCTTGTGCATGACTCTACACCAACTTGAGAGTTTTTCTCTAGCTTATTGATAGTGACCTTATGTTTGGCTAAATGCTTATAAGTGTGACTTATGTAAAGGTTAATCATGGTTTTTCCACAGTAGACAGACATTGCTCAATTATGACTTGTTTTTTTTCAGGTGCTTTTGGGATTGTTGAGTGTGTGGAATGTTTCCTTTCTTGGGCATCCTGCAAGAGTGAGACCACTCATTTATTCTCTCACATTATCCGGCTTCAACATGTGTTAGTGTTTCTATTATTTGTATATGTATAAATTGCTGTACTTAAATATTCAGGCCATCTTACCGTACTCCCAAGCCCTGGAAAAGTTTGCTCCACACATCCAGCAGGCATGCATGCATTTGTAGCCCATTGTTTCATTGGTATTTTTATTAGTTTTCTAAATTTCTGCCGTGTACTATTGATATTAGGTTAGCATGGAGAGTAATGGTAAGGGGGTATCTATTGATGGAGTGCCACTGCCTTTTGAGGCTGGTGAAATTGATTTTGGTGAACCAGGCACCAATGGTCAACACAGCTTTTACCAGCTAATTCATCAGGTAATTCTAACACACGTGATAACTTCACTGACATAAGGAAAGATGTTTATTTTTTAGATTCTAATTTTTTGACATGGTCCTTATTTTTTCAGGGTCGTGTTATTCCCTGTGATTTCATTGGTGTTGTGAAGAGTCAACAACCTGTGTACTTGAAAGGTACTATATTATTGGCCTCTTTTTCTTTTTCCTTTTAAATTTCAGTGTTATGTGAAGCATAGAACTTGGAATTGATCCTTTTGCAGGCGAAGTAGTGAGTAATCATGATGAACTTATGTCTAATTTTTTCGCACAGCCGGATGCTCTTGCCTATGGAAAGGTGAAATGGAGTTTTTATCTGCTTATTTAAAGTTGTAAACTCACTACTTTCACAAATACGAGACACTGAAATTTTCTTCAAAATAAGGCAAAATAAAATGCTATCAATGGGATTCAAAAGCGATGGAATGACCTTGGTTTGGAGAGTCGCAGATTTTCAGGAAAACTTCGACTTCAATGAAAACTACTCTAATAGACGAATTTCAACACGGAGTTTTGACACAATTTTAGAGAATGGATGATGAAATAACCCCTCAAAATTTTGTAGGGATTATCGAGATATGGCCGAAATGGTGTAACTCGATTAGAAAGTTGTTAAAAATTACAACTTTCAACTCTAAATTTATTTTCAAACAAAGAAAGCTCGCCACCTTGATAACTGGTGAAATTTCACAACTCCAGATTAATTCACTTCACAAAAAAAGTGAGAAAACTGCAAATACAAAATGTTAATTGCAAACAATCAAGCGAATTATGAGTATTGCTTGCAAAGAACAAAAAAAGAGATACTAAAAATTCTATAAATTAATTACTCAAAAATATCAAATGTGTTTTAGAAAAGGTCTTATGGGGTGCTTAAATAGACTCTAAAATTAAGATTCATAATCTGATTAGGAAAATGAAAATTACAATTCAAACTTTAATAGGTCTCTTACTCAAAATAGGACACTCTTATTCGAGTGACATTAAAATTAATCATAAAATAAAAGTTAAGTTTTTCGTAAAATCTTGATCCGTTGGATTAATCTTCAAAGTCCAAACAAATTAGATTTCGTCTTCAAGCTTAAGGAAGAGAATGAGCTTCTTGAGCAGAAATGAAGCTCTATGATTTGGTCCTATTTGACGCAGCAAATTATGTTCAATTTTTACAATTCACCTCTTTCTGGAAAGTTTGAACAACAATATTTATGAATAACAACATTTTTTGATATGTGAGAGTGAAGCCATAGAGTGTAGACTTTGTGTTTGTTGTTTACCCCTTTTGAAAATCTAGGGTTGTGTGGACAAAAACGGTTGGTATTATGGGTGGGCAGAACTTGCCCGAGACAGTTAGATCGGACCGGACCGAACAATTCGGTCTGAGTTCGATCAGTTCTACCTATTGAACAGTTAGGGAATGGTTCCCACACAAAAAATCCAGTGATTTATGGTCCAGATACAGAAAACCCAAAAAACCGTAGAGAACCGACTCTTTTGTTTTGTTTCGATTTAGTTTAGATTTTAAATGTTGGATTGAATTTTTTATATTTAATTTTAATTATAGATAGTTGGATTAATATGTGTGGATTTTATTTTTTATTCTTTCGATTTATTTGTAAATGTTTTGAAAATGAAAAGAAATTCAAAATTTGTTGGGCTCATTCCTTCCGAGGGCCGATTTCGAGACCAAAAAAAATTATCCTGAAAAGGCCGGTCCAGTTCTAATTCTCTCCCGAAATCAGACTGCGGCCACCCCTATTTGGTATCATTCAAACTTTTGGTAAATTGTGGCTGCTATTTATTGACAAGGCTTAGAGTCGTTGCCATGGAAGGGGTCTATCTTATCATTGCATAAAATTCTTTGGATAAATGATGCGGAGAATACTAACAAAGGACCCTATTTCTTGGTGAAATTGAACTACGATGTGGGCCTTAAAAAGGGGGTTATGGGAGAGGAAGTTGGAGACTAGAATAGGGGAATAGAGCCTAACATCTTGCTTGAAGCTTTTCTCATGACCCAACTTAAAAAGACAAGAATATGTGGGGCAAATGAGGTAGAGTGGTATATTCGGAGGAATAGAAGGCTAGATTTATGCAATCCTCTTCCACCGTCAGGCTCTTGATTCAGGAAAGGACGCAGCCAATCCAAATCGCACTCTTGACTTGGCTTCTGCTCTTGGAATTGGGGCTGATGGAAACAGAGCATGAAATGATTGTGCTTTGAATTCTGGGCCTACAAGGTTGTTGATGACAACAGCTTTTGAATTATGGTTACGCCAACAAATGGGGTTTAAGGAATGCAAGTTTAAATGGGAAGTACAAAGCAAATTTATTTGGGACCAAGGAAAATCAATATCAAGACGCCGTTAAGATAGACTACCTACTCATGACCTCGAGGACAAGGTCAAATTTGAAGGGGGGAGTATTGTTGAGTAATGAATGAGAGGATTAGTTTTGGAGTAAAAGGCGTGTGAAGAGGGGGTAAAGTGCATGATAAATAGAAGGGATGGGGAAAAAGAAGGGATCAATTATTCTCTAGCAAAGTTATTGTCGAGGTTGATCTATTCTCCGGGTGTGTAACTCGTGGCCAGATTTGGAGATGGAGTTTCACCAGACTTTTGGTGTTTTATTTCTGTCTTGTGTTCTTTTTGTAGTAATATTCCTATAAACTATTTTGATTTTCATCAATATGAAATTGTTAAAAATATCAAATATGTCAAATATTTATTTAGAGTCAGATTCTTGGCAGTTTTAAAATATTTCATAGTTCTCTTAAATTTGTGCTTGAATCTCTACTCATGTTTCACCTTGAATAAATCCAGAATATAATTGGATGTTATATGGTTGCAAATGATACCTTGAATACTCTTTTCTTCATGATTGCTTACAAAATGAACACTAAAAATATCATTAAAAAATTTTCATGTTTGATTGTGAATTGAAGGATCCCGTAGCACAGCACAAAGTAACTTGATCAACTAGAAACTTTGTTCTCCGAAAAGAAACTATATTAAAAAATGTAAAATGTGAAAACAGGGAAGGATAAGAAATTCTCATTTGAAAGAGAGAAACTTACCCTTTAGGATTTGCTATATGCACCTAACTGGAAAGGACCCAGAGGTAAAGAAAATCACTAAAATGCTTTCTAGTGTATGGCGGTTTGCAATGATGAATATAATGTCGTTTTTTTATATTTCTTATCTCTTCTAATTCATATGTATTTCTAAGTTATACTTTTTTGTGTAGACTCCCGAACAGTTGCACAATGAAAATGTGCCTGAACATCTTATTTCTCACAAGGTTATTTCTCTGAAACTTCTTTTCTAGTGTCTCATTTAAATCCAGAAGAATACCATAACTGTTGTTGAATCTTTCACAGACCTTCCCTGGCAATCGTCCTTCTTTCAGCATTCTGCTTCCTTCGTTGAGTGCCTATAATATTGGTCAGGTATGTGATTTTATTACCTTGTTCTGCTTCCTTTGTGAGTGCCTTTGATATTGGTCTAGTTTGTGATTTTGTAATCTTCTTCTTCTTCATTATTATTATTCTTTCCTTTTCAAGCTCCTATGCTTTACCTCCATATGCATGCTATCTGTCCGTGATGAAGCATTTAAGAGGTTTACTGACACCCTAAATAATTTGGTCAGCTGTTTTCAATGTGCCTGAGATTCTTAAAGAGTTTCTTCGGAAGAAAATCTCATCAAGATAACAAAATATTTCATTGCCTGAAATTTATGTCGTCATTATAATCATTTCTCAGATTCAGTGGATTTCCATCGCTGATACGACAAAATGGCTTGTTTTTTATCTCTCCAGTTACTAGCTATATATGAGCACAGAATCGCTGTGGAAGGTTTCATATGGGGAATCAATTCTTTTGATCAATGGGGAGTGGAACTGGGGAAGGTATGATTCATGAAGTAGCAACGTTTATTCCAAAGTATTAGTTCTTAAATATATGAAATTTGAAAGGCATTCAAATTTGCTTAACTGCAAATATCGCAATTTCATTTGCTAATTAATTTTATGCATGTGAGCACAGTCACTGGCTACTAATGTTCGTAAGCAACTTCACGCTTCAAGAACTGGAGAAGAACCAGTTGAGGGCTTTAATTTCAGTACAACTATGTTGTTAAACAGATATTTAGAGGTAACTCTCTCTCGCTCTGTGTGGGGAGTGGTTTGAAACTTAACAGAAGCTTGTAAAAAGTTAATAATCAAGCCCTTAATCTTATGATTTATAGATGCTATATCAACAACTCTTCAATTCCCGGCATAACATTAGTGAAGATAAGTTTATCATTAGTGTGGCAACCTGATCATATTTTAAAAATAAAATTATGTATTTCAGGTTTTTATCATTCATGAAATGGCTTTGCATCTGTATTGGCTTTTTTATGGGAAGATGCTTTTGTTAGAAAACTTAAATGATTTACTTCCGTTGCAGGCAAGTTCGGATATCCCTTCTGAACTCCCGACTCTTCTACCACGAATTTAACAACTTCACGGCCGGAGATCGTTTCACCGGAAAAAGTTATTGTATTGCTAATATTTTCTCCCTGTTTCATCATCTCTATGCTGAGTGCAAGAGCCTCTCGGCTTGTTATAATTGTATTGGAAAGATATAATAATGGCCGAAAGCTGAATAACCCCCCGCCCATCGATAACCTCACACCATCTGCGGTGTTTATGATGTTAAATTAATGGAAGACGGTATTGAACTAAAATCATTATGATCAACTTTCCATTGTTTTTTAGAAAGCTTCATCTTCAGAGTTGCAATTACTTGCCCAAGTTTCAACATAGCCTGTAGCGCACAATACCATTGCATATCATGATTGTGACTAGTATCCTTGGGTTCTATGCTCCAAAAACGGGTTTTATGGTGTAATCCAAATTTTGAATTTTTCTCAGAGCCAAGTTTGATTTTGCTAAGAGGTGGAATAAGCACCAATTTTGGAAGGACACTAGCCGATAAGAATTAGTTGTCGTTTAATGGGGGTGTTCATGGTTCGGTTTTGTATGAGACTGAACAGAATCGGCGGAGACCCGTACCCCTTAAGTTGGATCCCAGTTCGGATTTTTTTGGTACAAGGACCAAACAGAAAAAATTGAACCTAAAATCTCAATTCGTTGTCACTGTCGTTGTGGATACAAAATCGAAATAATTGATTTTCATAGTATGATAAATTAAATTAATTGGATTTTTAAATCTGCGAATAAGTCATTATTCAAAATTTAATTATCATAATATCTAATTATTCTTAATTTCATTATTTGTTATTAATAATAAAATTAACCATTAAACATGATTAACTACATAAATGCTATTGAGATAGAATTTAAAATTTTAATCAAAAGTTTTAATTCATTCAAACTAAAAATTAATTATTTTTTTAAAGTATAATGATACTTTGGTTTGGTCACTGTCAAATTTGCATACGTAGAATCAAAACCAAACCGAATTTATTTATTTTTAAATTATAGAAATGAATATTAGTTCTGGAGATTTTGATAATCAACCAAAATCGAACCAAACCAAACATTTTGGTTCATTTGTGATTTCTACATCGGTTTTGAACAACTCTAGATTTGAGTAGATGGGGGGCTACAAATCTAGGAGGCCTCGTATCAAACAATCCTAAAATCTCGACATTCGATGCACGTGTTGAAAACAATTTTTGCTGGTAATTTCATGTTTTATAGTGAAAAAACCAAATTTGGTAGAAATCCAAATTCGATTTTCAAATTTGCACGAGTAGGAGTTTTTTGGTGTGTCGGATTTCCTTGTGACAAGTTTTTGTTCACTCTCTAAAATAATTACTCTCCTACAATTTATTTTAACAAAAGTAATTATAAATTTACCTTTTAATTTTATCTTTTAATCTTTTGTTTACTTGTCGAAGTATAAATACTTAAAAAAATATTAATTATACTAATAAATAATCACTACAAGATCATATAATATAACTAAACAACAAACGTAACATTATTTATATATTTGTCATTTTCTTGAATGGATTTCGTCAATTCATCAATGAAGATTATTTGTTCAAGACATTATTTTTACAAATTCGTTTTAATAAAAGTCTAGAAAACTAGATTGCTAAAAAAAAGGTGCCCGATTAAGTTATAAATTCATGCATCGAATTTCAGGTAGCCGATATGGATCGTCTATCTTTAGTAAAGATATTTCAGAATCCGACTTAATGGCCTCAACAACTTACCCGATTAGCCTTTAAAACCATATAAAGCTCTTCTACCCGTTAATATCCCGTTCCATTTCATTAATGTCTCGCGTCTGAAACGTATTGAAATTTCGTTGACTCGAATTGGCTTGACTTTATTAAAAATATATATATATATATATATTCCTGAAAAAAGATAGGCATCCTATCTAATTAATTATAATTAATAATTATTGATAGACACTTCAGTTGTGACAGACTACAAAATGGTTATGTAAATAAATCACAATATTAATATTTTTCAGATTAAAAATAGGCATTTACAGTCTTTTTCATTAATTTATTATCAAAACGCGATGATTCGATGTCGTTTAATCGACTTGATACATTTAGCATTACGAAACTGAGCAAAAAAGAGCGCGTGATCCTCCAACCACGGTAGATTTAGGCTACACTACCATTTTCTCAACACGCGTGGAGCTAACAAAAAGCAAACGGGCGTGAATAAGATTAGTTTATCCGGGGAATCAATAGAAATCGTCAAAGTACGAAGGTCATAAAACAAAATGAATACTTTCTAAAGTGAGCCATAAGCGTAAACGCTCTTAACGTACGCATACATTTTATTTTCTGTTTGGCTCCAAACTTTATATTCCCCCGCAACCCTGACCGGGCACTATCTCACCCTGTTCCAGTGCAACCGACTGCCGAAAGGATTTCTTTGCCTCAATCTCTCTCCCGCTCTGCAACTGATCATCTATGGCTGCCCGCTCCGATTCCGATTCCGATTCCCAGCCCAAACTCTCCGTCACCACTCCTCATCAGATCTCCATAGGTGCTCCTTCTCCTACCACCATTTCCTTGAACTTTCTTTGTCTTCTCACATTTTTATTGTTGCATTTCTCCTGTTTTTTAGCTCACCATAGTGGTACGAGGTTTCCATTTTTATTGTCATTTGAGTCCCGAGGACTTTACCTTTCGTACTTGTAGGTTTTCTATCTGTAACGCATCTAGGGTTTTCAGTTGATTGCTCGAGCTTGATAAATTTTCATCAATGCCTAGGTTTTAGACTTAAGGAACGAAATAATGGATGTTTTGTATAAGTCCCACCCTTTCATTCCGTTTTTTTTTTTAGGTTTTTGATTGAAGTGTTTATTTCTTTTCTGGGCCGAAGACTTAAGATTCTATTTTATTTCTAGGGTTCTGTCTTTTATTGTTCTTCTACACCGGGAATGAAAGTTCAGGCTACATTGCATGCCAAAAAGTTTGTTGTTTATTCTTCTCGAATAGCTTCTTTCTTATAGGTTCCTGGGACCACTGGTTGTTTGAAATGCTTTCACATTCGATGACAAGGTTTTCAAAGAAATATCTTTAATCGGTATTTAGACATCATGAAGAACCCAACAGCACTGTCAGTTATGCCATATACTTGAAGGGTACTACAATTACCTTGAATGATTTGTAAAAGAATGTGCAGCTGGCAGTCTCTTTTGATGAAATTATGCTATTTATGTTTAATGGAAGAACATTAAGACGATCCTAATGATGGGTCCAATTGTGTTATTTGTCAGTAACTTCATTAGTTACTAATTTATTTGATTCCTTATGTAAATGTTCTCAGGGGGCCCTTTTCCTCCATTAAAATTGTTTATATTTTGAGTGTCATAGAATGGTTTTGATGTGGATCATGGCTTATTTATCATCATCCCCTTCCAATATTTTATCTTTATGTTTAACGTAGATTTTCAAGGGTCTGGCAATTTAATTCCGCTGTCACCTCAGTGGCTACTGCCTAAGGCAGGAGAAGCTAAGGGAATAGAGGTTGGTCTATGTCAATTATTAGTTTTGAGAAATGCGATTAATTTAGTCTCTTTGTATATCATAATTGACTATGGATATGATGTCGTTTAACTCGTTCAGTTTTCTAGTGTTTGAAAAGTGATTGCCTCTCATGCTCATCCTTTTATTTTCTTTTGTTGCAACATTACTACAGGAAACCAATTGCAACCTCCAACCAGTGAATGGAAACCTCTCCGATACGCTAAAGGCATCAAGAATTGTGGAGGTGATGCATGATATGCCAATGAAAAAGAATGTTTTTAGGCCATCCGTCCTTGATGTGGAGGCTTATAAGCGTGACCGTTGGCGTGATGAGGAAAGAGACACCAATTCTTCATTGCGCAAAGATCATTGGAAGGATGGAGAAAAGGATTTTGGTGACAATCGCAGGGCAGATCGCCGGATAGAAAATTCTTCCAATAGAAATTTTGGGGAATCTCGCCGTGTTCCCTCTGACAGGCGGATGGACTCTAGTAACTTAGATGGTAATTTTGATCAACGGCGAGAAAGCAAATGGAATACCCGTTGGGGACCTGATGACAAAGAACCAGAAGGCTTGCGTGAGAAGTGGGTGGACTCTGAGAAAGATGGTGACTTACTCCATGATAATGGTTCCTCTCATGGTATCAGTCATGGAAAAGATGACAGGGAGGGAAATCAATATCGTCCATGGAGATCGGCTTCCTCTCAAAGCCGAGGAAGGGGAGGACCTCACCAGTCAATAACACCAAGTAAACAAGTTTCTACATTTTCATACGGACGTGGGCGTGGAGAAAATACACCTCCAACCTTTTCAGTCAGTCGTGGCAGGATGGGTTCCATTGGTGGCTCTAACTATTCTAATCTTATTCATTCTATTCCTTTTGGTTCTCTGGGGGATAAATTTGAAGGCGGCCAGGATGAGCCTTATACATTAAAGTATGCTAGGACAAAGTTACTTGATGTGTACAGAACAACTGAAGTGAGATCATGTCAAAGTGTACCTGATGGATTTGTTCCTGTGCCTTCTCTAACATTAGAAGAACCATTAGAACCTCTGGCACTTTGCGTACCAGATCGCGAGGAAATGGTAACCTGTATTATTATATTTGTACAACATGCTAAATGCTTTAGCTGTCTATCTGATTGCCTTCTATATTTGCATAGGTTGTTCTGAATGGAATTGATATAGGTGATGTTATAAGTAGTGGTGCGCCTCAAATAGCAAAGGATGGGCGAAATTCATTAGATATGGGGCAGGCAAGACAAAACAAGCTAGGTATTGCACCATCGTAGCATCTTTTGATATTATATACCACGTGCACAACATTTTATATGATTATAATATTCTTAATCATGAAAGAAATTTAACATTTGGTGCAACTTTATTTTTTAGCAGTTGCTAGAGAAGATTTACCTCAGGATCTCAATGAAAACAAAGAGGAAGGTTCTGAGGGCACAAAAGTTAGTTCGATAAATTTCTCAGATGGGCCTTATGAAAGACAGATGCAATTTCACGGGTCTCAATTGAAAATGGAAGCCTCTCAAGATTGCAAGATTAGTGCTGGAAATAAGCTCAAAACAGAAGGTAACAAAGACAAATTATAAAAAAAAACACCTTCGATATAGAGCTGGATTATATTATTGTCTGTGATGAGTCTTATTATTCAAAATATATTCTCAAATGGGCTTGTCCAGTGAAAATTAGATTGCTTTGAAGCGATATAGTCCTGTGCTTTACCCTGATTAAAAATCTAACTTTATGGTGTTCGAGTCTATTTTGGTGTTTGAGAAGCTATTATCTTTCCCTTCGTTTTGAATATTTAATCTGGCTATACTCTGGTTGCTACATCCCTGCAGCTTCCAGGGAAGATGGTAATTACACACAGGCAGATGAGATTCAAAGTAGTAAGGAATTAAGTTTTCGAAAGAATATATCAGTTCATCCTGGTGCTTCATGGAAAACCTTGTCAATAGGAGAAAACAATCATCCATCTGTGCCTGATTGGATAGAAAATCCAAATGATGTCAGCTTTAGGACCCCTGAGAGATTATTACAATCATCGAAGCATCTTATTAATGAATTGGGAAACAGTTTACCAAATCAATTGTACACCAAAGACAACATTAGATGTCAAATTGCTAATGATCCTATTATTAGAAGGCAGCTATCTGGAATTTTTGGTGAAGAACAGCGATTAAGGAAACCTATACAGTCTTCTCCTGAGGATCTTTCGCTTTATTATCAAGATCCATCTGGTGTAATTCAAGGGCCTTTCACTGGGATTGATATTATTGGGTGGTTTGAGGCTGGGTATTTTGGCCTGGATTTACTTGTTCGTCAGGAAAATGCTCCTAGTGATTCACCATTTTCTTCACTTGGTGATGTCATGCCCCACTTGCGAGCCAAAGCCAAGCCACCACCTGGTTTTGGTGGACCCAAGCAAATTGAAATCGTGGATGCATCAACTAACCTAAGCTCCAGTGGGTTTGCACAGTGCCACTCTGGTCTGAGCAATAAGGAGCTGGTAAGAAATGAGACCAGGCATAAACATGGCTCAGCGACAGAAGCCGAAAATAAGTTTTTGGAGTCGCTGATTTCTGCTAATTTAAGCAGTTCTTCTTTTGAGAATTCTTCTTTTTCAGAAGGTTTGTTTCATCAATAAAATATAGTTATTATGGATTTCTAGTTATCCATTATTACCAATATATTAACATGAATTTGTGTACTTCATTTGTAGGAATGCCAATACAGTTTGGAAATACTTCTCATAATTTACCCGTGAGTGGAGTAGATGGAGGAAATGACCCGAGCCTTATTGCTAAAAGAATGGCAATGGACAGGCAGAAGTCGCTGCCTAATATATATCAGTATTGGCAAGGCAGAGATGCAGCATCAATGATCTCCAAGTCAGAACCTTTTCAAGATTCCCATCAACCGCTGTCAAAACTTCTAACCCCAATTTTGGACAATCCTCGCCAGACTCCTTATTCCCAGAATGTTGACATGATGTCTATGCTCCATGGCATACCAGATGGATCATCATCTGGAATTAATAATGTGGCCGGCACTTGGTCAAGTTTTACTGGCCAATGTGTGTCTGATGCACTCCAGGGTAAGATTGACATGCAACATGATCAGAATTTACCTACTTCGGCAGCATTTGGGCTTCAGCAACAAAGGTTTCAACTTCAGAACCCGCCATCTTTCACTAATCAACTTCCTCGAGCTATTGAAAATCCATCTGTGGTTGCAGCACCAGAAAAGATAATTTCTTCAAATTTATCTCAAGAACAACAGCTGTTAAATATTTTGCACCAGCAACAGTTACTTCCATCCAATTTACCGCAAGATCCACAGGTGTTAAATATGTTGCAACAGCAATACTTATTGCAGCTGTATTCACAGGCACCTGCTCCTACTCAACAGATTTCATTGTTGGATAAACTGTTGTTACTTACTCAGCAACAGAAACAGGAGCAGCAGCTACAGCTATTACGTCAACAACAGTTGCTCTCTCATGTTCTGTCAGCGCAACAATCCCACCAACGCATTGCGGATCCATCTTATGGTCAGGTAAACGCCTCCTCTTTGCAAATACAGAATGCATTTACCGATCCGTCTCGGATTCAGTCATCACCAGAGATGCTTCATGATAGTTCCCAACTTCCTATTTTGAGTGTGCAAGGGGAGCATGTTACTAACTTTGGGGATAGGCTGTTGCAAGTTACCCTGGATGTCACTGCTAATGTTAGTGTGGAAGGTTCCTCCGTTGCACTTCCCCATCAAATATTTGGTACACAGCAGGGAAGTATGAATGTCGTCTTTTCAGAACAGGCAAATGATATCCTCTTAAAGGAGTTGTTGGCTGTACCGAAAATGTGTGAGAGTTCATCTTTGCCAAATATTATGAGCAGGTCAATGGAACACGCTGATCTTATTGACAAGGATGTTTCTGCCTGTGAAATTAATACTCCTAAAAGTATAGATCACAGTACAACACTAACTTTAGATGTGGATGGAGCTCTCACGCGTTTGGCAGCGGAGGCTGGTATAGATTCTGAACTTTTTGAGAGTGATAAAGCCTTTGTTGGGTTATCATCAGGAGCAAAGGGTGGAATTTCTGTGACTAATCCTGCCTGTGAGGTGAAGATGAATCTGGAAAGTGCGTATGGAAAGCTAGAGGTGGAGAGGGATGTATGCAGTCATGGATCTTCTAATCAAGAAGTGGAAAATGTTGAAATTTGCGAACCAGGAAAAGTTTCTGAAAAGAAATCTAAAAAACAAAAATCTTTGAAGTTACAACCCAACTCTGATCAAGGGAAGGGGATAGCCAAAAGTATACAGGATTGCAAGCTGCCTGAAAGCAGCAAGCCAGAGTCTGGTCAGTTAAATTTGGTCTCAGACAAAGGCGCAGAACAGTCGCTGCTTCGACAGGAATCAGGAAATGAAAGCAAGAAAATTATTTCTTCAGAGGCTGTGGATCCCCCACCAATTCAAAGTTCAATGCCTGGAAACTTTTCCGGAAATGGTGTTGAAACAGTTGGAATCAAGAGTGACACGAGAAGCAGCCAATTACAGACTGGACAAAGAGCTTGGAACGCAGCTCCTGGTTTCAAAGCAAGGTCGTTATTGGAGATTCAGGAGGAAGAACAGAAAAAAGCACAGACTGAACTGGTGGTATCTGAGATTGCTACTTCTGTAAAGTCCATCAGTTTGTCAACTTCTTGGACTGGGATTGTTGGCAATATTGGAGAAACTAAAAAAAGTTCTGGGAGACAAGAAGCTTCTATAAATTCAAAGGTTAAGAAAAGTCAGTTACATGACCTTTTGGATGAAGAAGTTTTCCCCAAGTTTAGTGAAGGGGATAGTCAAGTTTCTGACTCCATGTACAGTTCATCTTCTATGGTAGCAATGAGCAAGAATTCAGAATCTATGGATGATGACAAATTTATCGAGGCTAAAGAAACTAGAAAGAGCCGGAAGAAGGCTGCAAAAGCAAAGGGGGTTGGAACCAAGGCCTCGTTACCTGTCACTTCTGTTGATATACCTACTGGTTCAAGTCCCATAGAGAAAGTGAAAAGTTCGCATCATCTTCCACAGGAAAAGGAAGTTACACCCACAATCCCATCCGGACCTTCTTTGAGTGATTTTGTTTTTTGGAAGGGGGAAGAGTCAGCAAACTCATCCCTTACCCCAGTCTGGTCTACTGACTCTGGGAAGGTGTCTAAGCCCACATCTTTAAGAGACATACAAAAGGAACAGGAACGAAGGATCTCCTCTCAGCATCCATCCCAAATGCCTACTCCCCAAAAATCCCAGCCAACTCAAATTTCCCGTAGTAATGTTCCTTCGTGGTCAGTTTCTGCATCATCTCCATCGAAGGTTGCTTCCCCGATTTCAATTTATTCTCGCCCATCCTCTCAGTCAAAAAATAAAGGGGACGAAGACTTGTTTTGGGGACCAGCTGATAATTTGAAGCAAGAAACGCAGCAGTAAGTGTTTGATCTTTCTTTAAATTGCACTGTTTACGTTTTTCCATAACCTATGAAATATGTATGCATGAACTACTGAAAACCTTCACTTTTGGTGAAAAAAGGTAACAAAACAAATAAAGATATGATATAACATGCCAATTGCTAAGGAAACAGTCTATCCTAGTACTGATAGAAATGTCATCTGTCTGAATCGTTTGTGATTTATTGACAATCTTCTTCAAGCAGGGCCAACTTCCCGCAACTCACGACTCAGATTAGCTGGGAAACAATACCTACTACGGGAAAAGTAACTTCAGTTGGATCACTAGGCAGACAAAAATCATTGATTGGCAAAGCTTCTGAGATCACTCTGTCTACCTCAACCTCTGTTCGGTCATCTTTTAGAGGAAAGAGAGATGCTAGGACCAACCATTCAGGTATACTGTTACTGGAGTTTTTTAATTTATTTGTTTTATGTTTTCTAATATTAAAATGATTTGGAAATGAATATTTCCCTTGCTGTGCAGAAGCCATCGATTTCAGAGATTGGTGTGAGAGTGAATGCATTCGACTCATTGGGTCAAAAGGTACACCCCAAAAAAATATCCGTTTGGTTGAAATCTCCAATGGCCTATATAAAGGATAGAAACGAACCAATTTTTTTGTTAATATAAATTTAAGAGGGTCAACGGTGATAATAACAGGTTCTAAAATTGGTACAAAGTGTGCCGCACTCAAATATTCAAGTTTCGTTTTGGCTAAAATTTTCTTTTTCCGTTTTGCTAGATACTAGTTCTCTAGAATTTTGACTAGTCAAGTTTTCTTTGGCTAAATCTCTCTTCTTTTTTTTTTTTTCTTTCCTAGATACTAGTTTTCTAGAGTTCTGCTTGAAGCAATCCAGATCAGAGGCGGAGCTGCTTTTGACAGAGAACCTGGGGTCGTATGATCCTGATCACAAATTCATTGATAAATTCCTCAACTACAAGGAGCTGCTATCAGCTGACGTCCTGGAAACTGCATTTCAAACTCGGAATGATCTGAAGGCAAGTGGCTTCGGTGCCAAAGATGGGAATTCTAAGTATGCAAATTCAGGCGATGTTGATGGAAACTCCACCATCACACCAGACGGAACATCCAAGGGAGGAAGTAAAAAGAAAGGGAAGAAAGGGAAGAAGGTTAGTGCATCGATTTTGGGATTTAATGTTGTCAGTAACAGAATCATGATGGGTGAGATTCAGAGCGTGGAAGATTAGACGATGTTATTAAGGCTGTAAATACCAATTTAGGCTGAAGTTCGTGCTTTTAAATGGTTTTTGGTCGGGACTTTTCTCCTTTATAGAGGGCTGAGTAGCAGAGATTATTTCTATCTGCTCAAAGGATTTTGTGTAGTCGAGGGCTAACTCCCAGCTGGGCTTTTAGAGAAATCCCCAACAATGTGTAAGCTTAAAACTTCAATTTATTTTATTTTAGTTGCCATTTTTATGTTTCCAATTATGTTTGTTTTTTCTTTTATGCGGGAGGAATCAAAAGATTCATAACTGCCCTGGGCTGTAAGAAGAGGAGGCATGCTTTTAATTTGCAAGGCAAAATACATGTTCCCGTCAACTAATATTTTGAACAATATCATGCGATCTTATGAATAATGCACAGTTTGATTATTTATAATTTATTATATTAATTAATATTTGTTATGAGTGTGTGATTAGAGAGTAATATTATTGAGTATCAAACACTTGCCATTTAGGAGTTATTGACAACTTACATCTCAAAACTACTTTTGATAGTACGAATTATTTTCCATTAAAAAAACTGTTAAAATTATCATGCGTTGTGCTATTAATTCTTGCCATTAACTTGAAATGCTGAAAAACCAGGATGATATCACCATCTGCAATGGTGGTTGTTGCTTTGGGTTGATACTAATGGGAGTCTCTAAAAATGTTTAAATGCCATATTTCATCTTTATTTACAACAGGAACTGCAACCAATTGAGAATATAAATGTAGTGTTTACAAAGAAAAGAGGTAACGCAACAAAGTATACTTGGTTCCAAATCAATTCATTGCAATGAAAAACTTGGTGTACATAAAACTTCTGAATTGTTTCTGCCCACTTCAGCTTCTATTAGAATTTTCAGGCTTCTACTGTCGATCGATCCTATTACTGCAGAAACTAAGACATTGAGACTGCACATGCTCTGTACAATCTGGGTATATGATTCAACATCAGTCCATGTGTATTTTTGTTTCATTGTTTCATAGGGGATTGATATTAGATGGAAAAACATCTTCAACTTCTTGATGACAAAAACTTGGATATTCAAATGCTTCAAAAAACAATCACAAGTAAGCAATCAATGAGCTCAATAAACAAGAGGGAGATTGTGAAATTGGCTCAGATGCTGCATATCCATTCATAGACAAATCTCATATGTCCAGACATAATTAAGCAACTTCATCATTGCTGACAATGATATGCAAAATGTAGAATAAAACCACCATTGGGACCAGATTTAACATTTGAAAAAACTTTTGACTTTAGGCCCCTCAAAACAAAAGAAATACGACAGTGCCTCAGTAATCCACGAATGGATGTTGCAGACATTCAACATGGCATCAGATTCTGACCGCCCGTCTGCTTTTTCTCGTCATGGACTTGATTATCAAACCAGAGCAAGCATTCAATTCAATAATAATAATAATAATAATAATAATAAGTATTTCCAAATACATTCGGGATGATCATCAAAGGCAACAAACAATAGAACGATGTCAAAATGTGATGATAAAGGCAAGGCATCAGATAATAAGCGGAGTAGTAGTCCACATTTATTTCAGTGTGTAGGATAAGAACTTCATTCATCATTTGCCAAACCCTCGCAATCAAAAGGTAAGCAATTAAATACCCTTTGACATAACTTAGATAAAAAAAACTAACAAAACTATAGCATTGAATAGCTAGAATATGAAATTAGAGAAAAGAACTAAATCAATGTATCCAAAAATAAAAGGACAAAAAAAACAGAGCCGAGATGATAGAAACTGAGTACATGGCATCAGATAATAAGCGGAGTAGAGTCAGCACAGATTGTCAGTATATCAATAAGCGTAAAATATATGATTCATCATCTGCCACTTTCAGCTTTGAAATCACTTTAAAAACGTTAACCATGGAAGATTAAGAAAAATTGGAAAATTTGGGAGGGGGAGAGAAAACCACCGACTTAGAGGTGAGATTTCGGAAGGTTCATTTGACGCCAACGCAAAGATCAAGGATGCATTGGGCTGGTAAGACCGACCTTTCGATTTCTGCATCAGTTTTATCTCCTCGAGCATTCAAAAAATGCCATAAAAAGGAGAGGGTAAACAGATGCACAGCTATGTCGCACAGAAAAACAATTACAGAAAGACAAACTTCACCAGAAAAAAAAAAAAAAAAAAGTTGAACGATTCAACAGAAATTAGTCTCGCACTCAATTTCTGCTCGACAAACAAGAGAGCTTTCCTACGAGAGAATGGGGGCGAGCATCGAACTGGCTCTGACTTGAGATAGGAATGATTTTATATACGCAAGGGGTTTTATATATTAGGGTTTCGCAACGCAGCCGTCCATAAATTCCTAAGATAGGCGAAACATATTATTATTTATTGGTAAATAAATATTAATTTAATTTTCTTTTGTAGAAAATAATTAAATCAAAACTTTGGTTTATTCATTAATATAATGTTTGTCTAAAATGAAATTATTTAAATTTAAACATCGTTCGTACAGTACGAACGATACATCTCGTGATAATATTTCTAGATTCTCCTACTTAATCGTTATGAGAATTAATATATAAAATAATTAAGAACAAATAAAATATAACTTAGGTGTATACATAAATATTTGATTGTGTGACAGTCTGACACGTCAAGATAAAGAGAATTCAGTACGAGTGTTTAATTTTAATATAAATGGAGATGTACAATATCAAATCGATAAAAAAATAATAAAAATAATTAATTTATTATAAATAATATAATGTATTTTGAGATAATTTTAAAAATAAAAGAGATTGAAAATAAATAATTTTGGACGAGTAGAATTAAGAACATGGTATCTGAAAAATATACACTCGTACGTCGTGTTTTTGGGCAATAAACGAAAGAACAATCAATCAATCAATCAATCAGCACCATCAGATTAATGTCGTTGAATTTGAGAGTTAATCCAGTGAAGAACTAAAGCACCTATATGTACAAGACAACCCAGAAGAACCCTAGCTTTCTCCCACCTGTTGATCTCCCCCGTTTTCATCTCTCTTCATATCAGCAGGAGGCAAAAAACACTCCATCGACAACCCACAAATGTTGAAATCCACCTCTTCGATTCTCCAACTCTCCTCGATCTTCCTCTTGTGATTATGCGCCTCCCCGTATCTGTACAATCTCGCCGTCGTCGTCCCTGCGTGAGCTATGTTTATCCCCTCGACGTACTTGTAATCTTCGATTATCGATTGCATGCTCGTTTCCCAGAAAACGCTGTCGTTACCCTTCACGGCTTTCATTCTCACCAGCTTCGTGTCCTCGAATTGGACGAGTAATCCCGTCCGCTGGCTGAAGTATCCCCAGATCGTGTGGTTCACGATTTCTACGTGGGGTGTGCTCTGTGCTTTGAGGAAGGCTGAATCTGTTTCGAGCTTCAGTATAAAGCAGTCTTCGTTGTTTATAGCTTTCTCTCCGATGCAGACGGCGTCAAGGAACAAGTTGGCGATGTACCTCGGATCCAATCCCTGAGGAATTCGCACACGATTATAACAGAGAATTATGTCAAACTCTAAGACTGTGGGACAAAATTGTTGTGCATTATTCGAAATAATACGTATAATCTACCTGAAAAAACCGGCGAAGAGGTCTTGGGGGGCCTTTGTTAGCATGACTAGGCTGTGAGGAGGATTGGCTCCAAGCGACTTTGCCGTCACTGCCGGCAGTGATCTTGAAGCCGGACACGACCAATTCGAGGCACCACAAATCGGGATTCTTTTGCCAAACAACGAACCCGCCGACTTCTTGCTTGCCTCTTGCATGGACGCTGTCGTCGCCTCGTTGCATTGCAGATCCAATCATCTTCACTTGCCCCACTGCATACATACTGTTCACTGAATTTAATGCCCCCGGCCCTCCGGTAGCAGCTACGTATTGTTGTACTATGTATTTTGCCGTCGAAGCTTCCTGTTCTCACCCAGTTTTAGACTTCGATCACAGGTTAAAAATCAAAACTACCGATGTTGAAATATCTAATTTTTTCTTAGTTTTTGCATGAATTATTGCAGATGGAGAGATATAATTGTCGAAAATAACGACGGGGAGCTTACGATGGAGCAATCTTTGATGGGCCGCGTTAGAGTGTGGTCTAAATGAACTTGAAACGGGATTAAAGGGGAGCCGACGAGCTTGAGCAATGCCATGAACTCGTTGTTTGAAGCTGCGGATAGATGAGAAGATTTATCGGCCGATGGAGCTTTCATCAAAGCTCGCAAATTCTGCCATCGATGGGCAGCATTGTTGCCCATGTTGATGAACATTTCCTCCGGAATGGGCACCTCAAGAACAGTGTCCAATCCATCTAAGTTATCAAAATTAGGACACAGCTTTCTCATTGAACAAACTTTGGGAAAAAAAAAAGGAAAACTTTACATAGATAGAAGCCAAAAGAATGGTGCTAGATATGCAAATCTTCCCTCTTCCTCCCCCTAGCGAGAGGAATCGAGGTGGGTTTTTGGCCTCAGAATTCAGGAAAATGTGAGAGGATGGATTGAGGATGAGAAGAAGAGAAGAGGAGGATGGTGTTTGTGAAGGGTCCTCCTTGCTTGTAGGGTTGGTTTAGGCATGAATCTAGGACGCACCTGGTTTATTTTTGGCTCTTTCTCTTCCTACTAATCGTTGCCACCCATGACTTACAAACAATATTACCCTTTGCTCATCTCAATTTCTTCAAATCTTAGGGGTATAGCAAGGTTGGACAGGTTGGGTTCCGTTCTGTCCGATTCCAGTTTAACTCGAATTCGGATTGGATTTCTATCACATTCGGTTTGGTTTTTCATGATTTTTGACCCACAAATCCCTGATCCAACCATAAGTCATGGTTCCACCCCCTTTAAAACCAGGTTCGGTTTCCATAAGCGTAGGAACCAAACCGAACGGCCAATTCTGGTGCGAATCGAAATTTGATCTGGTTTCTGCCCACCCATAAATGATACCACTAGTTAATAAGATTAAAAGAAATCAACATGTCAAATTGTAATTAGCTTAAGGTACGAATCTAGTTCAAATTATCAAATTGGAGAGTATTTGAACGCTCGACTGATTTGTCGACGTACGTGTTAGAATTCAAAATCTCCTCTTGATACCACTATATTATAAAACCTCAGAGAAAATTTAAGTCGTAAGGTTGAAGTTATTTTAAGCTTATGTATTTTTTCACACGTGTTCGATCAAATGCCTCAAAGTAAACTAAAAACTGACGTTGATCGGCAATGGAATGAAGACAGGGAATTGATTGTAGCTGAAGAAAGCTGCGGAGAATTTACGACATGTAGTTTGGACCGGATGACTGTCCAGTGTCCTGAGCCATTGGGCTTTACAATCATATCACATCCAATTAAAATAGGGTCTCACAAACAGGTAATTTTGGCGGTAAAGTTTTCAATCTACGCTGAATCATGTGCGGAGATCGGCAATTCCCGCGTTCAGAAGGGGAAATTGAAAATTTTGCCGCCAGATTGTTTGAAGGCAACTAGTTCTCCGTTTCTCAATTTCTCGAGCTTTGTCATCAAGCGCTAGGTTGTTTTGGTTGATCGCGGCGCAGGGGGAAAGTTGAGTGGAAATGGACAGCGACGATGATTTTCAGCAATTTTCGCCTTCCATGATAGCATCCCTTTTGATCCCCGAAAGAAAGTTGAAGCGCTTGAAGAAATCAATCCGGGTTTCGGAGGATTCTGTCAGAACCCACTTTCAATCCGATGTGTCTGAGCTGTCTACCTCGAAAGTCGACACAGAAGACTCTAATGTATCCAGTGTCCAAGAATTAGAGGAAACTAATGAGTCATGGGAGCGAAGGTTGGATGCAGCAAATAGATTGAATTCTGTTCATGACGCCAATGGCGTGGAAGGCAGAGTTGGGGCTAAGCGAGCCCTGGACTTTCTTTCTGCAATTGAGGACACTGACAACACAGGCGATGAAGAGGAAATGGAGGACAAAGAAGACTGTGTTGTCGAAAAAGAAATCGAAGATCAAAACACCAGAGTAGAAGAGGAAACAGAAGATTGGAGGGTGAATAAATTTGATAAGGATCGTCTCATTTTGGATGTGTTCGAAAAAGAGAAGGAGAAGAATATAAATAAGAAGAATAAAGAAGAAAATAAAGCCAACAAGACAGGAGATGATAGGACTTTTACAGCAACCACTTCGAAAATAAAGGAAAAGAAGGTAAGATGGTCCTTGCCAATTCTCAATGGAAACTGAGCAACAAAGCTGTTTTGGAATTTCTTAAACTTAAGACTCTCGGTTGTTTACACCTTACAGGGTAGAAAAGAACTGATTACTGAGCTCCGGGCTGAATCTCAGAAACTCTTGCGAGGTAAGCTCAAGACTTTCTATTTGGCTATTGGAGTTCTAAAGGTATTTGAAGATATAGGCCACTACTTAAATTTTTTTCTCTTTCATTTTCTGCTTGATTAGAAACCCGTGATGCATCGTTCAAGCCTATACCAATGGTTGCGAAGTCCGTGTCATCTGTTTTGGAGAAAATTCGAAAAAGGAAACTAGAGCTCTTTAAGAAGTGAGTGCTTCTTTATAGTTTACCCTTTTATATATGACAAGTCATTTACATAGGAAACTTTTTTTGGTCATAGATCTGTCATTATGGACTATTCTGTGATAGACAATTACGACGACGACGACCTTTTGGAGAGGGTTGTACTGGAACATAATTCGGATAGGGTTGGAAGTGAAAAGGGTGCAGAATCAATGAACGAAGAGATGGTTAAACCTCTTGCATTTGTAGAGGATCAAATAAATACAGCAAGTGTCGGTGGGTCAAGCTATGGAAGGAACAAGTCAAAGGATGGCAGTATTCCATCTTGTAGGGTGAGCCTAATGATATTCTTTTGAGTTTGAATAAATATATTACTCAGATTATGTCATACATATTAACTTCAATTTTTACTTGCATATCAAAGTTAAACTTTGAGCTAGCAAATATAATGCAAATTATGAATTGCTTGATTCATTTGCAACCTTTTCAAAATCCACATAACTTTGTACCTATTAAAGGTTTAAGTTTGTTGGATTAATTTGTGTGTCTGTCTCCTTTGAAAATATTCAAACATTTAAGAGTTGGTATGACTTGGTTTCCAGGACAGTCTTTTAGCTGTGGCTTAGAAATTGTAAAAGGGCTAGACTCGAGCAATTCAGTGATAATTACTCAACATATATATTATACACTTGTAAATTTAAATAAAGTGATGCCTATCTTATGGTTCTATTATTATTATCAACTGATTAAGAAACATTGCATCATTACTCGATTATGGTCAAATTACAGGCTTCTGGTGAAGAATCCAAGCAACCATTTCGACCTCCTATTAATGACACACAGGTCTTTGCATTACAAACCGTCAATATATATTTTCTTTTTTGGTTGTATCTCTGGACCTAATACTTTAATCTTTTGGTTGTTTAGGAACTCTTTTCAAACTCCCATATAAGTGCTGATGATGAGGTGCCAGTCGAATCACCAAACCGCCCTCAGGAGGAATTCCTTGCACCATCCATACCGACCATGAACTTAAATTTGGATTCTGCTCCACCCGATTACGAGTACGCATCCGTTTACTTTTTTTTTAATTATTTATTTATTATGCTAATTTTTCAATTGGACATCTATCTTTCTGTATTATTTTTAAGAAAGAAAGTTTCTTCTTTGTTATCACCCATTTATCACATGACGTCCACTAGTTAGAATTCTTGCACTAACATACATAATCACTTTGGTTTGAAAATGCAATCATAGTTCTCTGAGTCATGTGCTTAATGCCGATGTCAACTCATGGCTATTTAGTTAGGAAATGCTACGAATGCTCTTCAACTGACTTTAACTTTGGGTTCAATTGGCATTAGTCTTCGTCTGATATGACTAAAAGACTCAAAGTTTGGATTTGATCATCATTTAGTGATTTAAGAAAAACTTGAGTACTTCCCATTTTGCAGATCTGATGAGGAGTACAACGACAAGGAAAATGTTGATCCTTGTCCATTGAGATTAGCTGATTCATCGTCATCTCCCATTGGTGATCCTGTGAAAGCTTTTGTCGACGATGAAGCTGAAGAAGAAGATGACAGTGACAATGACATGCGTTTTCAAGATTCCGAAGAAGAAGAGGATACAGCTGTTGAGGAACTTATCGATATGATTGCAACTGAATATAAAGAGAAGCCAATTGATAGTGAAAGACGTAATCAACTCCATCAGAAATGGCTTGAAAATCAGGATGCGGTTGGAACAGACAAGCTTATGCAAAAATTGAAGTGCGGTTCAAAGTTAATCAAGGAGAGTTTGTTAGAAGATGAAGATGGAGATGAAGATGAAGAGGAGGAAGATGAAAATAATGTGTTTGATAATGAAGCTGCAGAAGATTTACTTAAACCAAATGCTCGTATGAACTTAAGAAAGATGAAGCAGATGGTTTCTCAAATGTTTACAGATGCAGATGATACGTACTTTTCAGATGATGAAGAAACAGAGAGGAGACTGGCTCAACAGTGTCTGGTTGAAAAAGCTGTGAGTTTAGAGCTTTTCATTGGACATGAATTTTTTAGCTTTTATTCATTGATCTTATTGGGTGTAGTATCTGACCATTGATGTGGGACAGGGAGAAAAGACCCTTTTTTTATCGCCAGCAGATGATGAAAGTTGCAGAGAGGTTTTTGGTCTTATAAAGAAGCTGAATATTGTGCCTGAGACAAAGAAGAAAACTACAACAACTTGTATGATGCAAAATACATTTTGAATGTTTGATGCATGTCAAGCAATTATTAATATCTTTCAGTCTTATGAACTCTTACACTTTCATGACCTGTCTCCTTTATTCCAGCCCATTCCAGCACCCAACTACCTGGAGGAAACAAGAACATATCGTCAAAGGTACTTGCCATGCTGAATGATGAGTTGAAACTTTAAAATTGCTGTTACCCATCAAGTATCATGTTTATGCAACTGGAAATTAGTAGTTACTCTCAATGTTTACATATGATTTTATGAAAATTTCTTAATAAGAACAAAGGGATTCTACTGGTTTGGCCTTACCTTTTTTGGGTAATTTGCTTCTCTTTTAATCTTTGAGAGTGTTAAATTTTGCAGACATCTTTCTTAGGTCGGAGTTCAAATCAGTCACTGGCATCATCCAAGAAGCATGGATCAAATATCAGCCGATCTTTTATATTTGAACGAGACGACAGTACTAGCAGAAGTGCAATAACGATAGCAGAAGAAACTCATCATGCGGTAAATTATAGATTTTGGTTTTTTACGTTCTTTTATTCTTGTATTTTTTTTGACCTCGTGTCAAATATTTCAGCTCCAAAAAGAGAATAAACCTGCGAGGGTTGGTCCAGCCAGGCCTAGCTTTTCTCAGTCTCAAGCTAAATCAAGTACGCAGATCTTACTAGCGGCTCAACCAAGTTCAGGTATTTCATTATTTGAAATACTTAGGCAATCTTCACTACAATCCAAGCACTGTAGTTTGGATAACATTTCGTCCCAATCTGAGTCTGTAATTGAGGCATTCAAACTGGAGAAGGCTCCGGCAAAGAAGCGTGTAAAAACGGAGGGAAGAAGATGATCCTTGGCCAAGTTTCTCAGGTGGTTTTTATTGGTCTTATTGAAGTTTCTTCTGTCTAAACCCAACATGTTTAATGTTCCTGGAGTTTGTTGAGTGGTATGAAAGAGTAGAGATAAGAGATTCAAGTTACCACGAGTATGCCCAAAGATTGAGCCACTTTGTCTGGCTGACTGGCTCAAAGTAAGAAATAATAAATTCATCTCTTCAATTTTCAAGTGTTGAAATACAAACTAATACTAAGTTGAATTGGTATTTTTAGAGAGAATTCGACGTAATCTTAGTTTTAAATGATTAAAATAAATGAAATTACAGTAGATTATATGGAAAATAATTACCAGCAAAAATATATATATTAAAATAATAATAAAAAAAAAAAAAAAAAAGGAAAAGTGGAGTATGCAATGCCTGCCTCGCACAACTCGCTTCCCGTTTTTGCTTCGCCCTCACTCGAGACGCGATCATCTCTTTCGCCAGAGTTTCCGATCAGTTGCCTGAAATTCAGCTCGGTAGAGAATTCTAGTTCTCCGTGACTGATAGCTCTTCGCCGAGGTTATTGCTTCTTCATGGATATAACCGGTTAGTCTCAGACTCGACTCTTTTTTTTTTTCTTCCCCCTACTCGGCAGTGGTGTTCTGCTCCACATAATCAACCGCCGGAATAGCAATCGTGTTACACTTTCTTGATTTCTTCCCTTTGCTTCGTTTCGCTGCTGATAATGTAAGAAATGATAGATACTAGGATGAAAATTAGTAGATTAGCCTTTGATTTTTCTGCTGCCGCGCGGATTCTGTTTTCTCGGCCTTTTTTTAATTTGAGTTCGATTAGACTTTGTTTTGTCTGTTTAAAGAGATTTATAACTTTTTTTTCCAAATAATAAAGATGAGTTAAGTTAGTAGCAAAAGGTTGATCGAAGGTTAAAGAAACGATCGTCCAAATTATAATATGTACTGGAGATGACAGAATATAGTCAATATGTTGTAACTTAAGATTTGGTTGAAAGCATCCATTTCTATTGGAGAAGGTTTAATTTCACGGAGCTTATGCCCGCCCTTGTGGTCATCATAATCGTATTGGTTTGTTTATTTATTTTGAACTTAACCAATAAGCAGTAAATCATGAAGTTGACAATTGTTTTGGATTTATGTATTTATAAAAAATGGTGAAACTAATTAAATGTTCATGCCGCCATCACATGTTCATTGTTACTTATTGCTTAAAACAATAAACAGGAAATCCTCGGGACAATCTTGTGCCACCAGTTGAGGGTGTTGCAGGAGGAGGGACTAGTTATGGTTGGAATGATGGTGACATGAACGGATCAAATCCACCAAAAGGATTAATGGATCCTAGAGAAGTTCCAACTGCTGATTTAGTACACGTATGGTCCATGTCTAGCACTGCAAATGTAGGGCAACAAGAAATACCGAGAAATTTAGAACCAGTAATACCTCATATATACTTTTTTTTTTATTGTACTGTACCTCAATGATACTTTTGATTATATAGTGAGATGATGTATTTCAAACTACGAGAGTAGATATTTCTTTGTGCATCATCTGTTGTTTGTACTTTTTAATATTGTACCTATTATTACCATGTATAAAAAATATTGAAGGTGTCACGAGGATGTGGGTAGCATTTTGAAAAACTCAAAAACTAGTCCTTAATGAACAGTGCTATCATACCAACCATTCTGGATCAGGGAATGGGGCATTCCGCCATTCCCCCAATGAACATGTCCTGCATAGAGCTTGTCCTCTTGTGAAATTGAGCCAATTGAGATCGGAGAACCTCATGCATAGTTTTAGATTATTCTAACATATGGTAGTGTGGTTCATCTAATCTTAATCTTCCCATGGATATAACCATTTTAGCTACTGATTCTTAATATTTCCTATCTTTATGATGATTTTGTCTTGTCCAATCCGTTACATGGCTAATTGTTTTTCCTACTAGAAGGCTAATCTTTGAATTCCAGGGACTTTTTAATTATTCACTTAGAGGTTCTTATGTAGATGTGCTATGATATGTGTGCTTATGCAAGTGCTTAATTATACCAATTTTTTTTGTCCTTGGAAACCTAAATGAAGGAGCATTTTAATATTGCACATACTTTCTTTGCTGTTTATCTAAGCACCTTACCGAGCTTGATGATATTTTTTTTCAGAAAAAATGATTCTTTATGCAGTTTTGAACTGTAGTATATGAAATTACCGGTCATATTTGGTGTCGTGAAATGATATTTTAATTTTAAATTGCATTATCAAATTTGATTTGGTTAACATCTTTCAGATAAATCTTCTTGCGGCCAGAAACGAGAGGGAAAGTGTTCAAATTGCTTTACGGCCAAAAGTTTCATGGGGAACATATTCTGTGGCTGGGGTTGTCCAGGTCCAGTGTATTGACTTATGTTCAACATCTGGTGATCGGTTAGTGCTGCAAGAACTGGTGTCTGCCTCACTTGTAACTTAGTTATAAGAAATATTGGCTGTTGCAGGTTGCCTGTTGGACAGTCATTAACGCTAAGGCATGTGGTTCCAATATTGGGTGTTCCGGATGCTCTTGTACCACTTGAACTTCCAGTTAGTCGTGTGAAACTACTTCCAGGGTATTGACTGAATTCGTTTTAACAAGGTCATTATTATGATTAATGTCTGTGGAATCATTTTTGTTTCCTGGGACTACCGTTTCTTATGTGCATTTGCTGCAGAGAAACTTCTGCGATTTGGATTTCCATTGATGTTCCGAGTGCTCAACCTCCTGGCCAGTATGAGGGGGAGATCATCATCACAGCTGTAAATACAGATGCTGAGTGAGACCATCATTTATTATCCTCTATATTAATTATTTCATTTCGTAAATGTCCTCCGATGCATTAGTTTAGTGTTCCAAACTTATGACCTGTCAAATTATGTATTTTAGTAGTCTTATCAATTTTGTGTTTAAAGATCTCCAGGGGGATGTTTAGGCAAAGCTGCGAAATATCAATTGTACAGGGAACTTCATAACTGTCTTGATGTTTTGGAAGATATTTATGAGAACTCCGAGGACAACATCGTAATTTCTCTGATTATAATTCTATTTTGCCTTAGTCTTGTTGATACTGTTAGCGAACGATTTGATAATCCTTTTTCTTATAGGTTGAAAGAGTGAGATCAGCAGAGTCTTCTTTGAAAAGAGCTATTTTTTCTCCATTATTTTCTGAATTCAATTCAGACAATTGCTCAATTGATGTCATGGAAGAAGATGCCTTTTCAAATCTCTCAGTGCGTGTAAAGATAAATTTAATAGTTTGGAACTTCGTTCTTCCTGCTACACCTTCGCTGCCTGCTGTAATTGGCGTATCCTTCACCGTGACTTTTATTACATTTTTACTTAATCTACACTATTTTGCTCTTGTTGAACTGGGATAACTTAGTTCTAATGATCGAGTAGATCAGTAGTCAATTATTGTCAGTGTGTGTTTGAACAAAATATACCTCTTTTATGAATTACCATCCAAAATGGCTCAGCAATATGAGATTATATAGTTTTTCACATTTTCTATAATTGTGTCTATTTCTTCATAAGTATGTTTACTATAACAGCATTTTAGATATCTGATACTGTAATAGAAGATCGTTTTGGTGTGGAACATGGCACTCCAGAGTGGTTTGAAGCATTGGATCAGCATTTTAAGTGGCTTCTCCAATATAGAATTAGCCCGTACTTTTGCAGATGGGGTGATAGTATGCGAGTTTTAACATATACCTGCCCATGGCCAGGTAGTGAAGCTAGCTAGAGTTGTTACTATTTTGATCTCAGTTTTCATTTGTGCAACATTTAATAATAATTAATAGCACTTTTCCTTTTCTGATGGAAGATTGGGCCTTTTTTCTGTTTACTTTGTAGCTGATCATCCCAAGTCAGATGAATATTTTTCGGATCCACGTCTTGGAGCGTATGCTGTACCATATAGTAGAGCCATCTTTGGGTATACAGTCAGTCTCCTCCGTTCGCTTCTCTCAGGTATCCTTTAGATGGAAACTGATGAACTTCAACCAACTTGTTGGTGTGCCACAGTAGTGATGCTGGGAAGGATTGCTTGCAAAAAGAAATTGAAATACTGAGGGCAAAACCACACTGGAACAAAGCTTATTTTTACTTATGGGATGAGGTATCTTTGTTGTCATCAAACTGCTCAAAAACTTAAATTTTCATGGTGCGAGTATTAACATCAGTTTTAAATATTCCCCTGAAATTTATGTATATTAATCTATATTTGTGCTAAATAATAATCATATTCTTTTGCTACATGGATAATCATATTTTTTGGCTGCTTATTTTTACTATGCTATGCTTTATTAAATTGGCACTATAACAAACACCACAATCTCTTTGATATAATGATCTCGTGCACTAATTTATGGCAGCCATTGAATCTTGAACATTATGATTCTGTTCGAAACATGGCCAGTGGAATTCATGCATACGCACCCGATGCTCGTGTGCTAACGACATATTACTGTGGTAAGAGTTTTTTATTTCCTTTACTGGCTCAAACTACTTTCAGCCATGATCCTGTTGTAAAGTAAATTGAAGACTTAATACGACTAGGGCTAAAGAGAACTGAAATTTTTTGAGTTTGATATTATTGAAGGATCTCTAGCTATTTACTGAAAGGCCTTTATTGTCAAACTTGTACACTTTGCTTCATTGTTCATGGGTGCTAATTTAATGTAGTTGCATCCGAGAAGTTTTTTTTTTGGCTAACAAGCATTAATTCAATTGTTGTTATATGATTTTTTTTTTTTGCAGGGCCAAGTGATGCCCCTCTTGCACCTACCCCTTTTGAGGCTTTCGTGAAGGTTCCAAAGTTCTTGCGTCCCCATACTCAAATTTACTGTACCAGGTATTGCTATAAATTATGAAATTGTAATTGTGATGACAGAAAGACTATTGTTATGATTTCGGTACTTGTTATATGGATATTAAGGAGCTCTGCGAAGCTTTGGTATGGATCAGCGGGAGTTGATGGTAGTTCAAATATGTTCAGTCACTATTTTTATCTGGGAAATTCCTAGTCTAGATTTGCTCTTTGCTCGGTCTATTTGATATTTACTGGTTTTACTAGTTTGCCACACTGGACATTTAGTTCTTGATTTTTTTTTCTTTGATGGATCTTTAAGAGCATTTAAGATAGACATGTAGGGGGCTAAATACATGACCTGACAGCTATCGTGGCTGAATTGGTATAAGGGGAAACTGGACTTCGTAAATCACTTGATAAATGAAATCTCCAGAAATTTCTCTGAATTCTTTTCGTTCTTGAAGAGGAGTAACAATTTTTTTCTTTTGTGAAATTTTGTTTGGAGTTCTTTGTGGTGCTTATGGTTTCCATTTTCTATTCTTTTTCTTTTTTATGAAGATTGATTCTGGTACCTTTATATGGTTGTCGTACAATTTACAGTTGTATGGTTGTGACTAAGATTTTATTTATGAAATCCATTTTCGTGTAGTTGAACTTGAACTTAATAATATGTCTAATAGCCTGTCAGCTTGCTGGTGAATTTACCAGTGATTAGCACTTTTTGTTCTTAATAGTTAAGTAATTCCTAAGAAAGTCCCTTCCTCTTTGTATAATTACTTTTCTTAACTTACAGTGAATGGGTGCTTGGCAATCGGGAGGATTTGGTGAAGGAGATCCTTGCTGAGGTACAGCCTGATATTGGTGAGGTAATGTTAAGCCCACAACGAACAGTAACTGTTGTGTAAGAGTTGGTTAGTTCGTTTACTATTGCTTGGTTGAAGAGTAACTACATTTGCCTTTTGTTATTTCCTGCAGGAGTGGTGGACATATGTGTGCCTTGGACCAGCTGATCCCCACCCTAACTGGCACCTTGGGATGCGTGGCACTCAACATCGTGCGGTAATGTGGCGTGTATGGAAGGAGGGTGGGACAGGGTTTCTTTATTGGGGTGCCAACTGCTATGAGAAGGCAACAGTTCCCAGTGCAGAGGTTTGTGTATTTCTGTATCAGTTAAACATATTTTTAAGATCGTTTCACAAATCAGACGTTTCTTTATAGATAAAGTTTAGAAGAGGTCTTCCTCCTGGAGACGGGGTTCTTTATTACCCTGGTGAGGTATTTTCTTCTTCTCATCAACCAGTTGCATCAACACGCCTTGAACGTCTTCTAAGCGGCTTGCAGGTATTTCCAACTTAACCCTGATGCATTTTTCCATCTATTTAGTTTCCTATTGAAACATGTGTAGTTTTATTGTTTTAAGCCAATTGGAGTTAAAATTGGTTGTACTGCAGTCACGTCTGGCATCTATTGATTTTATATAGGAATTTCGTTGCGATCTTTAAATTACAGATATAGATTTCTTATGCATGAGAAAAAAAATGATAATTAGCTTCTAGTTTTCACATTTCATTAATAATAATTTTTTTTTTTTGTATTACAAAAGAAATGATCATGGACATTTTTACAATACTGTGTTTGTTCCGAGTTCAATCTTTCCATTAACTTTGGATATCTATGTTTTAAATAGGACATCGAGTACCTGAACCTTTATGCTTCGAGATATGGTAGGAGTGACGCACTCGGTCTTTTGGAAAAAACGGGTGTGTACTTGGGTCCGGAGCGCTACACTCTTGAACATGTCCCAATTGATGTAATGCGTGGTGAGATTTTCAAGGCGTGTTCATCATAGTATACATCAAAATAATATTTAAATTGACTTGGGAGGCAGTGAGATCATTAGCAAAATTTAGATCTTGAATTTTTTTGGTAATCTTATTTGCATTCAACTTTTGGCTTTGAAATAGATTTTGTTCGCTAGTAGGCTGTCAATCAAAACCTTTGTTTCAGAGATTAGTTCCCTGTTTCCTATCTATCATGTTCAAATCAAGACTATTGAAATTATAAGATTTAAATGGACGGTTAGGATTGGATCTACTATAGAAAAGGAGTGGAAAGAGATGACATGAAAGCCGAAAAGGTCTGGAAATTGGGTGTCGTATGTAATCAATACAGGCTTTTCCTTTTGATCGTCCTTTTTGACGTTGGAGCCTACCAATCAACCTTGTTTGTTCGTGTTTCTCGTTAAATCTGTCTCCTCTTTTTAGGCTTTCTCAAGCAGTTTGTTCATTTCTTTTTAACTTAAAAAGTACTACATTCTTAGGAGTTTGAGTTTCCCTACTTCTTCCCTAAACTGTTGTTTGCTGTTTCTCTAAACTTAGGCTGACTAATTCTTGGGAAATCAAGAACTTTATACTGTTTGTATAGTAAAATTGTCAGTCTTCCTTGCTTGTTTGACATACATTTATAGTTTTCCTTAAACAGAAAATTATGGAGTTGTAGGTAATGTATTCAAATTTAGAATCATTAGAGCCATTTTTTGGAGAATGAAATGTACGGTATGATAAACATTATTTCTGTGTCCATTTTTTTATCTGGGTTGAGTTTATATTTATATTATAAAAAAGAAGGCCGACGCCCAAATACAATTTAAACTTTGCATTACCAGATCTTATATGGTTTTTTTTTTTTTTAAATTTATGAACAAAAATAACGATGATAAATAATTAATGGAAATGCGCGAAACGAAAATGGTAAAATATTTATTTACAGTGGTAAAAAGGTTAGCTGGGTTTGTCTGGTCAGACTGTATGACCCATTGTCTTCTGTTGCAGCTGGAAGGTTCTTTTGATTACACGTGTACAGAGATAATACAATCGAATTGTGTATATTGGATGACAACTGTGTGGAACGGAACAAATAAAGCCAAGCCCATTCCTCCAACTTGGGCCTACTTCTCTTTGGGCCGAGGTTGGCCCGTCATGTTTATAATTAAAAAAAAAAAAAAAGAAGTAAAATAACGTTATAAAATAAACAAAATAATTAGAGTTCGACTCATTGGCCAAACAGTATATATTATATTATACCTAGAAATGACTTTGAAGGAATATAAAGATAGCAAAAGTTGGCAAAATTATCCTAACTTCAGTTTGCAAAATAATAATTTATTCTCTCTTTATTGTCCAAACCTAATTTCTCCCTGTCTAATCCCTGCCAAAACTGGCAATATATTTTGGACCCGTCCGTTGATGCATATGCAAGTCTTTTTATAGTAAAAAAAAAATAATATTATGTTTATATTTTTATTTTATTTTTTTCAAATATTTAATGACATGTTAAATAATAATTATAATATTTAAAACACAATTAATATAACAAATTATAAATAATTAATTATATCAATCATTATTTAATACGTTAGTGAGTATTTTAATAAAACACATTATGTACGGAAACGTAACACTATTCTAATTAGGGCAAAAAGTTAGACATGATTTAATTTTTAGATGATAATGGAATTAATTTTTAAATTAAAATTAGAGAATACTCTTATCACTACTCATTTTTATCAAACATAATGTTAATCTTTTATCTCAACGTTTTCATTTAACTATTCTGGTGAGTACATGCACAGCTTCTATATTACATATTAAATGAATTTCAGACGTGGCTTAAATTTAACTGGGTTTGGACTTCTTCCTCCCTTTTTAAACCCACTGCCAGAGTCGAAGTCATCACTGAACCTTTGGAAGTTGGCCGTGATCGATCTGGAATTTGAGAATGCAGTTTCTTCTTTCGCTGCTTTATCTTCTCACAATCACAATCCTCTTCAAATTTGGCTACTCAACCCTATGGCTCCCTCTCAGGATACATACCCACTTCCGGAAACAGGGCATAAGAGGCCCACCCTTCCGTCCATTTTTGGGCAACGCCCTCGAGCTCAGCCTTTCCTTCGCCGAAGCTCTGGCGAAGACTATTCCCTTTAACCACGACGTACTTCCTCTCGCGATTCCGTTTTACCATCGGTGGTCCACCGCGTACGGCAAACGTTTCTTGCACTGGTTCGGGTCCGTTCCCCGACTGGCACTGACCGACCCGGATTCGATGAAGGAGATTCTCATGAACACCGGCAAATCGTTTCTGAAGGTGAAGCTCAACCCACTGGCGAAAAGCCTATTCTCTGATGGGATTAGTCAGCTTGAAGGCGATAAATGGGTCTTACATAGAAGAATCGTGACCCAGGCCTTCACGTTAGATCGCGTAAAGGTAATACGCTATTATTTACATATTTTAGTTTTATTTTATTTTTAGTTGTCCAGTTATATTGTAATTTATTTTAGCTACTAGGGATGGGTGCCTGAATTCGTTGCCAGTGCTACAACAATGGCCGAAAAATGGGAAGCATTGAATGAAGGGAGGGATGAGTTTGAAATAGAGGTTCACAAAGAATTCCACAGTCTATCAGCAGATATAATATCAAGAACTGCCTTCGGGAGTAGCTTTGAAGAAGGCAAACACATCTTCGATCTGCAAGAGCAGCAGGTGCAGCTCTTCGTGATTGCTATTCAAAGAGTTTACATTCCTGGATTTAGGTACGTTCTTCCTTTTCTTTCGAGTTTCGAGCATGTCTAGTTTGATAACTTTGTTGTCTTGGGTCAAAAAATCAGATTTCTGCCTACCCAGATGAACAGAAAGAGGTGGAGATTAGAGAAAGAAGTGCGGAAATCGATACGAAGACTTATCGAAATGAACGACCGGAGGAGTGGGAATTCAATAAATCTGCTTAGTTTGTTGACATCTTCGTATAGAAATCAGAACGGGGAAGAAGAGAGGCTGACGGTGGATGAGATTATAGACGAATGCAAGTCATTTTACTTCGCCGGAAAGGAAACAACTGCTATTCTTCTGACTTGGCTTTTCCTTCTTTTAGCGCTTCATCGAGATTGGCAAAGTAAGGCAAGAGAAGAAGTCTGTCGTGTTTGTGGCGATAAACGGCCTCCGACGGCGGATGACTTGAGTTCTCTTAAGATTGTAAGCCGACCACCTTTTAGGATTCGAAAAAAGCAACGGTAGATATGAAGATTTCAACTTATTAAACATTTGATTTACAGGTGACGATGATAATCAACGAAACACTTCGGCTCTACCCGCCGGTCGTGTTAGTGACGCGGTATGCAAGAACGGACCTTAAGTTAGGAAGCATTGACATTCCAGCGAATACAGAACTCTTTCTGGCCTTGATGGCTACCCATCATGATCCCGACGTTTGGGGCGAAGATGCACAGGAATTCAACCCTCTGAGGTTTGAAGAGCCTCGGAAACATCTGGGCATGTTCCTGGCATTTGGACTCGGGCCAAGAATCTGCGTTGGTCAGACCATGGCCATGGCCGAATCGAAGGTGGTTCTGGCGACCCTCCTTCAACGATACTCTTTCACGGTGTCACCCTCGTATGTCCACTCCCCGAGGTTCCTTGCGAGTCTGCAGCCTCAATTTGGTGCTCAAATCGTCTTCACCAAGATATCAAATTGAGGACGCCCAGACTGCCCAGTTGCAGACTATCTTCTTGCACTGAACAAATAGTTTTCTAATAAGCAGTGATCATTGCCTTCGTCTTTTTCTAGTTGATCTTTTGGCTTGAATAATAAAGGGTTGATAGCCCGGAAGACTGATAGAATCCCTTTCACGTTCTAACATGATTTTAGAAATTGAAATTAAAAATTTAGACCAAATTGCGAAATAATTGAAAATAACTCTCGGGCATTCGTGTTTGAAAACCGACTGTAGTTTTTCCTCTGAAATTAGTCCCTTCTAAACCTTTAACAATCTCCAATTCGATGATCTATTGATCTTTGTAAATTTCTTCTCTTCTTCCTCGAAGAAGTTTCTTCAGAGTCTTTCTACGTAGAGACTCTTCTTCAAATGGACGAACTTCAACAATATCCGTAGATTTTGCATAAGAAAAGAGATATGGACATGGCCGCTTATCAAAAAGAATAATACTACGTATATTTTTTTATTATACATTCTTAAAATACTTGTTGATTTATTAAACAATGTGATGCGAACTCAGGATATTGGGATATCTTAAACTCTTCAACATACGAAATAGTTCAAATGAAGATTTTTTCAATTCAATAATAAAGTAATAAACTAAAACCTCAATCAAAAATTTTAATGTAACTGTAATTATCAAAACAAGAGTTTGACTTAGACCAAACTCGTTGGTAAGAACTAAAACTATCAAACGAGATTCTTCAAACGTGACTTGATAAAAATTGTTGTTCTTCACAAAGAACCAAAGATAAATCCTCTTTAAAAAACACTCAATTTTTTATTCAAACTTGTTATATTAAATCAAAAATGTTTTGTCATTAAATAAACTATACGTTAAAATTAAATTAAATGCTAAAATAAAAAATAAAGATAAAGATAAAATGACTAATAAAATCGTGGGATAAGGATCATTTATATGATCAGATGTCATCTCATGTTTAAACTCCGTTTGAACATGATTTAAATTGATTTGAGTAGATTTACGAGATTTGCATGCACTTACACATGACTTTTAATCATTGTGTGAGCATTTGTTTAGCACATGTTCTTTTTAATTCCCATATGTGCATGTGCATGACATGCGCGTCTTTTAATTCTTACATGCACATGCGCGTCTTTTAATTCTTACATACGCACGTGCATCGCACCCTCTCTTTTAGTTATTACGTGTGCACATGCGCCGTACTCTTCGTTCAAAAGATTTTTCAAGAATCTTCGGCTTGTTACTTTAGTCATTGGATCGACCATATCTTCAATTGGATATTTGCTCTTGGGCTTTGACTTGGCTTCAACTTGGATTACATAATCAACCAACACTTGTGAATCTTTATTTATTTCCAACCCACATGAATCTTTATCTTTTATATTTTACGTGGATCTTTATTCTTTTCTCTCAAATCCATAGAGATTTGTTAGGTCTAATTTCATGCTTTATAGTTCTTCTTTTTCATAGTTTTTTGCTCGTGTTGTAATGATTATTTTTCTTAAGTTTCCACTATTAAACCATGTGAAACTTTGTTCATTGAACTTTGTTTATCTTCTAATAGATCGTGGTTTTTAACTTTGAAATTTATCACTTCTCGATTCACATCATAGTGTTTGGTGTAATTAAAGTATAATTAATATAATAATTATAAATAATTAATTAATTACTCTAGTAATTATTTGATATATGAACAAATATTTTAAGAAATTAGAGTAGAAAGTTAAATGTAACATTCTTCCATGAAAAAAAAAGGACCCTGCATACCAGACCAACAAAAAGAGACACCATGCAAGTAAAGTTTGGATTTTAGTAAGATGATTTGATGATGCAATAATTATAATTAATTAATTGTAATTAATATATTATTAATTATTTTGACTGTACATCCAAGACGTGGAAAAAACAAAGGAGCCTCTCAATGCTTGGTATATTGACTAAAGCACCCTCATAAGACGACAAAAATAGGTCTAGACGTTTCTTAACAACCCTGATTTTCGGGGCTAAAGAAGTCGAGAATAGATTGTAGGAACTCCATCAGCGAATGCGCTTAATAGTCAAACAAAACATGATTAAATTCCAGGTGTTAGGGTTTTATCTGCGTTGCCCTCCAGCGAACAGTCTCGACGAGCCTTCCAAATTCATGGCAACTGGAATCTCCATGAGAGTTGGATGAATAAAGGAGAGAAAGCCTCGGGTTTGTTTCTTAACGTTGAATTTTCATAGCTGAGCATGGACTTTTGAGGTATATGTTGTAGGGAGGGTTTTTGGTTGACCTTATCATTCCGACATTATCTCTCGGGGATATGTGGGCATTTGTTGTTAATACTTTTGTTTTCCTTTTTTTTGTTGGATTCTGATTTCCTACATTACGCACCAGGTCGTTGCGTTTCTGAATTGGATATATCACGTTTCTGCAAATTTTTCAGTTTTGTTAATTATTCGTTGTAAATTAGGAAACTGTATACTTATTTGGAATGCCGTCTTTGATTTTTTTTTTCCTTTTTTTTTCTTTGTCTCTATCAGGTCTGAAGAGCTGATTCACAATTTATTAATTTGTGAATAGATGTGTTGGGAGGAATGAAATACTTTTCTTTGGGTGGACGTTTCTTTAGTGTTCTGTGCTATTGGAAAAGTCGAGCGAAACGCTTTTGTTTAAGAGGGTAAAATGCTACCATCTTATTTTTCACTACTGAGAATTGCAGCTCAGAGATCACTTTTAGGACGGGAAAGAGGGATACAGGATTCTGTGGAACTGCTACAGAGGCAGCATAGATGGTTTTTTGGGAGTACCAAAGAGCTTCATCCTTCACCATCTTCAACGTTGGCTGAGTTTCATGCAAGCTTACGACCTAGCACTGCTACTACTGCAAGATTGGGGCTAGATTATCGGAGGAGGAATATTTCTCTTCTCGGAGCTCTTTCTCGTACATTCTCCATTCCCTCAGTGTCAGGGCATGCCTTTCAAATCTGTGGTTATCATATTCATTGTGCTTTTGGCGAACACAAGCGATCTTTAGTTGGAAATAAGTTTCAACTCAAAATGGCCGCTCGTGGTTCCAGGGCTTTTTTCACTGAATGTGTTATTAATAATTTAAGTTCAAATCACAAGAACTTGTCAGTGACTGAAAACAGTCCATGTATATGTTATAGTAGCATTAGTTTTGACAACTGTCTACAAGCTAGCATGCGATTGAAAAATCAAGAACAGCCTAATGATTCTGTAACTTCCGGATATTTTACTTATAATGTTGCAAAAAGATTGTGCAACTCTTACCTACAGACAGGCTTAGGAGTAAGAGATACGCATAGCTCACCATCTTTCTCCTTTTCTGGGGGAATTGCCTCTGATGTCTCATTTGATAACTCTGCTTGCGAGGAACAGATTATGAACTCCTCTGATTCATCTGAAAGGTATATCGTTTGATGACGCTTTGTTTTATTACATTTATAGGATATTTGTTGACCTTAATTGTTGGATAATTATTGATAAAAACTTTTTGCCGGAGATTCTGTTTAATTCACACGCGCATGATTAAAATTAGATTGACTTCGTGAATGAGACCCAGATCATCTTTGGGGTGCCATAAATTGTTATCTCCCACCATTTTTGCCCTAAAAAGAGAATTTCAGAGTCGGTATATATATTTTTTAGAGCTTTGATATACCTTCATGGGCTTTTGATATTTTAGTCATCAATACACATTATTTCTGAATCATACACTTTATAATAATAAAAAGAGTTATAGACGTTAAATATCTATAAAACTTTAAGAATCAATATTGAACGATCCCTTTATAACTGTACATGCTCCCTTAGCAATAAACTAATATGGTTTCCTGTTGCACTTCACTTAGTTTTCTTTCTAGTCAGAACCCTCAACCGGGGAGCCATAACATGAGTGGATTCTATTCTCCTAGCAATAGAGTTCAATTTTTAATAATTTCACTGTGGGGGGTTTCGAACCCTGCATCTCTCATATGTGGGGAGAGATCCTTTATTCAAGTGATCCATGACACATTTGGTTAAAGGATCTCTCCTCACAAAGGAGAGATGCCGGGTTTGAATCTCTCATGGTGAAATTATTGAGGATTTAACATTGTTGCTGAGGGTATAAGACCCACCGTATTATGCCTCTCCGGTTGAGGGTTTTGATCATAAAGAAAGCCGAGTGAAGTGCGACAGGAAACCATAACATAAAGACGCACTTCACTAGGCCTTCTTTCCAGTTAAAGTCCTCGATTGGGGAACAATAACATGGGTGGGTTTCATTCTCTTATCAACATGGTTCAATCTCTAATAATTTCCCCATCAAGGAATTCAAACCTTGCATATCTCTTTTGTGAAAGAAATTCTTTAATCAAGTGTGTCATGGATCACTTGGTTAAAAGATTTCTTCTCACAAAGAAGCAAGGTTCCAATTATTAAGGATTGAACTCTGTTGTTGAGGGAATGAGATCCACTCATATTATAGCTCCCTAGTCGAGGGTTCTGACCGGAAAGAAAACTGAGTGAACTGTCACCAAATAAAGTACGACGGTGAATCATAACATAGACATATTATGATCCTATTCCTACCGTCACAGTTGACCAAGTGTATATGGTTTTCATGGGAAAACTTACAATGTTATTGGTGTTCCATGTAAGAGTAATTGGTTTATCTTATTGATAAAAAATTTGTTCTTTCCTTCTACAGTACCAGCAAAGTATGCTTTCGTTTTTTTTTTTCTTCAAAATCAGTGGAAATGCAAGTAAAATTCTTATTCATCTGCTTAATGATGATCACAGGGGGATTCCATCTGGAAAAACTTTGAAATTGGTATCAGGATCATGCTATCTTCCACATCCTGAAAAAGAGGAGACCGGGGGTGAGGACGCTCACTTCATTTGTGTTGATGAACAAGCAATAGGAGTGGCAGATGGTGTTGGTGGCTGGGCTGATCTTGGTGTAGATTCAGGACAGTATTCTCGTGAACTTATGGGTAACTCAGTGATTGCTATTCAGGACGAGCCAAAGGGTTCAATAGACTCAGCTAGAGTCTTGGAAAAAGCTCACCTGAGTACTAAAGCTAAAGGTTCCTCAACTGCTTGTATAGTTGCACTCACAGATCAGGTACTTAGTTTTTCTTTTAGCAAAGCCTTTCTCTTTCGATCTTTTATTTTTCCCTTTGAAGTACTCATTTCAGCTCTGATGAACTTTCCGTTAATTTAAGCAAGTAATATCAATTGGGGAGTTGCTTTTTTGAGGTCATTTATGTATAACTTGGGGAGTTGCTCTTGTGAGATCATTTATGTATGGTTTTGTTGGAGTTCAAACTAGCATGGCAGAAATTTGTAAGTCTGCCGTTAATATGATTTGGCAATTTTATTCCACTGATCATTCATTCACACGATTTTCATCTATGATGGAAACTTGAGGAGCATGTATTTGGCACCCCAGTGGATGCATTTTTCCTGCAATTTTTGTAATTCTTCAGCAACATTAATTAATTTGCATATATATTGCTGCAGGGTCTTCATGCAATTAATTTAGGGGACAGTGGTTTTATGGTGGTTAGAGATGGATGCACTGTCTTCCGATCTCCTGTGCAGCAACATGATTTTAACTTCACCTATCAGCTGGAGAGTGGGAGTGATGGCGACTTACCTAGTTCTGGTCAGGTAATTAAGTGCTAACTATTTTTTATTTTCCATTTCCCTCAAAGTTCCTGCTTATATGCATAACATAAACTTAATTATTATTATAACATGAATAATATTTAAAAACATATGCCGCTTCCACCTACAGTTCGTGGCCTTATGCTTTTCTTCTGAGTTGCTTTCCCCATTATCTATTTTGTAACTTGGCAATATTTTCTGCTTGAAGGAGATAGTGCTACATGTTATTTGGTAGTTATAGTCTTCATTAATTCATCGGAGGATGAGGACAAGTCTACGACCTCTGTCTCATTTGTTTGGGTTCCAAGTACCTCCCCTACCTTATTCATACATTTTAATCTGTAATCATAATCTGTCTTTTATCATTTCATTTGTCAAGGCAAAAGCATTATTATCTTCCCGGAGCATTATTGCCAGTTTTAACTACATCCTTTATTCTAGGTCTTCACTATCCCAGTTACACCAGGGGACGTCATTATCGCCGGAACTGATGGTTTATTCGACAATTTGTACAACAATGAGATAACAGCTGTGGTGGTTCATGCATTGAGAGCTGGCTTGGGATGTCAGGTAACTGCTCAGAAAATAGCGGCTCTTGCCCGGCAAAGAGCTCTGGACAAAGACCGACAGACTCCATTTTCTACAGCAGCTCAAGATGCTGGGTTCCGCTATTACGGTGGGAAGCTGGATGATATTACTGTTGTCGTGTCCTACATAACGAACTCCAACGACGAATGACTTAACCACATTTCTTGTAAATATGATCTCCGAAATTTCATACCGAGTCTTAGATTATAGAGACGGTTTTTTGTTGTTGAACAATTCTCTTAATCTTGAATCCTGAAAGGAACCTTCGGTTTTGTTTACGCAGCTCTTGGTTGTTTTCCGGCTGACGAAGTTCCAATTCTTTATGAAAGTAGAAACAAGTGAGAGTTGCAGAGAACTTACTGGGCATCACAAATATTGGGATTTAACGGTTGCCAAATGCCAAGAGTGCATGAACGAAACAATGGAAGGTGGATGCTGATTGGCTACAGCCAACAGATGTTCCTTTTTATGTTTGTCGTTTGGACTTGTCCTGTTCTCTTCCTTATCCACAGACTGCAGATCTTCTTGTCCAGCTCTTTCTTTTTTTTTTTGTGTGGCTTCTATATCTTATTCCTTCTCTTCTTCTCTCTTTTCGTTTTCACCATCTTTTTTCTCTGGCTCTGTACTTCCCGCTACTGCTTCAGAGGCTCCAACCCGTTTTCCCAACTCTAAAGTTCTTCATTTCCCGCCAATTTCTGTTTCAATTTGGAGTTCCAATGGAGGCGAAATGTTTTTCTTGGCGTTGATTTGGGTGATTGCTATTGGGTAAAATGGAGAAACATCCGCGAAGGGAGAGTATTCTTTTGGGTTATAGTCCTCAAATTTCTTTCGGAAATCCAGCTTCTTCTTCGCCTAGAGTCTCCGATGGGAACTCCGATATTGACTTTAACGATGTGTTCGGTGGGCCGCCGAGAAGACGCTCGTCTATTAACGATAGTCGCTACAGCTCGAACGAGACTGCAGATTCGCTTCCTACAAAACAAGATGCCGAACCAATCGCGAGTCGTAATCTGTGGTCGGGTTTGAGCGAAAAGCCTGTGTTTGGGGAAGAACCAGCTTATGCAAGACGACTTCCAGGTGATGGTTTCTTTGACGACATATTCAAAGGCGAGGAATCTGGTGCTTCAACTCCTAAAAGGCACGATAGGGAACCTTTTTCGCCCATGTCGAGTTCTCTGGTTTTGAGCCCTGTTAGACCTTTGCCTCCCATGGCTGAGACCTTCGAGAGTCCATCTCTGAGTGCAAAATTCAGGTTCAACTTTCTCTATCCCTCCATCCTTAACATTTTTGGATATAATGTTTGCTAGGGTAGAGAGAAATAAAATTCTTCAATCTGATTGCATCTGATTGTTCATCAGTAAGTACTTCAAAAACAAATTTTTTGTACTAGGTTGAGGCTGTGGCGTGTTTGTTTTCCCTTCTGTAGGAAATGAACTTGTATTTTACTTGACTGCCTTCCATTTCGCAGCCTACCGGCAAGAGTGGCCAGAGGGATCGACGTTTCTTCACTGGGTTCTGCTACTCACATCACAAACAAATACAGGGATGTAGGTTTTAGTGGAGCGAATCACTCATATTCTCCTTCACTTCCTACATCTTCCACCTTATCAAGTCAAGCTCCGGAGGATGCAAAACACGATATTCAGTCGTTTTATCGGTCCAGCCTCTCCTCTCAGGAGTCAAGTCAGAACAGGGAAGAACCATCCCGGCAAGAAAAAACAGTTGGAACAAACATTGGAAGTAATTTGGAGAAGGTATTCAAAAGTACTGAAGATTCGACCAGCCAAAGCCAATTTCCGTTTCATTTTTCGATATATAAGTGGGCAAATAAGGAGGTGTCTTTTACGATGCCACCGATAAGAGGGCATGTATCTAGATTAAAACAAACTGCTAAAACCAGGAGATGCTCGAGTTCTAATGGCAGGATGGTGATTGAAAAGAATGCTAAGCAGTCTCCTACATCAACTCTGAGTAATTCTGATCGTCCCTCCGGCGATCATCCATTAACAAGCAAGGATTCTTTCAAATTAAGACCAGAAAAAGAAGAAAGTGATTCCATTTTGGAAGAGACCAAACAACAAATCAAAAAAAAGCCTCAACTTATCGAGGAACCAATTCTCCCTAAACCCCAACAGGAGAAGACGAGTAGTCTTCACAAGACTGCAGATCGTGCCCTCTTGCACCACTCGAGAAGAGAAGCTAAATATGCAGGTGGTTATGGTTTGGAAGAGCAAAACCAAAATGAACAAAAACCGTCCCTAATCGTTGAGGAACCAATTCTCTCCAAATCAGAATCAGAGAAGGCAAGCAGTGTTCTGGAGACTGTAGATTGTGCTCCTTTGAAACATTCAAAAAGAGAAGAGAAAGTCAACTCTTTTATAGATACAGGAGTTTCTGAGAAAACAGAGAAGGAGCTGCCGGAGTTTACGAAAGAGGCCGTCAATCATGAATCCCGATCTGCTCGTTCGATAGTAGATGATAATAAAGCTAAAGGAGGTAAGACTTTACAGCCATGATTAGCTTTAATGTTTATTTGCCATCTTTTTAAACCACCTTTTTGTCTAGCAGCTAAAGAAACATTGACATTCGACGATGGTAGTGAAATCAAAGCGAACAGCAATAGAAGATCACCTCTAAGTTTCGCCAGTAACAAAATTTTGGAGAAAGAGGACGGAGAAGCAACTATCGTAAGAAAGACGGAGTTGGAAAAATCTAGTTCTCAAAGTTCATCATCTAATTCCGGACTCAGTGCCAATGGACGGAGAGTTGGAAAGGTGAAAGACTTCGTCAAGATTTTCAACCAAGAGCTTTCATCGACGTCCAAAGCTGATATGGACAACCACAGCCCGAGCTCTAAAGAGAAACATAGAGGAAATTCTGGAGCAACCATCGAAGTTCGTGCGACTAAAACCGATCTGAAAGTTCCACTGCAAAATTTAAACAATACAGTTGCACATGTTTCAGTCAAGGTACAAATCCATGGTACATTCTGCATGTCTCCCAGATAAGTTTTGGTGAACTTTTTCTCTTCTTTATAGGTGGATGAGCTTTCCAAGCAGTCTTCAAATGGACAACCCGCCTCAAAAACTGACAGCCACAGAAACAACACCGCATATTCTGAACAGAATAACTCCGCTGGTAAGGGCTTCGAAGTTGGAAAGAGATTAGTTAGAAAATGTGGGAATTACTTAGAAAGAGATACAGCATTCAGCAATAGAAAATTCCCTAGTGTACTAAGTTATAAGACTAACGTTTGTCTGGGTGTTGTGTCTGATTTTATAATTTTCAAGATGCAATACGTAATTCATTTCATTTTTATGTCAGAATCTATACCTGAAGACTCAAAGTTTACGGTTGTAGACATTGACGAGACCTTTCAAGAGAATTTTCTGGTATGTTGTAGATATGCAAACCAATGTTTATTTGCATATTTACATCCCTTCAGTTTGTTTAGTTGAAATTATGAGTTATTTCCTCATTATTAATTTTCTACGCTCAATTGTGCATTCTTTATTTCACGATTAAATTCTTACGGAGTGATTTTAATCGACCATTTGGCAGATAAAAGAATTACCCCCGGATGAAATCAAACAACCACAGATGCAGAATGATCGAGAAGAACTTAAAGTAATGGAGTTACACATGAATATCTATACAGCACACATTTTGCTGTTAGTTTTGAAATTAAACTTGTGCAAAATTGCAGGCTATTGACGATAAAATACGACAATGGTCCAGAGGAAAAGAAGGGAATCTACGCTCGCTTTTATCTACTCTGCAATATGTACATCTGTTTTCTTTACTGTCATTCTTTGTTCTACTGCAATTGATAAATATGCAGTTAGGAATCCTTGGAATTTGGCGTTGAATTGATCATCAAAGTCTCTCCCACTAACGTCGGGTCTTGAGCAGGTTCTTTGGCCCGAGAGCGGGTGGAAACCTGTACCGCTTGTTGCCATTATCGATGGGAATGCAGTGAAAAGATCGTATCAAAGAGCTTTGCTCTGTCTACACCCAGATAAGCTTCAACAGAGGGGCGTTACTTCCCAACAAAAATACACTGCCGAAAAAGTTTTCGATATTTTGCAGGTAGCTCACTAGTATATATATATATTTTTTTGTTTTCAAGGTACTAGCCAACCATGCTCACGGATAATAGCATAGATCGACACGAACCTGAGGCCAAAACTTGTCGATGTTTTTTTTTCAAAACCGATGCAAAACCGCTGTCAAATTCTTGAAATTATAATACTAAGTTTGTGTCATCATTAGCCCTTTTATAATGACTTGAAATTCTTTATAACACGCCATGACATTTGCATTCAGGAGGCCTGGACGCTTTTCAGCTCACTCGGTCTATCATGAACATCAGGTGCATTGCAGAAGACGTTAGTTGCAGTCAACTCGTGTATAGGTACAAATAATGCTGCATTTACTATCAATGATTGTCATGAGTGATTAATACAATAAATTATAAATAATTAATTTATTATGTTAATTGTATAAATTTTTGATTGACAGATTAACTAATATTTTAAGATAATAGAATAAAGAGTTAAAATCATTTTAATTGAAAAAAACTTTAAATTATAAAAAATGCTTTAGCGGTTGATCGATAATCTTTTGTAATGCATTTTACATACAGAATGAGGGACCGTTTTAAAAGAACAATTTTTCGTTTTGTCGGATTCAAAATTCACGTGCAAGGTCATTGAGAACGGTAGACTGTTTTTTACAACGGTACCTCGTTCTCAATGATCTCTCATTCTTTATTCACTTTATAAATTAATTTTAAAAAAAAAATTACCAAACAATATTCAATTTAGTTGAAATTTTTAGTACATGTTTAATTAGTGTTGTTAAACAGGCGGGCTGGTGAGCCGAGCTCGTTACTATAGCGAGCTGAGCTGTTTAACTCGAGCCACACAGACGAGCCGAGTCGAGCTCGACTATCTGTGCTCGTGAGCCCGATGAGCCTGCTCGCGTCATGCCCAGCTCGGGACTGAGCTTTTCGACGATGGGCGAAGTTGGGCGAGCTTTCCAACGTCTCCGATGGAAGCACAGCTTCCAGAAGCTCGGGCCCTCAAACATCTTCGATCGTCGTCGGGGTCGGGATAGCTGGGCGATCAATCGTCCAAGTGCTAGGCGATCATCACCCATCGCCCAACAACGATGGGCAAAGCTGGGCAATCTTTCTGATATCTCCAATGGAAGCGCAGCGTCCAAAAGCTCGGGTTATTGAGCATCTTTGATCGTCGTCGGGATCGGGAGAGCCGGGCGATCGATCGTCCGAGCGCTGGGTGATAGATCGCCCATCTTCGCTGGGCGATCGCCCAGATCGCTGAACTCTTTCTGTCGACCGTCCTCCATTCAGCAGTTCAGTCGACTTTCTGCCCTTCAGTTCAGCAATCTTCTTTCCCTCGATTTTTTTTCTTCTCTCACACTAAACATTAAAATCAGACCGCTCAGCAACGCAGCGACTTGTTACCTTCGTGGGCCGATTCGACTTGCTTCGCTAGTCGGCTCGGGTTAGAAATTTTTTAGAGTCAGCTCGTTAGGCTCGGCAGGCTCATTAGGTTTGGTTCGTTAAGATCGGCAAGCTTGGTGAGCCGAATCTTTCTCAGCTCGACTCGCTTGTTTAACATCTCTATGTTTACTGTATCATGGGATGATAATTTGAAATTTTCTACTACTTGTATGATTTATTGTAATTGTTTAATTAAATAATTAACTAAAATTACAAAAAAATTATATAAGTGTTATAAAATGACGAAACTTTTCAGATTATTTTCTTATTATGTGCTGACAATGTAGTAAAAAATTTAACTAAATTGAATAACGTTTGATATTTGTTTAAATTTAATTTATAAAGTGAATAAATAACAAATATTTTAAATAAACATAATATTATTGGACGTGTGTTGCTATAACTGTTCAAATCAAGAGTAAATCACATAAAAGATTAGACTAGCTGTCAGTTATGTGACGAAGAAAAACAGAAATAAATAATAAACAGTTTATCAAAACAGTTTATTATCTCGTAGGGCTGGACTGAAAAATGTAAATATGGGCACACCCGGCCCGACCCAGCTCAGATGTGTAACGTAGAAAATAGAAATAGCCGTTCGGGGAGCAGCCAGCAGCCAGCACTGGCAGTGGCTTTTGAATTTCTTTTTCTCAACGGTAAGCAAGCTTCCCACCTTTATTTAATTACAACCAACTGACTTGACCCCTTGCCTAATCTTCCTTGCGCTAATCTCTCATTAGCGTCTTAATCTCTTTTTAATTAGGGTTATCCTTATTTTACTCAAATGATTATTCCTCCATTAAAGCTCTGTCAAGAAGTTATATTTTATAAAATATAGTTGAGATTATTTAAAAAATTATTAATTTAATTAGGGGTAAACGGTAAACGGTCATCCTCCGTCGGCGAGTAACACCGGCTATTAACGATCGTCTTGTTATAAAAGGCCAAAAACCGGTCTGAGAGTTGCTGCTTCTTTTATCCCCTCTGCAATTGCTCTCTGCGCTCCGTTCTGCTTCTGCATCCAAACATTATTTTCCCCCGCTCTGAAATTCGCGTTGACTCCACGATTCTGTGACGTATCGCGTTTTTGCAACTTGGTTCGATAGGAGGTATCGCATTTTAGAGTTTCTTGGGCAATGTCGGTGGCTACGAAGCCTCAGTCGCACGCTAAACTGGATTCTGGGAGGCGAGCTATTCTGTATCCCGGCGGGAATAGAGTTAGGGTTTTGGAAGAGAAGAAATGCAAAAATGACACCGTCAAGAAGCCGAAGAGCTTGAGCAAGGTTGTTTCTGGAATTACTGAATCGGCTGTAAGGAATAATGTTTCGGTTGATAGCTCTTGTTCGTCGGATTCGGCCTCAAGCGGCTCTTTGACTAAATTAGTGAATTCTAAAAGGACGGAAAAGCGAAAGGATTTGAAATCAGTTAGGGTTGCTCCTAATGGTGACGAAGTCTCTGAGATGTCGATGAAACTTTGCGTTCCCCTTAAACGATGTGATTGGATCACGCCAAATTCCGGTGAGCAACACGGTTTTCCAATAACTCCGTTGTGATATGTTCTTTTCTTTTGACGGAAGTGTTGAATGTTGAGAGATTTGGTGGATAAAAACGACGAAGAGATGCAAGAAAAAAAATTTAATATACAAGAGTCTACGAAGTTTTTTTATTATCTCAAATCTCAGTCCTGGACAATGATTGATGCTCACACTGTGAATGCATGGTAAAAATGTATCTGTTCGTTATTATAGTTGATCAGGATCATAAAAATAATTGGAATACATGTGGTCTTAGTCATTATGGGTGTTCAAACTACTGCATTGTGGAGAAATACCACTCAATAATATTGACATTTGCCACTTTCTTAACAGATCCAATTTACATCTCTTTCCACGATGAAGAATGGGGTATTCCTGTTCATGATGAGAATAGACTGTTTGAACTGCATGTATTTTCAATCGCATTAGCAGAACTCAGCTGGCCTGAGATTCTTCATAGGAGAGATACATTCAGGTATGTTTATGCGCGTACATCGTTGATCAACCAATAGAGGCATCGACTGTTTATCGGCTTTTCTTTTGGCAGGATGGCTTTTGATAATTTTGAACCATCATCAATAGCAATGTTTACGGAGAAGAAGCTACTATCACTTAAAACAAATGGCTTTCTGTTGCTATCTGAGCCAAAACTTCGTGCCATTGTAGAGAATGCCAAACAGGTTCTGAAGGTATGGGATAGTGCTCTTTGTGGTGCCCGTGATAGACACTTGCATTGTGCTTAAATGCAGGGGTTCCTTTTCATTTAGTTGTCCTACCATGAAAGATATATTAAATATAGATTGTGCTCTTCAGAAATAATCCTTTTGGGCATGAAAAACTTTACTTGGCTTTAATTTTGGTCTAGTAAAAGATCGGCATTTGATGGGTTTGAGTAAAATTATCCATTTAAAGATAACTTCGGATTAGTCCATAAATAACCTGTTTTATGTTGGTTTATTTCTTGAAGGTTCAACTGGAGTTTGGTTCCTTCAGTAATTATTGTTGGACATTTGTTAATAAGAAGCCTATTAGAAATGGATTTCGCTATGCTCGGCAAGTACCTGTAAAGACGCCAAAATCAGACTTGATGAGCAAAGACTTGATGCAGAGAGGATTCCGTTGTGTTGGACCGACTGCTATTTATTCGTTCATGCAAGTGGCCGGAATGGTTAATGATCATCTCATGTCGTGTTTCAGATACCACAAGTGTAATACGCAAATTAACAACGATTCAAAGACCGAATTTGAGGAATTGAATTTACTTACTGAAGTTTTTGAGAAAACATGCTTTTCCTCAATTGACGACCAAGGCAAGCCCCGTCCATGATCGATCTTGCAAATCGGAGTAACAATTGGTTAGTGTTAATTACCTGCAGATTTACTAACAGAAGTTCCCCATCACGTAATTTTATAATTTTGTAAGGAACCTGGTTATTGTAAGAATCTGTGTTTGAGATGTGTTTAGATTGTTATATGTATGGATGAACAAGGGTAAGAATGAAAGATAATTTGCTCAACAAAGTCAAATTTTCTTCTGTTTTTAACTTCTGAAATAAATTAGAATTGATGTGAAGATTGTTGTAGAATGAACATGGAACTTGTTGGGTAGTGAAATTAAAAACTCAACTAGCTTCAATGACACACGTCCTTAAATATATTGGTCATATTATATACTCAGTAGGGTCAATGCACCAACTTTACTGCAAAAAAATATGGGAGGAATTTAAGTTGAAAATTACACTTCCACTGTCTGAAGGGTGTTTCTCAGTCGTGGGTTGAGAGAGAGAGACAGAGAGAGAGTGATAAAAATAGATTATATATTGATAAAAATCCAATGTTGAATAAACAAAGCAGTATGTTTATCCCACATGATACATCAATTCCTCAATCCCCGGTAAACCATCTCATGCATAGATGATGAGGTTTCCAATTAGACAGACACAACAACACATTATCTACAGAATAATTCTAGACGAAGACCATCTAAACCAAGGTGAAATGAAGCAAACTTGGAAAATCAAAGTAAAAACACAGTTCAATTAATTTCAGACAACATGTGCAACTTCCTGTAAGGATTGGCAAATATGAACCATGTAAACATTTGTTTTTTTTTTTTTTAATCTCGTATTCTCTGACCGTTTACTGTGGTCTCTGAATCTTACTTCCACCAAGGGTGAGCTCTAAATCGTCAAGTCTCACCTCGTGAATTCTCTCCCCTTCCCAGGCCTTCAGCTTTTCGCCAGAAAATTCAAACTCATTGGCTCTCCCTTTTTCTTGGATTGAAAGATTGGGAAGAACTTGCTGAGCTACAGGTTTCATGAGGTTAAAAGTTGGAGAGGTAGGCATTGCACCTGCATAGGCTGCATATGCTTGAATGGTCACCCATTGGCATGAACCAATGGTCGAAGAATCAGACTCGTGACATTCGGGTATAGTGGTTGGTGTAAAAAACCGCTGGCGAGTAGGACTAGCAGGTGCAGAAGCAGCAAAGAAAGGGTAATTTAAGGAGGTCATAGATTCTTTGGCAATGGCATCCCAACAAGGTATTGGCTTAGGATTTCTTGAAGTTGGGGAGGAGACAGGAGGAGTCACGGGTGCACTGTTTGAGATTCGGAGAGGAGGAAGAGACATGGGAATAGCTTGGCGAAGATACGGAATGAGATTTGACGAGTTATTGGGATCAACTCGAGAGGGACTCGGGAAGGATGATGAAGAAGGACTAACTTGGTAGGAAGGGATTGGACTAGGAAAAGATGAAGATAAAGGACTGGAAAATGATGAAGATAAGGGACTGGGATTTTGAGAGGAGTAAGGAGTGAGTTTGGTGGAGGTACCTGCAGTGTCAGTTGGGGGAGTCTTGTATCCCTGCAAAAAAACCATTCCCAAATGAAAGGAATGTCATTTACAGAAGCAATGAAACTCAACTAGCCGATTGACACTTCAAATTTCCATTTTCGAATAGTTTTCTTTCGAGAAGGATCTAATATCCAGTTACAATGCAGCAGTTTCATCAAGTATCTACATCGGTTTGGAAGCTAAAAATGGCGATCACAGAATGTTAAGGCACTAATTGAAAGACTCTCCTTTAAAATACTACGTTTAATACATTTCCAATAGAAAATTCAAAATCATGCAAGAGGAAGCTGAATCCAAGAAAATAAAACCGATCAACACTCCTGCGAGCATTGAACTTGGATCTAAGTGCGAGTGACAGAAAGAAGATAGTGAAAAACCATTAAATCAGCCAAGATCTTTGGTGAAGAAGACAAAAAAGAAGCAAATATCCAAATGATTCAGAGAAACGGTAATAGACGAATAGAGTAGACGATGGAGTACCTTGCGATAGGTTGTACCGTCCTCTTCGACAGTCCATCCAGCTTCCACACAGAGAGCTTTAAGAACCTCGTTATTGTCACAGTGCTTTGGCAAATTGTAATTTCCCTGAGCTCTAAGCCCCATGTATATCTTCGCCGCTATAGCTCTCCTCCTCCTCTCCCTCCTCCTGTTATTCTCTCTCTCCCTCCACGACGGCTTCCTCCTACTCGTCGTAGCAGACGTCGCACCATCTGACGTCATTTTCCACCCACCGGTACTCCGTGATTCTCCGAACCCGAACGCCCGATCCTCGTAAAGAGAGGGAAGGAAGATGCGTTCACGAGGATTACCCTTTACTTCCTCGCTGTGTGTGTAGAAGAAAGAATCTCTCTTTGAGCGAGGGACTTCAATTTAGAAAATATTCGAGTGTGGGCGAGTGCAGGAAGTCGCACTACGCTTCTCTAGCTTTTGGTGCGTTTGATTGAAAATCAAGGGTCTCCAGGCAGTAGAGGTAAGAGAACACGTTAATCCCACCCCGTGCGGCGTGGACGTTCATTGTAACCGTCCTCTCCATGGGTAAATCATGTCGAGGGTCGGGTCCAGCAGTTGGGAGTGGGACCCACCATTTTGGACCTTATTGACCAACTAGAAGTCCAAGACACTGTCATCGTCGTACATTTTGTATTCTCCATTTTACCCTTTTCTTGGTTCACTTGAAAATGATTATATAAAATTAAGTTAATCTTTTAATTTTATTCTTTTATTATATCGTTTAACCTCTTACCCTAATAAATAATATTTTATTTATTTATTTATAATATATTTTAATTATTATATCAATTAAAAAAATATAATTAAAGAATAGTGTTTAAATTTGATATGTGGCAATAGCCGCATATTATTTAGGTCTTTCCGTAATAAGAGAAACTACGAACAATGTTACGTTTTTTAATTTATTTTCTTAATAAAAATTTATAATATATCAAATATTTATTGATATAATAAATTAAAAATATTTAATTTATTATATTAATTTTATATTATTTACATCACTTATCATTTTTCATAATAACAATTTTTTTTAGATATTAAAATAAGACATTAAATAGAAAATTAAACTTATCTAAAACAAAACTACGCGTCGTTCATTCACATCCCAGAAGACGTGGCATTTTCAATTTAGAAAGACTCGATCCCGAGAAATTTATTCCTCCTAATGGGGCCACAGAAATTTCCATCATCCATGTTTTCCAGCCAATGAAAAATAAACACGTGGAACACAAAACGAGTAACTTTGTACGTGGTAAATAAAGTAACCATGGTTAAGTGAAGTTTGAGTTCATCACTCACCCACTTGCTTCCTCCTATAAAAAGTTTCGAAGCCCATTCGAACTCACCAACAAGCGCACGCTTTGAGAGGGGACGAAGGAAACTATAGCTGACTTCGCAGGGTCTTCTTCCTCTTCTTCATTCATACATCCATCGGGTATTCCTCAAACTTACTGCTGGTTCTCTGCTGCGTTATACTTTTTTTCCCTGATTGTTTGGATGATAAGAAAATGAGTGAAATTGGGAATTGGGTTTGGTGGATCGATAAATGAAGATGAACCGTCTGGAATTTGTGTTGGCTGAGGTGATTTTGGTTTTTTTTTTCTCCTTTGATAAACGATGGATGATTATATTGCTCGTAATGAACTTTGATTTCATCTTCTTTTTTGGTTTTAGAAATTTAAAGTGGAACGTGTTCTTGTGATTGGCACCACGAAATTTCCCGTAAACTTCATTTGCAATTAGTTTCATAAAGTTCTATACGGTCTTAAATCTCCAATTTAATTTTTGCGAGGATTTTGTGTTAGTCTTTGGCTTTAATTGAATGTAGTTTTGAACTTGAATACAGGAACTTTCTTACCTTAGTTATATTTCTCCTTCCGTTATTTCCTATGTTTCTTTTTTTTTTGCCGTCCTTTCGTTCTTACTTCTATTTTTGTTTATTGCTGAGGAAACTACTTCTTTGGTTCCATATTGGAAGTTGAGCAATTTAGAGGAAAGAAAAGTATAATCCATTTGATAATTTAACAACTTATTCCTGTAATTTTTTGATATTGATTTTAATCCCTTTCATCTTTATCTGTTGTTTAGTTATTGTCTTGCTATTTCCAGCTTATTGGACCAACCCAGGAAAGGAACTAAATTTTTCTTTCGAATTAGGTCATCATGTATCCTACCAAAGCTTCTCCACCTACTGGCATTGATTTCTTTTGTCCCGTCAAGGACCTGTTCCTGTATCTCGAGAAATTACATGGCGGATCATCTCTTCCAGAAAATGTCATTGCCGATGTTAATCCTTTCCAGCATATGCCATCGAATTTGCCTGGTCAATACCTTTTTTTAGCTATCATTTTCAAGTCTCAAACCATCTTCACTTGCTTTTCATTTAATATGTCGATTACTTGTCCATTTAAAATCTTTCTATATTAGATTTCTATTTATTGAGTTGCTCAATCTTCTTACATGTTTTTACAGATGGCGTCTGGTTTTTTGTTCGTGCCGGGGAGAAAGCTCGTACTAGTTTTGGATTCTGGAAGATTAAAGGGGAGGCTTGTAGTTTATTTTCGAACCAATTCATTACTGGTTGGCAAACTACTTTTGAATACTATGAAGGGCAAGCCCCTCATGCCCTTAAAACAGATTGGTTGATGCATGAATACTGGATAGTTCAGAGGAAAATACGTGAGACTGGCAAGACAAAGGTAAAACTTCAAATTATCCAACCTAAGATGATAATTAGCTAAGACGTTCTTTCTGCGTTTGATCTTTGCGCAACCCGACAATCATCTTCCAGTTTGGTTGGACCATCTGCAGGAAACTAGTTCATTATTTAGAGTCTTTTTGGGAGGTGAAGTCAAACAAAATGATCAAAAGATGCAGAAAATGTTTGCTTCCAACACTATTGCCGAGGAAAATCAGATCCTTTCCAAACAATCAGCCTTTGGAAGCGAAAACTATACTGAGACTTCTGGTTCAACAAGCAGTCCTCGGGTATAAAAAATAAAACCCAGATAAGCATGATTATAGTGCAGTTTAGGACCCCTTTGAAACTGAATGGAAGTACTTCTCCTCGATAAAATTTTGTGATGAATTGATCTCCAAATCAACGCTGCTTATTCACTCTAAATTTGATTGATTAGTTTATGCTGCATGTTGATGTTCATCCAAGCTTGCTGGTTGAATTTAGTAGTTCAGACCATTTTCATCCCCTTTTTACTAGACAAAAAAGGCTTTTTATTTTCTCCATCTTGAATTTTCGCTCTGTGTAATTCGTTTTCTCCATGGTGTTCTTCTGCTTGGGATTTTTGTCGAAAGGATTTCTAAGTAGATGATCTTGGTGTTTATTTTTCTCCTTTCTCGTTCTGGGGTGGAAAATTAAGTGCTAAATAGGCTTGGATGATTGAGTATTTATCAGTGACATCTAAGAATCATTCAATCGGTTGAAAGTTTGCTCTGTTTTCATAAGTTGATTCATTGGTAGGCGAGCAAGGACGAAGGGCCCGTACAGTTGAGAGCAGAAAGGAAATTGTCGGATCATCACAATCTGCATCAAGAAAATGTTGATGAATCCGACTATCTTTCCAGAGGCGACTTCTTAGAACTGCATGATCTAGATATTCCACCTTCTCCAGCATCAAGCTCAGAAAATTCAAGCTGCTTGACAATGTCATCAGCTGAAAGCTTCGATTCACTGGACTTGTTATATGAAATAGAGCATGAAATTAACCTGGACTTGGTCAGGAGAGATGTCTCTTACAAGTCCACTGCCCCAGCACCTCTTAGACTTAATGAGTCGTTTATTTCCCACCCATCTTCTTCAGGTATTTATTTCACTCAGTCGTATTAGCTGTATGTCTAAAATTTGAGGCCTTACCGTAAAAGATTCTCTCATATTTCCTGTTGCAGTGAATTCTGGTAAGATAGTGGAAGAAAACTGGAATCGCAGAATTCAAAAAGAGCAACCTTTGAACCGACCCAGAGACCTGTCTGGAGATTCTTCTAACTCGGGGGCTTCATCCAGTGGAGACCCCATTACAAAGGGAGAAAAGAAGGGTAAGGGAGCGAAGAAGAGGCATAGAAAGTTCCTCTGTTTCATACCCTTCTGATTTATCTGTTCATAAACCTTGCCACTTGGGAGGCGCCATGGCAGATTTTTTTAAACCTTATATCAGTATATGTGTGGATTGGAAACCTTGGAAAGTAGAGTCGCTGCTTCGATCTTGTCTGTAATGTGTGTTTCGCCAGTGCATTAATATATCATAAAGTTTTTTACTTTTTGACACTGGCGTCTTGAGAGATTAGAAAGATATTAAATTGGAGCAGAAATAAGAACAAAAATGGACGGCTTTTGTGTCGGAGGTGGTGGAGATATGACGGCGTTTGTCGAGGAAGACGAGACAACATAAATAGGTAACGGAGGCAGGCGGGCAGCTAACATTATCATGTTTTTGCTTCTTCTTCAAATTTCAAATCGTCGCCTTTTAATCTATTTTTATTACTCAAAAATCCGATCCAATAATATTCAAATGCCGGGTGGTTGTGGGGCCCATTTTCAATCCATGCCTTTTTCCTGCAGTCAACTAATAACTGAGCACTAAAGTCAAAGATGGATATTTATTAGTATTATTATGGTAACGGGCAATAAAAATCATATACTACATAAATCAACTATTATTTGCTTATCATCTAAACTTTCGTAGTCGCTCACGATTCAAATGCGACCGTCTGTACTTAAAATTTATACAAAATATAATTAGAATAAACGATCTCAACTTCACGCTGTCATCGCGTAATCGTCCACAATTAAAATAAAATCTTTCGCAACTTGAAAATATGTGCAAAATGTACTAGAGACACATGTGCAAACTTGATTACATGTGTTCGCGCACTCTTAAAATAGATACAAAATGAACTAGGAAACGAACATCTTCAGATTCATATAGTGGACCAAACGATCGCTCACAATTAAAATGTGGTCGAACGTACTTGAATTTAACTATAAAAAGATTTGATTTTTTAATGTACGATAGTCTAAAATTTGACTTGATAACGAATATAGTTGATGTTTTGTATTATCGGGGGTAATTTAATTTAAATTTTTTTTCTTTAGAATTATTAAAATTTAAATGTTTTTAAACATCAAATAACAAAAATTAGACTAAAAGATTTAATTAACCAGTAATAATTTGAAAAAACGATGATAGTGGATCTTATTAAATTAAAGAGTAATGTTACAATATATTTTTTGTTATATCTTCTTAAAATATTTATTTACTTATCTTATAAATTTTAAGCAGTTTAATTTTAATTAAGTGAATAGATTAAGAAAGTAAATTTAATATTATATTAAATTAAATATAGAATTAAAACCACGATTGTTTTTTATACGAAAGCAAAACGGGTGGTGGACACGCGCGTTCTTCCGTGACTTCCGCTCCAAAAGAAGGATGATTGACGAGCCATCTGTATTTACGTGGCACTATTTTATTGGTCAGTTTTCGGTCATCGGGATTCGTAACGACGAACCAATAAAGAAATAGCAGTTCTGCTCAGTCTCTCTCACATAAAACACACCCACTTCTTCTCTCTCATCAGATATCTTTGTGTTTTTTCTCCGCAAAAATCCCTCAATATCTTATCGGTTTCTCTCTCTTCTCTGTCTGAAATTCTCGTCAAGACGCTTAGCCATGCGTGATCTTACTTCTGGCTGTAATTTTGAGCTCTAAGACCAGTGTTTTGACGCAGTCTTTTGCAAGTCAGAGTCACTGAGCTGTTGAGCAGAAATGCTTGAAGCAGTGGAGAGCTCTAACAATGGAGGATTCTCGCAGTTGCAGAGCTTTGGCGATAGTAGCGAGGAGGAGCTATCCGTACTTCCTCGTCACACTAAAGTTGTGGTAACCGGGAATAACCGTACCAAATCGGTGCTCGTCGGGCTTCAAGGAGTTGTCAAGAAAGCTGTTGGTCTGGGCGGTTGGCATTGGCTGGTACTTTGTCATTTTTTATGGAGAATTTTTTCAGTTCGAATTCGGTTTATTATCGTGCTGTCAACTGTATTTTCGAGTTTGTGAAGCTTTTGTTACCCAACGAATATGAACAGTGTTCTTCAAATTTGGTTTCTATTTGGAAAGTTCTTTAATTAACCTACTCCATTCTTTAGTTTGATTTGATAAACTTTCGAATCCCTGTTTATCTTCTTTTACATCCATAATTCTCATGGATCTGACAAATAAAATCCATTTTTAGCTGGTTACGCTATATGTACGTCAATCCCTTTTGTTAGGTTCGATTTATTGGTATATGCCAAATGTTAATGTAGTGAATTTAAATTGTTCGAATTTTTCTTCAATTTCCACTGCTACTCTTATTTTGAGTGCATGGATTTCGATTTTGATTCGGAGTTGAAGGGCATGTGCTAAACTTGGTAAATATTCTTTTGGGTTGAAACGCTTGAAGTTCTAAGTTTGGAATACCTTGTTATTCCACGGATTGTTTACTTCATTAGTCCCTGATTTTTCCCGTGATTTAGTTTGAGACCAATGAATTTTGTTGTTTACCTCTCTAAAAGTAAAAGGACTAGTTAAATTATTAATAATGTAGAAATGTCAGACTGAGGAATTAGCTTAGTGATTGTAAAACTCCTTATGTCAAGGCTGCTTCCCTTGTTTGGTGAAGTTGAAATTTCAAAATTGGATCACTAAACTTTTTTAAGCTTTATTTAATTCTTATATCAGTAATTTAATGTCATTTTTGAAATTTTGGTTATTACTGAGAATTATAGCTCGGACTTGCTTGCAATTTGGTATATTTTTACCGAAAACTTTGACTTAATATGGTCCAAGTTTATGTCTCCAAATTGAAAAATACCTAAATTCACAATTCTGATCTCCCCACATATCTGTTAATCTCCGTACACAATCCCTTAGGTTGGTATATCGCAAAAGTTCTTTTTTCCTTGGTTTTCTGGAACACCTCTCAAGTATGGGAATGCGTTAGTGGATCACTTGCATTATGCACTTTTTCCCTTGCCTTTTTATTGATATTCATGCGAATTGAAAAAAAATTACAGGTCCTTACAAATGGAATAGAAGTAAAGCTACAACGAAATGCCCTAAGTGTAATTGAAGCTCCCACTGGTAATGAGGAAGATGATGATCTTGAATTTGAAAACTTACAGTGGAATGTATCAGATATGGGTAAGTTGAGCACAATCTTATGTCCATCCCTTTGGATTGTTTATGAAGTGGAAAGTTTCCCTAATCGTTTCAAAAATTAGGTGTTCTGTGGAAATTGTGTTTCACGATGCCATATTTTGATTAGTTGTGTAGTTGGAGCATTACATTGTTTTTTGAATCGCATCAATGTAGTAATAGTTGTTATCTGGCTCAGTTGAGGTTGGCACATTGGATCCGTTTGGTCTATTCACCTTTTTCTTTTACTTTGTTTTAATTTTCCTGTCTCCCTTATTCTCTTTTCCTTTTCTGGCCCCAAACACCTTTTTAATAATGCATATCCTGTTTCTGATCTATCAGCCTCAGATGACACACTAAAGTCACACCGATCAAGGTACAGAATGCACAAATCATCTGGCTTATCTTATAAGACTATGAGTAGATCCTTATCATGTGACTCGCAGTCTAGAGGATCAATTTCTACTCCTCGTGGGTCCACGGTATACACTGTCTGGATTATTTTTTCCACATAAAATGTAGCAATATTTGACTTTTTTTCATCTTAATGATCACTCTCACACTTCTGAAAATTGCTGTTCAGAAGGTTGACCTGCGGAAATTGGAGATGGCTGCTTTGTGGAGATATTGGCGACACTTCAATCTTGTAGGTTCTGTTATTGGACACATTTTAATAGTTTTGGCCACATTATTGTATGTACTCACTAATTCAATATTTCTAGGTCGATGCCATTCCAAACCCGTCAAAGGAGCAATTGGTGGACGTTGTTCAAAGGCATTTTATGTCACAGGTACTGAAAACTTCCGCAGCCGATTCAATTTTCCTGCTTTTTCCTTACCACGTGTGCTTCTGTTTGTATATTTGATGCAATGTAGTATAATTGCTATCAATATGTGTCCATTTTAGCAAATGGACGAGGTGCAGGTAATTATGGGGTTTGTAAAAGCGGCAAAGAGACTCAAGATGGTCTGCAAATGACGGGCAAAATGTAATAACCCGAGATGAGCCCGGGCCAGAGGATCCCCACCATTGCTAACAAAATACAGTTAGTGGCCAAGAGTTGCACCACTTTCTTTCAATTGATTCTGTCTGTGTAAGATACCTATCCTTGCCTTTGTTTATGCTTATAACTATTATATTAGTTATATTATATAGGAGTGGATTTTAGAACCTCTTTTTGGTAGTGTAATTATGTATATATAAAATGGAAAACTGGCTCTGGCTACAATCTTTGAGCAAGAACAAGTCTTACCTGGCATTTTAATCTGAAAATGTAGTCCATAAGCTTGCTTTCCACTGCACTTGGTGTTTGTTTTTAGGAATGATGTCTGTTCATTCATGTGTGTTATGCGTCGCGTTTTCGTATTAAAGAACTCACCTGTCCAACAAAGTGACGTTTACACTCAGATTTCTGACAAATTAAATTGAAGTTTTCATTAAATGCATGTATTTGTGTGAAGAACTGGTTGGTTGGTTGGTTGGTTCATGGTTGGATGTTGTCGATGAATGTAAAGGAGGAAGCCGATGAAGAAGATTTTCATATCAAAGTGGGTCCCAGTCATTATTAGCCATCTATTTTCTCATGGGCTACGTTTGAACCGTTATTGATGAATCATCCCCCAGTGGGTCCAACTGATTACATGGTTATATAATATATTTCATGCGTGAAATAAATGAAATGAAAAAATTTATATCCGAGTCAGCGTCGGCGCCGGAGCAACTGGAAGAAGACAGCAAGTGGATAAAATGGGGAAGGGAAAGGCGAGTCATATGCGTCTTAGAATTCTGGTTCTAGAATCCTGCGGGTAATGATTTGAAGATAAAGGATTTGAAATGAGGGAAAGAGGCTAATCCATTTGTAGGTCAGTATGGGCTTAACTCGCCTGGTTAATGGGTTTTGAGAGATGGTTCAATTTGAAGAAATGGGTAGGACAAATAATTAAAGAGCAGATGCCCCACCCAATGCTCAAAAGTTCAAACATATCCGCAACCAACATCGACCCACTATATACTATGCTTCGTTTACACTCCGACTTCAATAAATAAACCTACATTACTCAAATTAAACTTCACAAAATAAGCTACGATATAAGAAAAAATAAATAAATGGCGAAACTTATTATTATTTACAGCAAGACAGACTCCAATTATGGATATATTTGTTGGCTTGGAGTCACATCAACGTACGTAGATAGTGAAAGGTTGCCCCTCGTTTTTTTTTTTATTTTTTATTTTGATAAAATAATTATGAAACTAAATCTTTATTATCTGCTTATCCTTTGTTAGATATTTCTACCAATAATATATCATATGACTTGGAGTGGACCCATATAAAACTTCAAATATTAATTTACTTTCTTATTTTAATATATCAATATATTTAAATTCATGTATAAATTATAAATACTAAACATTGTTTGACATGTTAAATAGTAAAATAACAAAATAAACGTAACATTATGCTTAATTTATAGGTATAGAATTTTTGTTATTTTAATTTAATTGCGAATATAAAGACGAGAAACTTGTATATTAGTTAGATGCTAAATGAAACTTTAATTTCTATTTATTGTAACATTTTCATTATATGCGCTTATAACACGTTAACATATACTTATAGAATTCGATCTTTACTTTTCTTCAATATTGTTTCCTCTAACTTTCCTCTTTTATTAACTTATTTCCTCCATTTTATTTATTTGCATTTAATTACGTCAGAAATCAAACGATAATAGAAAAAAATATTAATGTGAGACAATAAATTTACGTGAAAAATTCCTTTCACAAAAAAAAAAAAAAAATCACAAATAACTGTGAAAATCAAAATACAATCGCAAGTTTTGAAATTAAAAATTCCACAGATATATAGAGAAAATAAAATTTTCAATAATATCTATAATACGAGTTTGCCGACTTGACCTAATAGAATTCGGGCCACGTCAGACTCTAACAAATTATAACGAGGTAGTTATGCGCAAAAGGAAAACTCAATTAACACTAATGGCCTATTTTACTATCTTTAGAATATTATACTTTTATTTTCAGTTTTTTAAATTATCTTTCCATCATCATCAAGAGAATAAAGTTTTATATATTTTAAAATAAATTACAATAAAGCAACTTAGCATGCCAAAAAAAAAAAAAAAGACCCAGCACTAAGCAAGTAATTAAGATATTAATTAAGTAATTTAAATCATCAAACTTTTAAAGAAAAATATTGGTGTCGTCGTGCCCACCAGCTCTGACTCTGACCTAACACAAAACACTTCCATCCTTGTTTTTATCGACCCACCATTACCAGCAAGCCCCCTTTTCTTAATCAAGATTAGTAAACCTGATTAGATGAGATGATCATTAACTAATACGTGATTATTTCATAAGCTGCATGCTTTTTGTGGAAATTAGTCTCTCCCCATGGAAACTGGAAAGAGTTCAATGGAAGCAAGAGCGGGGTAATCATTGTCTTCTTCCACCAGACGAAGCCATTTATTGAGAGGAGAGAGAAAGAGAGAGAGAGAGAGATGATGAGTTTTTGCAAATCTGACCATTCATTTGCCTTTGCTTCCTTCCTATTTTGCTTAAAAAGTGCCATTTGTTACAAAAAGAAAATGGTTTTTAAATAATAGACAGCAGGGTATTAATGGGATTATGCAGTTGAGATTAAGGATGGCTCAATTAATACGATAGAAAATCTAAACTCAGATTTCGTAATGGATTAAATAGCCAATAATTATGTTGGAACACCTGTACTCTTATCTTATCCATCAATTTCATGCTCGTACACAGTATAATAATTTAATAATGTTCAAATGACCATTTTATCCAGAAAAATATAATTATTACAAGATTAAATTGCAAAAAATATATATTAATTTTATTTGACGAAGCTAACATCCAATCTAGAGTTATTCCAAAGTTGAACTGTTGGAAAAGTATACCTTTTCGTGGCTACTTTCCAAAGATCTGATTCCCCCCCTCTAAATTAGACTTTATTCCAGCCATTTTATTACAAGTAATTTAGACAATATTTATAAATTATGGTATTTTTCAAAAAAAAAAAAGGGGGCAGTTTTGTGATTTATTGCTATAAAAGGGGGTATTTAGATAACTAAGAGTCAGATATTATTATTATTATTTATTTTACTTTTTTGTTGCCTAAAAGAGTTATTAAAAATGGAAATGGAAACTATTAAAGGTGGGAAGAAAGTTGTCGTTCTTCACCTGACCTGACCTGACCCAACCCACTCCATCTACTTGATTTTTTCTTTCCATTCTCGTTTCTCCCTTCGGTTACAGTCTTTTCTGCGCTGAGCAGCCCCGGAACTTACTTTTTTGAGTTAATTGTGGTTTCTTAATCATTGTCGGAGTCATTCGAAGCTCTCTGCTTTGATTTACTCCTGGTTAGATCATTGAGTTGGAGAAATCGAAGATGGGTTCTTCCCCTTTCTGCACTAGTGCTTGAATCTAATTGGGTTTTTTCTTTTGAAGAAAGGGTATTTGTTAGTTTCTTGAGTGAATTTCTCTTTTAATAGTTCTGAAATGTTGAATTCCCAGCCGCTTTTCTGGGTTTTGGAACCGCTCGGATTGCTGTCGGCGAGTTGATGGAATCTTTAGTGGTAGTTTTTGAGTCTCTGGCCATTAATGGAGGTAGTAATTCGTTGTAGTCCATGTATTGCCCGCAGAATTCATACTAGGCTTCGATTTGCTGCAATTATTTTCAAGGTGAGTCCTAACAGTCAAATGTTTTGCAGTGTAATTAAATACCTCTCCTTTTCCGCTTTAAGCTTCTCGAAATGGGATTTTAGGGTTTGGCTATTGGTTATTTCCCTTTGATTGGCTTATTTTTCTGAGCTTCTGATCGATGGATGAGAATATGTGGAGTAGGGGAGGAAAATCTGGGTTTATTTCTGGGAACCTAGGAAGTTTCGAGTAGTTTTGGCACATTTTTTCCTCTCTCTTTCGCTGCCTTCTTTAAGCTTCTTTTGGACTCCTAGACAGGCTATGATTTATGTTTTATGAGGATTCGCGGCATATCATCTTATTAGGAAAACCACTATTTTAGTATTTACTTGAATGCTGGTTTGGATATTTTTTGTGCTGCAGATTCCTCTTTTCCGAGTTTTCCTTCGCGAAATCCTTGATAATTTATCCAACCTTCTCTGGTACTCTGGAGGCAGAACCGTCATAGAAAGTGCTAGTTGTTTTTCTGTTTTTGGGGGATTTGATATTTGTCCCACCTTATAATTGATCGGGTCTAAAACCTTTAGATTGTACCTAGAAAGAACTCTGATGATCTGTTTTGTTAAATCAGATAGGAAGAAACAATTCACTTTATTCTAGTTTAAGTTAGATCTACTTCTCTGCGTAGCACACATTATGGTATTTTTTCAATACCAATATGTAATGGTTTATCTGCTCCTGCAGATTTTATTGATATTCATATGTTCAGAGGCGACAAATGTAAAATCTCAAGAAAGGAACCCTCAGTTGGATTTGGTAGCTGAAAACATCGTATCACATTCTTGCATCCATGATCAGATACTTGAACAAAGGAGACAACCTGGTCGGAAAGTGTATTCTGTTACTCCCCAGGTCTATGGGGCTTCTACTACACCAAAACACCTTCACCGTAGAAGTAGGGAATTGCTTGGACATTCTGAATTATTAGAGCACCAAAAGGATGCAAAACAGCCTATTAGAATATATTTAAATTATGATGCTGTTGGTCACTCACCTGATAGAGATTGTCGAAATGCTGGTGATATTGTGAAGGTGATTATTTTCTTCAGCTTTGTTAAGTATATAGATTGCAGGCATATAGCTAATATGAATTCTTTGGCATATCTCTGTTTCTTTGACCAGCTTGGAGAGCCGCCTGTGACTTCGTTTCCTGGCTCTCCAACTTGCAGTCCTCACAGTGAACCTCCAATTTTGGGTGATTGTTGGTATAACTGCACTATTGAAGATATATCAGGGGAGGATAAAAGGGGTCGCCTGCACAAGGTTTGGTTCCCTCCCTTCGGCTCTATTTGGACATAGAAGGGAATGAGATATATCATTATTGAGGACTTTTTGAGTGGTTAATAAATTAAGATGAAATGCATTTCAGGCATTAGGACAGACAGCTGATTGGTTCAAGAGCGCATTAGCTGTAGAACCAGTGAAGGGCAACTTGAGGCTAAGTGGCTATTCTGCTTGCGGACAAGATGGTGGCGTTCAGCTTCCTCGTGAATATGTTGAAGGTATCTCCGTCCACCATTGTTTTTATTGGTTTTGTGCTCAATTTACACTTTCTATATTGCTTTTAAAGGAGTGACAATGCATTGATTCATTTCTATTTCTTTAGAGGGTGTTGCTGATGCCGATTTGGTTCTATTAGTAACCACAAGACCAACCACTGGTAATACTCTCGCATGGGCAGTTGCATGTGAACGTGATCAATGGGGACGTGCAATTGCTGGTATTTTATCTGATTAGAATTTAATTTTTTGCAACAAACTACAGTTTTGCCTTCTTGAAGTTAAAACAATATCAAAATTGATTTTACCCTATTCTTTGGTAGGACATGTCAATGTTGCTCCTCGGCATCTGACTGCTGAGGCAGAAACTTTGCTATCAGCAACTCTCGTACATGAGGTAGGAAAAATATTGTAAAAAGTTTTGAATCGCTTGTCTTGTTGATCTGTGACAGTATGCTCTATTTCTTTAGGTACTGCATGTTCTTGGTTTTGATCCTCATGCCTTCGCACATTTCAGAGATGAGCGGAAAAGAAGACGCACTCAGGTAATACCATTATTACCAAATGCAGGAGATTTTTTGCGGATATAACTTTAGTCTTACGTCATTTCCCTTTCCCTTAAGAAAGAAATTGACATACATTCAAGTGTACTTACTGCATGATATGAATAACGGCATAACCAACCAAACGTCAGACTCAACTCGTGATTTTTAACTGTTATAATTTTGAATGATCAGTCAATATACATTTTCCCTTAAATTTGCTAGGAAAGATCAGCATGTGAGCTCCGGAGAAGTATGTGATTGAGTCTCTCAAATGCTTGCAAAAACTTTAAATATAGGGTGATCTCGTATTAATATTTCATCACTATTTGTGCCTCATTTGCTGTGAACTATGGCATTATATCTTTTGATAATATATTTGAAACTTTCTCATTGGAATTCTTGGTAGCAGGTTACAGAGAACAGCATGGATGAGAAGCTCGGACGTATGGTCACAAGAGTGGTGCTTCCTCGTGTTGTTATGCATTCCCGGTATCATTACTCGGTAATTATCTCGCTTATGCTTTCCTTCAACATTATGATTTTGCATTAGTGGTAAAGAAATCAGACCACATTTTAAATATTTCACTCTAAAAAGAGGGTCATTATTATTTCCATGGCAGGCATTTTCGGAGAACTTTACTGGTTTAGAACTAGAAGATGGAGGGGGACGTGGTACATCAGGTCTTTCCTTCAACTTATGTATTTAGATCCCCAATGCTATCTACCCGAAGTCTTTTTTTTTTTTGGGTCTTTTGTCCATCTAAATGTTGTTTCACAAAGTATTCATATGCGTTCTTACATCTGTATACGTACATGATATTTACATATGTACACAATTTGGAGAACATTAAAAAGCCTGTCATATTCTACATTCTGATACTTATGATGGTAATTTGTTCAGCATTTAGCATATTATTAATGGTGATTACATCGTTGCAGGTTCTCATTGGGAGAAAAGGCTTTTGATGAATGAGATTATGACTGGTTCAGTGGATACAAGATCTGTGGTTTCTAAAATGACGCTAGCTTTGTTGGAAGATAGCGGTTGGTATCGGGCCAATTACAGTATTGCAGACCGTCTTGATTGGGGTCGTAACCAAGGAATTGATTTTGTTAAATCCCCTTGCAATCTCTGGGAGGGAGCATATCACTGTAACACAACTCAATTGTCTGGATGTACATATAATCGGGAGGCAGAGGGTTACTGTCCTATTGTAAGTTACAGTGGCGACCTTCCTCAATGGGCTCAATATTTTCCACAGGCCAACAAGGGTGAGTTCTTTTGTGAACGTGGAATGCTATGATTTTCTATCCAGTAGATGTTGTTACTTGCTTATCAGCAATGCCTGCATTTGAGATGTATATTTTCATGAATGATTAGTTGTAAGTTATTGCCCTTTGATCTTTACCAATGAATGTTGTTTCTGATATGCTGTTAAAAAGGAAGACAAAATCTTTCATCCTAGTCCCCTTGTTCATAGAAATTTAATTTAATTTAATTTGTTTTTTCAGGCGGGCAGTCATCGTTGGCTGATTACTGCACATACTTTGTAGCTTACTCAGATGGATCATGTACAGATACTAATGGTGCACGGCCGCCTGACAGAATGTTGGGTGAAGTGCGGGGAAATAACTCAAGGTGGGATTTACAGGGTTAAGGCTTTGATTATGCTTGAGCCTGATATCATCATTCAGCATTGATGCTAACAATATTTTTCACCATGTATAGGTGTATGGCTTCGTCACTTGTACGAACTGGGTTTGTACGAGGTTCAACAACCCAAGGAAATGGCTGTTATCAGCATAGATGTGTCAACCATTCCTTGGAGGTAAGATTTGTAGTTTCAAAATGCTGTTCCTTTTCATGAAATGCTCTTATCAGTTGTATCAATTCCTATATGAGGTGTACTATAATCATGATTAACATAAAGCATAAAAGTCAAATTTAAGTAATCCCTCGCAGTCACAAACCTTTTATTGTTGAAAAATTTACTAATTTTCATCACATTCCTCAGGTTGCAGTGGATGGTGTGTGGAAAATTTGCCCTGAAGCTGGTGGACCAGTTCAATTTCCGGGCTTCAATGGTAGTTTTGTCTTCACCCCCAAAAACCACAAACTTGCTCCATCTTATTGAACATTTCAAGCTTATTATCAAATTTGACGCCATTGTAGGTGAATTGATCTGTCCTTCATATCATGAACTTTGTAGCACAGATCAAGTTCCAGCATCTGGGCAGTGTCCAAATTTTTGTAATTTCAATGGAGATTGTGTTAATGGAAGATGTTCTTGTTTCCTAGGATTTCACGGCAACTACTGTCATATACGTGAGATCCTGTGTCCTATGCATCTTTCCCAAAATTTTCAAGATAAATGTTAATATGTATAATTTCTTATTTCAAACTATGCATGAATTCTAATGTTGAAATTTCTTTTTTGCAGGTAGTTGCCCTAGTGAATGTAATGGACATGGTGCATGCCTTTCTAATGGCATTTGTGAATGTGAAAATGGCTACACTGGCATTGACTGCTCTACAGGTATATTTTCTTCTTAACAAACTCATCGATCAATAATATGTTTAATATTTCAAAGGAGAGACTATTTTTTGGGTTTAAATTATATATGACCCTTTGGAGGGGACTTATTGCAGCTGTCTGCGATGAACAATGTAGTCTACATGGAGGAGTGTGTGATAATGGTGTATGCGAATTCAGATGCTCGGACTATGCGGGTTATTCCTGCCAAAACAGCTCTACCCTTCTTTACACTCTTTCAGTCTGCAAAAATGTACTTGAAAAAGACATTTTCGGTCAACACTGTGCCCCTAGTGAACCTAGCATATTACAGCAGCTCGAAGTGGTCGTTGTGATGCCAAATTACCATCGTCTATTTCCCGGCGGTGCGAGAAAATTGTTCAATATCTTCAGTAGCAGTTACTGCGATGCAGCCGCGAAGCGGTTGGCTTGCTGGGTGAGTTTCATTATGGAAAAGGTCCTTCCTTTGCTAATCTCTTATGGTTGTTTTGTTGCTTGATTGGGAAATGTTTGCTATGATTCGCAGATTTCTATCCAAAAATGTGATGAAGATGGTGACAATAGGCTGAGAGTGTGCCATTCGGCTTGTCAGTCGTATAATTTAGCATGTGGGGCCTCGCTCGACTGCTCGGATCAAACGCTCTTCAGCAGGGAAGCTGATGGCGCGGGACAATGCACAGGTTTCAGCGAAATGAAATCGTCATGGTTTAATCGACTTCGAAATAACATATTTCCAAGTAATGGTTCAAGGAGAGGAAAACCTGTAAAATATCAATAGCTTTAGGTGGGATTTATTTCTTTTCTTGCCTTCATTGTTTATTAATCTTAGTGATTTTTCTAGGGTTCCGTCGTAGGAAGGTAATGCCCTAGATTCAGATTATCGTCTGCTTGGCCCCAATTCTTATAAGAAGGAATTGGTCCGCCGGAGCTGTGCAGTTTTTCCGATCACTATTGTTATTGACATTTGAGATGTATCGACGATGAAAGAGAACGTGAGAGAACTTAGTCTGCGTGTAAAACAACTTCGGCCGAAGGCCATTGAAAGAAAATCAAGGTCTTATTTTTCTCTCCTTCATTAGGTATTCATTTCTGGGTTGGAAAGTACCTTCGAGATCGGACGGCGTACATTAACCAACCTTAATTTGTGGGCCGTCGATTTTACAGCATAATTTGCAACGACGACGTATTAGTTTTCAATTATTATTACTATTATTAAATGCAGGAATTATTTGTTGCGTTGGATTCCAAACCCGGATAGGACGTAGGGGAAAGCGCGAGTCTTCTTCTTCTTCTTCTTCCCGTCAACTGTCTTCCTTTAAATTTCAGATTCTGTTTCCTGCGGTCTTTCTCTAGATCGATCTGGAGATTTTTGATTCTCAGGTTCGTAAATCTCAATCTCCTTGTCCATTGGTTCTTTCTATTTCCTTTTTGCTTAGTTTCAGGTCTTTTCTTCTGGATAAAGGTGCTTTTTTCGCGAACCTTTACTGGCTCGTATTGCTTATGTTTGATTATTCTTTAGCAGTAGGGATGTATGCGTTTCATGTGCGCGTTCTGTGTTAGGAGTCTATCTAAGAGATCTGAGGGGTTGATTTTTTGTTTTCTGGGTTTTCGATTCTTTCGTGGTCGGCGATGAGTTTTGATGCTTTGTATTTGAGATTTCTCTTCTGGTTAATTAGTAACTTTTAATGATTAAGATTTTCGATGTTTTGGGAAATTCTCTTTTTTTCGTGCATTTGTTTTTCTGATTCGTGAGATTCTGAGTCTGGAAAAATTGTTTGTCTCTGATGTTGCATGAATAATGAATAATAGTTATTTGATGATAGGTGTTGTGACTGAGATTTGAGAATCGTGGGTTTCAGATATGGTTAGTGGGTTTGGGGAGTCAACTAGCAGGCCATTCCAAAGCCCTTCTTTTTCTAATAACAACAGCAACAGCAACAACAATGATGCTGGCAATTTTGAGTGCAATATTTGCTTTGACTTGGCTCAAGATCCTATTGTAACCTTATGCGGCCATCTTTTCTGCTGGCCATGCCTTTACAAGTGGCTCAATATTCACTCGCATTCCCATGAATGCCCAGTTTGCAAGGCTCTCGTTGAAGAGGAGAAGTTGGTTCCCTTGTATGGTAGGGGAAAGACATCAACTGACCCAAGATCGAAATCAATTCCTGGCATTAATATTCCAAATCGCCCAGCCGGACAGAGACCAGAAACAGCTCCTCCTCCAGAGACAACTCACTTTCCCCAGCATGGGTTTGCACCCATGGGAGGTTTCGGTGGATTTGCACCCGCAGCAACTGCAAGATTTGGTAACTTCACATTTTCTGCAGCTTTTGGTGGTCTTATCCCATCTTTGTTCAACCTTCATTTGCATGGCTTCCCCGATCCTGCGATGTATGGTCCAGCTGCTAATTTTTCTTACGGCTTTTCTAATTTGTTTCATGGAGGCGTTGCAAATAGGCACGATAATCAAACACGTCAAGGGCAACAGGATTATTTTCTGAAGAGGCTACTTTTAGTTATAGGATTCTTTGTTCTTCTTACATTTATTTGGCAATAGACTGCATATCCTTTTAGTTTTATTTTAACACTTGTTCGATTTTCATGTCAAAATTTTATATGTTTATAAATATTCAGAAGGCAAGCCTCTACCTGTTTTTTCTGCAATTGAGAAAATTGTTCATATGTACTTCCTAAGCTTATATTATGTGCTGGTGGTTTTTTAGTTAAATCTCCTTCGTTCTGTCTCTCTCTAACTTGTTACCAATCTTAATAATTAATTGTAACGGTATTCTGCTCCATCGTTACTCTTGTTCATGCATGCTTCTTGTTCATGGAAGTTTACAACCCTGATTTTATGAATCGCACTTGATACTATCAGAGTAGATTTTCTTGGTTTCCTTTTTTGAGATCGATCACTACTAACCTCTGTTAGTCTACTAATTTTCCATTTGATTTTAGTGACATGGCTTTATGGATTGACGAGAGCAATAGTTCTGTGCGTCCCATCTCATTGGAATAAGAAATTGTTATCTTCGTTGGATGAGTTTGACAGTTCAGTATTTCAGGAATCTGGAGGCGTGTTCATAATCAACAGAGTTATCTATCACCTCTGAACGGGTATATGGTCTACAGTCCTGTATTAGAGTGGCTCGTGGTCACGTTCCTTTTTTTTCTTCTGAAAACTTGCAGTTGAGTCTTTGAAGTCAACTTCAAAGCTTCTTTGGGAATGGTTTTCGTGGCGTCCATGTCAATCAGTGACAAACCATATCAGGTAAGTTCATAAATTTACTTTTACAGTTCCTCCATAATACTTCTACCTTCTTTAGTATATCTTGATGCTGCAAAAGCTATCGACTTCAATGTAAACAATGGCAAAATCAAATGCTTTGGATCTGCATTTCATACAAACCAAAAATCCAAAGCGAGTTAGATTGACTACATCTTACTTTGAATTTGAAATTAATAGCTTTATTCCACTTTGATTCTGAAAATTCTTTATGATCCAAGTGAGGCAGCATTAAATTTAGCTGTAGGCAGTGCCTTGTACTTGCTTTGCTTTCTGGTTTTGGGCAACCAGAAACTAAGAATGTTCTCCTGCAAAGATCAGGATGGTTAAAAACTAATATGACTTTATTTATGGCCCCTTTTTCTGCCCTTTCTTAATTCATACTCACCTTCTTTTTGGCTGTACTTAGGCTTGCCTGCATGCAATGCAACATGTTATATTAAAGATTGGTGGGGAAGGTGATTGCTATATTGTTAATGACTAGCCAGCCCATTTATGTGACAGGGATGATATGGTTTGATATGTGTTTTGGGTTATACCCAGCTTCGTTCTAGAGCACTAAGCATAAGAAAGGGTGGTGAAATTAAGAGTGATCAGCCAAACTTGTAATCTTAAATTTGATCATTAATGTTGATTAATTAAAGAAATTAATCAATCAGGACAGCACATAATTCGGACCTTGAGGCTGACTTTTGTGTCCTCGTGGTTCTTGCTCGTTTGGGCTGTCGGCATCTGATCTAGCTTTTTGCCTGTTACTTTGAAATTACTTATATAATTAAGATTTATGGTTGATCAAGCTGTAAATAATATAATAATAGGCACCATATAAATTGAAGTTTCGAGTTTCTGATATAATATAACCTGATTAAATTATATTTAAGAGAAATTAATTATTCATCAACTGTTTGTTGTTTAGTAGGAGGCAACATGGGGGTTTAGATTTATTAACTTGAAAGAAACGCCTGTTGTTATCGTATTCAAATCATGCATCTCTCTCTCTCTCTCTCTCTCTCTCTCTCTCTCTCTCTCTCTGTAAAGGAAATCCAGATTAAAAACCAGCAATCAATCGGCCCTGGACCCTGGTTCTTCCAACTCCTCCTTACATTATGCCTGAAATTCTCCTCCATCCTTTTCTCATTCTCTCTCTTTCTCTTCCTCTCTCTTCCCTTTCCGCCTCAGCACGCTTCTTTTATTATGCCACCGCCACCTCCACATCTGGCCACTACAGGGAAGCCCCTCAGTTCTACAACTCCCCGGATTGCCCCTCCCTCGCCGATGACGACGTCGACCCCGACGAAGACGGCTCCCATCTGTGTTCTGATCGTGCCCTGCACGTGGCAATGACCTTGGACACTTCCTACATCAGAGGCTCTATGGCCGCTATCCTCTCCGTTCTCCAACACACCTCCTGCCCTGAAAACACCGTCTTCCACTTCATTGCCTCCGCCTCCTCCGGCGAGTCCCTCCTCCGCAACACCATTTCCTTTTCCTTTCCTTACCTCACCTTTCGAGTTTACCAGTTCGATGACTCCGCTATTTCAGACCTCATCTCAACGTCCATCCGGTCGGCGTTGGACTGCCCACTGAATTACGCTCGGAGCTACTTGGCTAACCTTCTTCCCCTTTGCGTTCCCCGAGTTATTTACCTCGATTCTGACGTTATTCTCGTCGACGACATCGCTAAACTCGCTAGCCATCCGAACGGTGCTGACTCAGTTCTGGCAGCACCGGAGTACTGTAATGCTAATTTTACAGCGTACTTTACGTCGGCGTTTTGGTCCAACCCTTCTCTCTCACTGACTTTTGCTAACCGAAAAGCCTGTTACTTCAACACTGGAGTTATGGTGATTGATCTACATCGATGGCGAGCTGGAGATTACACAGCCAAAATTGAAGAATGGATGCAGCTTCAGAAGAGGGTGAGAATCTACGAATTAGGTTCATTACCGCCGTTTTTACTCGTTTTCGCAGGAAACATTACTCCGGTGGATCACAGATGGAACCAACACGGGCTCGGAGGGGATAATTACCGGGGACTTTGCCGGGATCTGCACCCAGGTCCGGTGAGCCTCTTGCACTGGAGTGGAAAAGGAAAGCCATGGGTGAGATTAGACACCAACCGTCCTTGCCCTTTGGATGCTCTCTGGGCTCCTTATGATCTATTGCGAACTCCATTTTTGGATTCTTGAGAAGATCAAAAGAAACAAATTCATCTCTTTGATCTATATCAACCTTTTCTTGCGGTCTTAGTCGGAAGAGTATATAACATACAAAGAGTACTCGAAAACCATGATAGTACAATCAAGCCTTGATAAGCCGTAGTTTCAGTAGGGTTGAGTACTTGCACAGTGAATTGTACGCAGCTAATGGAGGAAGAAAGAATGATTGAAGATTATACATACTCTCAGCCTCTCAGGTACTATACTACTACATGTATCAGAAATCAGATAAAAATACACTAAATATTTGTAATGAAACCATCAAGAAATATATTATATCCAAGAGATATTGGATAATCTCTGTATATCGACGTGTTCTGTTATTGCGTATGGATCTTATATCGTTTCACTGCTTTGTTACCAACATTTTTGGCGGAGATAATTCTAGATCGGATAAGGCTTTTTATTACAAATGTTGAAGGGCTTGCATCGATCAAAGCATATAATAATTAAGAAGCCGGAGAGAATTTTCCAAGTTTATTTACTCTAATAAATTGGCTTTGCTCTTATTCTTCTCCCAAAATCTCAACTTTCTCCCCAGCCTTGCACAGATTTGCTCTTGGATGATGATGGATTAGTCACCACACCTCCTGCTTGGGAGTCATTGAAATATAAAACGACAAGACGGGAAGAAATTAAATAATAAGATGGTGACACGTAATAGCTAGTACTTCACTCAAATAACGTAGCATTGGGGTTATATCAACGCTCATCTATGTTTTGTCTCGTTTAGCATACCCGCACAACATTTCTTATCACTTCTATTTACGCGACAACAAATCATCTTCCTATTTAGTAGCACTTTACTGTCAAGGTTTGGTCACAACGTAGCTCTATCATTTCTTGGTACGGCTTCATCCCTCTGCCCTCTGATCAGCATATGGGTCCTACTCTTTCTACATCGTAGGGATGTAATTCTGACTTTTGGGGACGGATGATTGTCAGCAATTGCTTTTCTAATCTTCGAGTATTTATTTCATCATTGACGGTGTCGGTGATCTGATCCTACGGCAGTAGCTGCCTCTCAGTTTCTTTTTTTCTTTTTTTTTTTTTTTAAAAGATGTAATCATATAAAAGAACAAAAAGTCAAATGCTAGGTCAATATTTTAATGGGACGTACAGAATTATTAAGAAAACTGATAGCCTGGCGAAAGATAAAGCCTTAGAACGAGCGTCAATTCAACTATATAATCTAGTTTGCTTATCAGAGCTCCAATGGCTCCAGACAGAGTTGAAAAGGGCAACATACAATTTTTCTTTGTTTGGTTTTAGGATATGTTGCAAAAATGCTTGACGATGGAAGATTGCAGTCTGCCTCATTCTCCTTAATATAATATTTTATTTTCTGTTTTGAACTGAACTCTACGTAATTTTATACTCAAGTTTTATTTCAAAATATGTGATACTAATTTAGATCACGACTTTACTTCATAAATCATTCGCGCGTAACAAATCTGGTCAAATCATGCGTCTTTTTTTTTTGGCTTAATCATCAATACTTCAATTTTGAGTAATTTTTACGTAGAATAGGACATGTTATAGGTTGGGCAAGTTTTGACAAGGATTTTCGATCGATGGACATCGTCCGGTAGAATCTCAAAGCAAATCATTCGACAAGAAAATGAGCATGGTGGTGTATATGCTTAGCCCCTTTTTTTTTTTTTTTTGTTAAATTGTCAAACAAGCCATTGCAGTACCTCAAACCAGGAATGGGACTACAGTTACCCATTTTGTCAAACACATAGAGTGCGTTCTTCGTTATCGATTTCTCTTATGTCGGCGTAACCCTTGAGCCTCATATCAAAACGCTGTGGGAGAGTGTGAATTCCTTGTGAGCGTGCGCCAGTTCATTCCAAATTACAACGGCTGTGTAATTATTCAGCACAGATTGACCAGTTCGTTCAAATATGATCTATATTCAGCTCAAAATGGAGCTTGATATTATATAATCAGAAAAACCACAAGCAAACACCGCGATTTAGCCTGAGCTTACGAAGAACGCAGCACTCGAATGAGAACCGAGCGAGAGCATCGAATCGTCCGAGGGCTGAAAGATGAGAAATCCGGTCGACCAGGTCAGATTTGGTAATCTTGGACTCGTTTTGGAGCTTCCAGAAAGGGTCCAAGATACATGCAGCGATGGTCGGAGTTGGAGATGAAAGAAGTGGGTAGAAGCCGGCGTTGGGGAGTGTAAAAGCATTTACAGAAGCTGGGAACAAAGGCAGACAATGCCACTGCACCCGCTGTGAAAAATGCTTTCGACCGTCATATGTTTGGTGAGAAACAAAAGAACTCCAATTAAAATCACATCTGTGTCCACGCCGTAGATCCCTCTCCAAAAAGCTAATTCAAGAGCATCTCTTTCATATTTGTACGGAATTTTCATTTTAATTTTGATATAAGATAATACTTGTCTAAATGTTTGATAATTTTTTTTTTCCCATCTAACTTATTTCCTACAGGTATCACGTCGTACAAACCTATCTCTGATATTATGATAAAAAGTAAAAATATAGAACTTATTCCAAAACATAGCTCGATCATTGAGAAAATTGCCTTCATATTTATACACGATCTTTCACTTTAGTTTTGTTGACGTGGGACAACACATGTTTACACCTCTTACGTGATAGATTTTTTTTCCTTCACATTTAACATGTTTCTTATAGTTTTCACATCGTACAAACGTAACTTTGATATCATGTTAGACAATTAGAAGATATAACTCTATAAAAAAACTATCTTAAAAATTGAGAAAATTTCTCTAATATTTATACATAATATTTTATTTTTTTTCTATCGATGTGGGATAACACATACCCACACGTCTAGTGTGATAATTATTATTTCCTCAAGACTAGTTTTGAATTAAGTATCAGAGTCCACGGTTAATAGTTGATATTAAAACAATGATATGCAGTTAAGATCAAAATTTAAAATTATTATTTTTTTATTCAGCGACAGTCATTCTGATTTGATATTTTAATTTGTCTATCGAATCATTCAATTTTCTTTGTTGATATTTTAACCTGGTATATTTCTTTTTTGTTTGCACACTTATACTAAAAATCTCAAATTTTTTTAAACATTTGAAAAAAATTTATCGAATCAAATATAAAAAATTATAAATAAGAATATAAAATATACACTTATCAAATATTAACGTTGGAATGGAGGTCGTGCGGAGAAGTTTGATTTTTCAGTAATTTTAACGTTGTGGAGGTTGACTATTCATCCTTGTTGCCCGCCCATGTCGGAGGTGATCCAAACGTTTACGCAAGGCAACCTCGTTGAAACCAGAGATAACTAGTTACACCCACTAACCTACCCATTTGTTTTATAATATCTTCAAAGCACCACTTGGACAAATAGCAATTTGACTGTTCAGCTCTTCAATCCACATCTCGAGTTCCAGTATTTTTTTATTCTTTTACTGGGAAACACACATCTGACGCATGTTGTTTAATAGCAACGTGGCGTTTGGTTCTTCCTGCAATTGTTTTGACAGTAGAGCGCTTAACTCGAGACTCACTACTATCAAGATGATCGTCTAGAGTTTTAAGTACTTCCAGTGGCTGATGATCTCGTTTGTTAGGACGTTGACTGTGGAGTATTGCAGACGTTTAGTTGTCTTCTTACAGTGTTTTGAGTCAAACTCACATGATTCGACGCTGTTGAGTTTGAATTATGCTTCTGTCGAATTCAGGAAACGAGCTTTTCCATTTTTTTAATAACTTAAAAGCCCACCCTCTTAATGACTCGACAGATTCAACTTAGCTCATCTTATATAGTAATATGGTTTGGTGAGAGAATATGGAGTTATTTTATTATGGAGAAGCAGAAAGTTAACACGTTGAATGATTTCTGGTGGCGTGCTCCCTCCCCGATCACTCACTTTCAGAATGGAGTTAGTTTAAAATTAAGTCTGCGCTTGCCACCCTACGGATTATTCCAGAACTCTAAACCTAACTTTCTGGTCCATATCTCCCTAGTTTCCATTAATGATCAATGGAGGAAAAAGGTCAGTTTGCAGACCTAATCATAAACTCTGTTTCCGTCTTTGAAGGAAACGCATAGTCTTTGCGCGGTCTTATTTTATGCAATGGCCCTGGAAACTCCATTGGTGAACAACCAGAACGACATCGGGAATGGAGGAGAAGGTGAGAAGGCGGCGTGTTTGGCGGTCAAAGAGTTTGGGTACGAGTCGAAAAGGTTATGGAAGATCGGCGGGCCGGCTATCTTCACGGCCATCTGCCAGTACTCGCTCGGCGCGCTCACTCAGACTTTCATTGGTCAGGTTGGAGAGCTTGAGCTGGCGGCTGTTTCCGTTGGAAACTCCGTCGTCGCCGGTTTCGCCTTCGGCATCATGGTACAAGATCTGTGACTAGAAAAAAAAAATAGTTTTTGTTTATATAGACCGAGGTAAAAAGTGGATTTTTGAGAGAGAATAAGCATAATATTTGCTCAGTTCTTTATTTATGCATTTGTTTGATCAACAACAGTTGGGAATGGGAAGTGCGTTAGAGACGTTATGTGGGCAGGCCTACGGCGCAGGGAAGATTAGGATGCTAGGAGTGTACATGCAGAGATCATGGGTTATTCTGCTGACAACAGCCTGTCTTTTGGTTCCAATCTACGTATTCTCTCCTCCTATTCTCCATCTCATCGGAGAGACCACTCCGATATCCAAGGCTGCAGGTAAAGTTTAATCGGCTTCAACAGACCCAAAAGACCTCATTTTAAGTTTATAAAAAAATTGCCATATTTTGATGCAGGAAAATTTGCTCTATGGATGCTTCCACAATTATTTGCATACGCGTTGAATTTTCCGATACAGAAGTTTCTTCAGTCACAGAGTAAAGTGATGGTGATGGCCTGGGTTTCAGCGGTGGTGCTAGCGTTACACGCCTTCTTCAGCTGGTTGCTGATATTGAAACTTGGCTGGGGCTTGACCGGAGCCGCCATCACGCTCAACACATCGTGGTGGCTCATCGTGATCGGACAGTTGCTCTACATTTTCATTACCAAGTCAGACGGTGCTTGGAGTGGCTTCTCGTGGCTCGCCTTTTCAGACTTGTATCCCTTCGTCAAGCTTTCTCTTGCGTCTGCTATAATGCTTTGGTACATTTCGTCTTCTCCACTTGCAAAGTTTAGCTCTTCTAAATTATCGGGGCTGGTTTTACTGATAAACCCAGAAATTTTCTTATTCCAAATTTGATGATTGATTACAGCTTGGAATTCTGGTACTTGATGGTGCTGGTGGTTATAACAGGACGTTTGCCCAATCCTGTAGTTCCCGTCGACGCCATCTCCATTTGGTAAAACCTCATTCCTCTGAAATCTGCAAAAGTTCCTGCTGTGGTCGTTCCTCCAAGAATGGACGTATCTGAATATTTAAAACTTCATTATTTTTCCGACTTTTGCAGTATGAACATCCAAGGATGGAGTATCATGATTTTCTTAGGTTTCAACGCTGCTATAAGGTGCTTCTTTGGATACGAAAACTTGTTTAGATATGTTGTTTAGGTTTCTACTTGCAACTTACTCTCCGACAGTGTGAGAATCTCTAATGAACTAGGAGCCGGGAAAGCTCAGGCTGCAAAATTTGCCGTGATCGTAGTCTCCCTGACGACGGTGGCGATCGGAGTGGTCTGTATGACCGTCGTGCTAAGTACAAGAGACTATTTCCCATATCTTTTTACGAGTAGTGAAGCTGTCGCTAAAGAAACCACAAAGCTAGCCACTTTACTCGGATTCACAGTGCTTCTCGGCAGCCTGCAGCCAGTTTTATCCGGTAAACGTCGCCTTCTACATCTAATCCAATTGACAATAAACTGCCAATCGTTATGACTAATTTACTTTCTAAATTTTGAAGGGGTCGCCGTCGGAGCGGGATGGCAATCGATCATTGCGTATATTAACGTCGGATGCTATTACGTTGTCGGGTTACCGGCCGGAATACTCATGGGATTCAAGTTTGATCTCGGCGTCGAGGTAATGTCCGATATGCTTACAGGGCATAGCTATTAGCGTCTCAAAATACGATAAACTCTGAAGAAAGTTTGTGGGGCAGGGTATTTGGTCGGGGATGATCGGAGGACTTTGTTTACAGACCGTAATTCTGGTCGTGCTTACGGTACTAACAAACTGGAATAAAGAGGTAACTGGGTCTTCTAGTTAGTTATTTCAAGAATTAATTTGAAAATATACGGTGATATTAATAGAGAGTAACTTGCAGGCTGAAGCAGCAGAGAGCCGTGTACGGCAATGGGGAGGATCTGCAGAGTGAATATTGACTCAAAATGTGTTCGGGGGGATGGTCAACGTTAACCTCCTTAATCATAGAATTTGGTCGTTAATTAATCATACATTAATGAAGTGGAGATTGTCTCCGTGTTATTGTTAGTCAGCAATTTAGCAACGGACGAGAGAGAATTTAGGCTATACCTGTTTTGCATGATAATCTCTTTTTGTGGTACTAGGTATACATTTTTGTGTTTATTTTTGGATAATTATCTAATGAAACCTTGTAATTTGGGATCTAGCAACCAACCAACTTTGTTAGCTAACAGTAGTTACCTAATATTTGTACACATTATTAGTTTTTTACATTTACCGGTTGTTTTTCACCCAATTGGCTCTCCCAACCTCCTCTCGCCGGAGAAGACCATGTCCAGTTTAGATTTGAAGCATAGAGAGGCCAGATATTCCGTCAATGACACACAGTTTTAACGAATGTAGTTGGAGTCAATTGGGTCAAGGAGGAAGAAGACGAATTGTTTCGCTTAAACCACATAGACGATTATGCTTTGGGTACGGACATTTTGGTCAATTCGACACACTATCGTCTCCACAACTCCACCCTGCTTGCCTCAATCTAGCTAGCCCTAGACTCTCGCTTTCTGTTTGCAGAGACGAATACAAAATGGTGACCTTAACTTTCTCTCCCTTTCCTCCAAAATTTTTACGAAGCAAAACAGCCTTTCAATTGTTGATTGGCCTTTCTCTCTCTTTCTCACGAGTGTTGACTTCCGCTCTACTTGTTGCTCAGACTTTCATTGGAATGTTAGGAATAAAATATTAGTGTAAACAATAATAATGTTACGCGCTGTTATTATTCGGACGAGAGAGAATTTAAGCTATACCTGTTTTGCATGATAATCTCTTTTTGTGGTACAAGGTATACTTTTTTTGTGTTTATTTTGGATAATTATCGAATGAGACCTTGTAATTTGGGATCTTGCTTGCATCTAACTATGTTACTGTTAGCTAATTTTTGTACACGTTATAGTTTTTTACACTCACCCGTTATTTTTTCATCCAATTGCGCCTCCCAGCCTTCTCTCGCCGGAGAAGACGGTGTTCGGTTTAGATTTGAGGTCGGATATTCTGTCACATCACAGACATTTTTAACGAATGCGGCCCGATCAACTGGATCGAGGAGGAAGAAGATGAACTGTTTCACTTAAACAACACAGACGATTATGCATTGGGTATGGACATTTTGGTCAATTCGACACACTATCGTCTTCACGACTCCACCCCACTCGCCTCAATATAGCTAGCCCTAGACTCTCACTTTCTGTTTGCTGAGACGAATAAGAAATGGTGACCTCAACTTTCTCCCCCCTTTCCGACAATATTTCTGTGAAGCAAAACAGCCTTTCAATTGCCGATCGGCTTTTCTCTCTCTTTCTCGAGGGCGTTGAGTTGACTTCCACTCTGCTTTCTGCACAGACTTTCATCAGAACCGGTGAACTGAAATTCACAATGTCGTCACCGCCGACTGAGATTTGTTTTTGGGTAAATCTATAACTCATTCATCAAACCTTACCTCGTTTGAATAACAATTTTTTATCAAGTATTTTTTTTTTCCAGCCGTCTCAGTATTGTATAAATTCAAGGGAGTCAACTTTCACATGTCTTATCAGGGTATAGATTTTTTCTTATTTTATTCGCCTACTTCTTTCCTTACTTATTTCAAACCTAATGGTCAATATCTCTAAAGTTCAAGTAATCGAGGGAGGCATAATGTTTAAGCTAGGGCAGTTAAATCCATAACATTAGCAGCTGTTATTTAGAATTATAATTTTTTGAGGTGATTGGAAGGTCAAACTTTCATTTAGCATTCATATTATTGTAGGCTTCTCGTCGTAGAAACGACCGACTTCGACGCATATTTACGGTCTCCCCGGCTTGAAGTTGTGAATAAAGCTAACTCTTTGTGTCCAGTCTTGAAAATAGCTATGGCTCTGGTAACGCCATTGATAAATAACCAGAGCGACCTTCTAAATGGAGAAGAACGCGAGAAGCCTGCATGTTTGGCGATCAAAGAGTTCGGATACGAGTCAAAGAGGCTATGGAAGATCTCCGGCCCGACCATGTTCATGACGTTGAGCCAGTTCTCACTCGGTGTGGTCACCCAGGCTTTTACCGGTCAGGTGGGCGATCTCGAGCTCGCAGCTTTTTCCGTCGAGAACTCCGTTATCGCCGGCTTGGCCTTCGGAATCATGGTATTGTCTTCCACTCTCTGTGTCTATATTTTTGTTTCAATTTGATAAATATTTATTTATTCGGGCAGTTGGGGATGGGGAGTGCGCTGGAGACATTAAGCGGGCAGGCGTATGGTGCGGGCAATATCAGGATGTTAGGCGTGTACATGCAGAGATCATGGATAGTTTTGTTGACCACGGGCTGTCTACTGGTTCCAGTCTATGTCTGGTCCTCTCCCATTCTCCATCTCATCGGAGAGACGACTGAGATTTCGAAAGCTGCAGGTCGACTTTGACAAATATCAATTATTCAATCATTATTTTCATTTAACACATTTCCTCGTACTTTTGTCGCAGGAAAATTCGCTGTTTGGATGATTCCGCAATTATTCGCATACGCAATGAATTTTCCGATACAGAAGTTTCTTCAATCGCAGCGGAAAGTGATAGCGATGGCCTGGATTGCCGGCGTAGTGCTGGCGTTACACGTTTTCTTCAGCTGGTTGCTGGTATTGAAACTTGGGTGGGGGTTAACCGGAGCCGCTGTTACTCTCAACTCATCGTGGTGGCTCGTAGTGATCGGAAATTTACTCTACATTTTCATCACGAAGTCGGACGGCGCTTGGAGTGGCTTCTCGTGGCTGGCGTTTTCCAATTTGTACGAGTTTTTCAAGCTTTCTCTCGCATCTGGTGTAATGGTTTGGTACATTTCTTCTTCTTCATAGCAAGGTTTCTGGTGATCTGTATGAGTACTTTGTCTGTTCGAACAATTTATAAATATTTTATATTAATGACAGCTTACAGTATTGGAACTTGATGATATTGGTAGTGATAACTGGGCGTTTGTCCAATCCTCTAGTCCCCGTCGATGCCATCTCCATTTGGTAAACCGTCGTTCCTCCCCATAATCTGCGGAAATCCCTATGGTTAATTACTTCCTTGCTGGTCTTGCAGTTTGAGCATCCAAGGATGGGTTACCATGATATTTTATGGCTTCAACGCTGCTATAAGGTGCTGTCTTCCGAATCTAAAACTTTCTGCATAAAACAAGCTTTCGTTAAAAGTATCACTTTAAATCGTCAAACTCGTCTTCTATTCTTGCTCCCGATTCACTTTTTGACAGTGTGAGAGTTTCAAACGAACTCGGGGCCAGGAACGCTGAAGCCGCGAAGTTTGCCATCTTCGTCGTCTCCTCAACAGGAGTGGCGATCGGAGTGGTTTGTATGATCGTAGTTTTATGTACCAGAAACTATTTTCCTTACGTTTTCACTACCAGTGAAGCTGTTGCGAAAGAAACAACCAAGCTAGCTTCTTTGCTTGGATGTACAGTGTTTCTCTACAGCATCCAACCCATTTTATCTGGTAATTTATACCCTTATTCATGGCGAACCATAAGCTTTTACTGAAACAATGATTCTTCTTTTCTTCAAGGGGTTGCCGTCGCAGCGGGATGGCAAGCAATGATGGCATATATCAACATCGGATGTTTCTACATCATCGGATTGCCCGCCGGCATACTGCTGGGATTCAAGTTCAAATTTGGAGTTGAGGTGATAAAAAAAAAAGAGTTTCTTCGAAATTGTTAAAATAAGTTTTAAGGTTTGAATTTTCCGCTGTGTTTTTGTTTCTGGGTTGCAGGGTATTTGGTCAGGGATGATCGGAGGAATTGGTCTACAGACATTGATTTTGGTTGTGCTTACGCTGAGGACTAACTGGAACAAAGAGGTCACTCTCGGAGCAATCTATTCGAGTAATTTTACATAAAATATAAAATCAAAACTGATGATTAATTTATTGCAGGTTGAGGAGGCAGAGAGACGTGTAAAGAAATGGAGAGGCACTATTGAAGAAAATTAAATATTGAAAAGTGGGTGGAACAGTCGATGTTCTTCCCTTATTTTATTGGAAACTTAATCAAGAAAAATCTTCCAAAAAATCTCTTCAAAATCCTTCGAACTTAAACCCCCTTTTTAGTCGCTAATGCCCAAATCCATCGGAGCGAATCCAGATCTGTCCTCCTAATTACGTCTATATTTTAATCTCACGTGGGTTGTTCATTAGCAGAGAACCTTTATAATAATAGTATCATTAAAACAAGTAACAAAAGCACGAGCACGAATACGTTATAATATAACTTTATATTATAAAATCAGAACATGAGATTCTTGAGGAAATGCTTCAGTGCGACTCACTGGCGTCCATGTTTGGAGGATCGTGGGCCCAATCTCATACCACTCTTTCAGGAGTAGGCCCGACCTTGATCATAATCGTAAAATACTTGCACAAATCGCTATATTAAATAGGAATTGTCTTTATATGATTTCAAATGAGAGTAGAAAATAAGAAGAGTGGAAAGAATCCATCGGAATAGTTTAAATGAAGTTCCCTGCAGAATGAACGCCGGGAAGGTAGAGTAGAAATTAGTATGATAAATATCATCAAATTGTCAAAATGAACAAAGATGCTCAAGAAAAAAAAAGATTGATTCTGCTGCCCTCATTCTTTCTTTTTTTTTTTTTATTCTTACAACACGAAAATAAAATCTAGGTTTTCGGATTTTTTGAACAAAGCATCAATCCTACTTTGAGCGTGGGATTTTCCGGCCCAACCTGTCGTGGATCTTGAAACTTTGGTCTGTCGCTTTTAAAATAAAGTGAATTTTTTGGCATCACTATTCTTGTAGGCTTGTTAGAAATTAAAGAAGAAAATAAACCAGAAGTAGCTTGAATATCTGCAAGCCATGATACATAGGAAATCAAACTTTCACTCACGCCATGATTTGACACTAATGCATGCTTCGCTTGTTAATTTATATAATTTATTATTTTAAATGTTTATAATATATTATAATAATTATAAGAATGATACGTGCGTATATTATAGTAGAAGATTTAAAGTGTAAAATGAAAATGTTAACATAATAGAAATTAGTTGTAGCTCTGGTGACCCCATTGATAAACCAGCAGAGAGACCACAGCTGGTAGGAGGCGGCCAGAACTAGAAGGCTGCATGTTTGGTTTGGTGATCAAAGAAGTTGGATACGAGTCAAAGAGGGTATAGAAGATTATCGGCCAGACTCCCTTCACGAACCCTTGCCGAGATCTGGCCTGATCACTCGGGCTTCTGCCGATCATTTGACCGAGGTCGAGCTTGATGCTGCTCCCATGATTGGTTTTGCAAACCCAGCAAAAATGGATCTGGGAAGTATTCTGTCTACTTTCAGTTTGTTCATTCTGGGCCACGACGTTTCTAATTATGTTTCAAGTAGCAATTGCCTGGGTTGGAATGGATAGACCTGAACGAAGTAATATAACGACGTCGCTTGGGAGAATTAAGCAGGCTTAAGTAATTTTGTTTTTCGTAAGGGTATTTCCGTCAATTCATTGCGTTATCTACTTGCACTCGTTCGTCTACCTCTGCTGTCCTACTTTCAATTTGCAGAGACGTAAGGCGAATGGCGACCTCCGTCTCCTCTCTCGCCTACTCTTTCTCTTCTCTTTCGTTTTCCTCCCAAGTTTCCCGTAAACCTTTCAATCTCTCTTTCCCTCGATTGAATTCGGTCTCTATTTCTCACGCGTTCAAGTCTCCTGCGTTTGTTGTTTCCGCCTCTGCCGCTTCTACCGCCATTGGATTGGAAACTGAAGACCTGGAGAAATACGTGAAATCTCGTCTTCCTGGTGGTTTTGCTGCTCAAACATTCATTGGCACTGGTAGAAGAAAAGCTGCTATTGCTCGCGTTGTCCTCCAAGAAGGCACTGGGAAAGTGATCATCAATTACCGTGACGCCAAGGTTATCCCTGATTTAATCACTCTTAAAAATTGATTTTTTGTAACGATTCGGACACGTTAGGGCCTTTTATTGTGGTTAGATCAGTAATTTTTTGGTACTACAATTTGTGAACACGCTAATGATTTTAAATTCATTGGGGATGAACAGTTACGGAGCAAAAAGATTACATTAACAATGTAAGTGAAGTTAACACTAATGTTTGAAAGAATAAAAATGAAAAGTGGGGGAGAAGTACGATTTCTCGCATCGTAGTTCAGTTTCATGTCTCGGTTCAGGGAAGGGACAAATGATGAGATGCATTGATATTAAATATCTTCATCCTTTTTTCCCTGTTGGCTTTAAATCATAACTATCTAATTTTTCATGTGATAAATTTTGTAATGAACTGGCAGATAGAAAGGTCAGTGTCGGTGTACAGAGTTATCTAATTATCCATTGCAGCATTCCATATCTGCATATCGAACTAACATCATCTGGCCAATTTTCTTTTGACTAGGCTCCATCTATAACAGGAAGAAAAAAAGTGGTATGTCTATGGTGTTAATGTAGAAAATGCTTTGCATAAAGACGTAGGGAAATTGTTAGCGGCAAAAGTGAGTTAGATGTACAAGGAAGAGCAAGCTTTTGTCCTTTTTTCGGAAATAATGGATTTTAGTAGGACTCGGCTTTTGCTGATCTCCGAGATGGGAAACAAAATAAAGATGATTTCTTAATCAATCATTTGTCTGAGTAACTGTCTGGTTTTGATCCATCATTAATACGACCATGGTGTTGTTCCAATGGACTGCGCGGGTCCAGTGTTATTTTGACTTTCAAGTATTCATTCTTGGTATCTCCATCTTTCCCTCTTGTTTCTGTGTTACAAAACCGATTTATGCAACAAATTTTTGCAGTCATCACAAGGCAATCCTGAAAGAGAAGCTGTTCTAGCCACTTTTTTCTCATTTTTGGTTTAGTGTCCCTGTTGCGTGATAGAAAGAAAAATCATGAATTGGAGTAGTAGGGTAACAACTCTCAAGCATATTCCAACTGCTAGGTTTATTTACCTTTGGACAACTTATTGCGGGAGACTGACTTTAAAAGTTCTTGAATTATTTTTAGGTTGATTTTTGGTTTATTAGTTCTTATAACATTTAAGATCTCACCGGTATTTAGGTTCTTACAGGAATATCTTCAAGGCAATCCCTTATGGCTTCAATACGTCAAAGTACCTTTAGTAACTTTGGGATATGAGAGTAGCTATGATGTGTTCGTCAAAGCTCATGGCGGTGGCCTCTCAGGTCAGGCTCAGGCAATATCCCTCGGAGTTGCTCGGGCCTTGTTGAAAATTAGTGCAGATCACAGGTCACCTCTGAAAAAAGAGAAGCTCTTAACTAGAGATTCAAGAGTAGTTGAAAGGAAGAAAGCTGGATTGAAGAAAGCTCGTAAAGCTCCTCAATTTTCCAAACGTTGAGCCTTTGCATGTGGTGAAAAATATCGTCACATTCTTTTCTTTTACCCTCTCAACCAATTGTTAACATGTGCCTCACCGTGCCTACTCGAACTTTTATAATTGTATAGACAATTGTCGCGTTTTTTCTTTCTATCAAGATTTTTAATATATGGTGAAGCAGGTTATGAAGAATTCATAAATTATGTGAGCAACTGTTTCTATGAAGATCCCAATGGTATGTGATTTCTCTCTCGTTTCATCAAATCAGCTTGAAGAATTAACTATGCTTTATGTTGGAAATCGTAGTGGATATCAAGTAAGTTTTGTTACTTTCGTAAAAGATTAATCGAATCTAGTGTGTATCTCTCCAATGGAAGACAGTATTTTTCTAATGTTTCAGCCAAGTTTTTCTAAAGATTTATCCAATCGTGTTTAGTTAAGTTTACGAATTTTGGTAGAGATCTCGGTTAAAATTGGAAAACAAGATTGATTTAGGAAGTGATGGACATCTTTTGTGACATTTGCTTGGTACCATCATCTTTAATACGTTACATTCTTTAAGTTGACCAATACTAGTTGCATTATCCTTGTATGAGGTCTACTTGTATTGTTTATCTATCCTCTATCAACAAATATTTGCTGATATTAGACCTTCATCGTAGGCATTTTTAGTCATTCGAGAAATTTGATGTCTTACTCTCGAGTCATCCATTCAGATCAGGGTTTTCTTTTGTAATATCAAAAGCTACTTCGTATGCATATGTTATCGACAACTAAGTCATAATGTTTCTGATATGAAGTAAGAGATTGTTGGGGTAATTTAGTAATTAACATTAGGGTAGTTTCCTATGAATGGGAAGGAGGGAGAATGAACTGAGGATGCTTGTGAACATTGATGAATTGTTAAGCGAGTTGCTCATGGTTGTTTCCGGGACAATATGACATTATTTTTTTCGTTTGTGTTCTTTTGGTTGTTTTACTTCAATAGAGTCGTTTTATGCTCATCGGGTTCCTACTCTTTTCATTTTCAGATACTTTAATCTTCTTTTTTCTTTATCTACCATGTTTTGTAAATAGACAATAATAGGAGCAGAAAAATCAGATACATGAAATTTTGTAATTATTTATGTAATTGTGTAATTATTTATTTTTTAGCCATAAATGCATGTCACTATCCGTCATGCATTTGTAACTCGTATGTGCTTCTCTTATATGTCACTGAGCCATAAATGCATCTCACTATCCGTCCTGCCCAGATACAACAATCTTGATTAAATTGATAAATGATGAATCCATCAGATTGTGACAATGATAATCGTTGCGCGTTCGAGATGATATATACAGGCGAGGTTGCGTCGAATCAGGAAATAAATAATGATCTTGCAAGTGGATTAACGAATGATTGGCTGCCAATCACTCGTTAATCCATTTTGAGTTTGTTTCTGCAAATCCATTTTGAGTTTGTGTCGTGGGTGACGAGCAGCAGTTCTAATACTCGTGGAGTAACCATTAAAAGCTAGGGATGAATATCGTTAGCTTTGAGTTTTTTCCATTTTCTTGATTCAATCGATTCAGATTCCCCACCATTGCTTCCGCCCCGGTGTTCCCATTAGTTCACACGCACCTTGGAAGCCCCATGATTCTCTAATATTTCTCCGTCCTCTCCCATTTCTTTCGTCATGTCCAGCAGCAACGGCATTCCAATTTGGAAGTCTGATGACGACCCAGACGAACTTGGTAGGATGCGAGGCCGAGTTCGAAAGAGACGTCGTGGAGTGCAACGGTCGCGGAACGGATTCCGACAACATTTTGCGGGTTTACTTCTATTCGAGTTGGTCAGAAATTCCATTTGGAGGGAAAAGTTTGATAAAGATGGGAAAAAAGGAGTCTGGTGGACTTCAAAGTAGAATCGGAGGAGAAGCCGGCATTGGAGCATAAAACAGATGGGAATCTGAATCGATTGAATCCTACGACCCGGGTTGTCTCAGGCGTAAGAGAACGTAAGTTGACACAACGATTCTCATAATTCTGCTTCAGCGGCTGTTGCCGTTGCCGTTGCCGTTGTTACGGAATTTACTTTTTCATTATATTATGGCGTCATTTTCTCAGGTCAGCCACCAATGTGGATTCCCTAGAACTGTGAGGATCGACCATGGCTTCCGTGTTTGGGAATTACTAAAGTTTAGAGGTTAGTGGCTTGTTTTTGTAGCTATAGTGGGTTGTACAGTAAGCATTTTAACTTTGTCTCTACTTATTTTTCCATATTCATTTCTTATCTTGGTACTCAGAATGTCGTTACAAATTTTAGAGATTGTTTTGAGATCATTGAAATAGCTTTCACTGGATATCTAGGCCAGGGTAGTAGTTTCAGCAAATTTTTCAAAACTGCAGTGCATGTTCTTCTACAATGGAGGATTAGGGACTGAGAGAAAAATAGTTGTGTTGGAATAGCTAACATGGTTTTGATGTTTGTGCCAGATTGCTTAAAGCTTGCAGCTGCAGAAGAACTTGAGCATTTAGATTTTCAGGTTCATGAGCAGTCCACTATGCCCCCTGTGGAAGTGCCTACGTCTCAGAGAATGATCATTCATGTCTGAACCAGTCAGAGGATTCAATATTTTGTTTATTAACTGGAAGCGAGAGAAAAGTTTTCAGGTGGGTAATCATATAATGACACTTCCAAGCTGGCTTAGGTTAGATAAATACATCACTTTCTAAGTTATTTATTCAAAGGTTGTCTCAAACTGTGATTCTATCTGTTTTATATAGATTATAGATAGCTCATTTACTCTAAAAATTATCATTCGGAGGTGAAAGATTCTATTGTTATACTGTTGTAAAAAATACTGCAGACGCAAATAAATGTATTGTACAAGTAATATAGTATGTAAATACTAGTCGATCTCACGAAAATTATTGTTACTAATCATCAAACGAATTAATTCTAATTTACTATGAATAATGATTTTAGTGAATTTTTAGTTTAAATGAACAATAAACAATAACAATAACAATTAATTAAATAATTTTTAAAAATATTATAAAAAAGATATAGGATTTAAGAATTTTTTTGCCCATTATTCGAGTTTACGGTGTAAATTGTCTTTTTTTTATCTAGTTATAGGAGTCAAATTGCACTTTACCCTAGAAATATTAAATAAATGAAGAAGCGATTGGGATCATTGTTGGATTGGGTAAATAAAATGGGTTGGGTCTTTCTGTTGAACTCGACTCGACCCACCATCTGGAAAGCGTGTGGGGGAGCTTTGAGCGCACGTATTCTAGATGTCCACTCCTCTTCTCCTGACTTGTCATTCAGTGTGGGTCGGAAAAATCGATTTTGATCTACGGTGAGCTTGGGATCGCTGAGTGCGGACCCGGAAATGGCGAAATCCAGCGCCGACGACGGGGAGTTGAGGCGAGCTTGCGAGGCTGCAATTGAAGGCACCAAACAGAAGATCGTGATGTCGATTCGTGTTGCTAAAAGCCGAGGGGCCTGGGGAAAAACTGGAAAGTTAGGGCGTCACAACATGGCCAAACCTAGAGTTCTTGCTCTCTCTAGTATGCTCTATTATTTCGTATTAGATTTTTGTTTTCCTTTATCATCAAATAAATCGGTGGCATTGCGCTTATTTTACTCTCGTCTTTTCTGAATCCAGTTGTTTGCAATATTTGCCGTGAATCGAGAATGATTACTCTTCTCTCTAAGCTCTCACTTGATGCTTAGTGTTCATTTTGTTTTTAGAAAAAAAATTGTCTTGTCAGTTTTCGTTCACTATTAAACATGAAGCTACGGTGAATTTTCAGGGGAATTTACAACCATTAAATAAAAGAAAAAATTGACACCTTAATCTTCTTATATTTGGATATCCTGGTTAGGAATCCAGTGTGAGCGTTTACGATGTAATGATATCGATCAAAATGTGCCAAGAATATTATGCAATTAGAGGAACAAGCGAATAGTTTTTTTTTTCTTTTAATGACAAAGCATGGTAAGCACAAGAGCGGGAATTATTGTCCCACTTACATGTAGTTTTCATGGTTGAAATTCTAGACTGTCCAGTTATTCAGGAGTTATGGTCCATTATCAGTGATTGCTACTCATCCATGCAGCAAAATCAAAAGGACAGCGGACCAAAGCATTTTTGAGGGTCCTAAAATATTCCACTGGAGGAGTTCTTGAGGTAATTTTGAACTTTCTACAAATTTGATTGAATATTTGAGTTTATGACATAAGAAATATTTTTTATTGTTTGATAGAATATGAGAAAATATGAAAAATTTTAATCCAAATGCCACTTCTTCCCGTCACATTATTATTTGTTTCTTTTATTTTTATTTTTATTTTTATTTGTAATCTTGTTTTGTGACCTAATAGTTTCTGAAAGTCTATCTTTAGTAAGGTTCTTAATCATTAGTAGCATTACCTAGTCTAGTCTATGCTTAAAAGAGTTGAGTTTTGGACTCTTTCTGTCTGTTTGTCTGTTACTACCATACATTTTTCAATAACCTTGGAGGGACAAAATTATAACCAAACTGGAAAAGAAAGAACCAATAGCAAAGGAAAGTGAATTCTTTTAAAGGAATTAGTCGCAAACAGTTTGTGAGAAGGAGAAACAGACTAGTTAGTTAGTGTTATGGAAAATGGTACAAACCTCATAGTGTTTTGAGTCGAGATTTATGATTATATTTCTTGATTTTGATTTGAAACACATCAAATGCAGCCTGCAAAGTTATATAAGCTAAAGCATCTTTCTAAGGTGGAGGTTGTAGCAAATGATCCCAGTGGCTGTACATTTATGCTGGTAATGCTCAATTTGGAAATGTTTGTCTCAATTGTGTTATGTTGATTCTTTTATTTTTAATTGGAAATTGCAATTGCCTAGTAAATATTATAGAAAGGAAGGAAATGAAGAACATGCTATATGTGTATGAGGTAGGTGCTCAACATACCCGAAAATTAAGTTCTTGTAATGTGCAAAAGATATTATACGTCTTTTAAATTGTTATTTACTTTTCTCCCTTTTTTTTTTTTTTGGCTGCTAATAGAATTTTTTTGTAGGGATTTGATAATTTAAGAAGCCAAAGTGTTGCTCCTCCTCAGTGGACTATGCGTAATATTGATGATAGGTAATTGAAGGATCTGGGACTGTTTTTCTTTCTAGTAATGGTCGTATGCAATTTCATTTACGATTGCCTTAGGAAATACATGCATAGGTGCTGGTTTTGTCCATATATTGTTTTTTCCCCGGTGATGTTTCTTAATATTAATTTCTTTCTTTGTAGGAACCGTCTTTTGATTTGTATTTTAAACATTTGCAAAGATGTTTTGGGTCGTCTTCCAAAGGTTGTTGGTATAGATGTCGTCGAAATGGCTCTTTGGGCGAAGGTGGGAGGGAGTGTGGCACTTTGTTTCATCTTTAATTTCTGATATAGGCTAAGAAGATTTTATGATTGTAGAATGAGAAATTTTCTTATCATTCATTTAGAATTATGCCCTTTTCTCCTTAATAAATGATTGATCTGATATAGGAAAACACATCCATAGTACCTACTGAAACGAATCAACTGGATGGGCCTGTTGTAACTAGAGCCCCTGAAACTGAGTTGAAAGTGACTGTAGAAAAGGAACTTGTATCTCAAGCAGAAGAAGAGGATATGGAGGCTCTTCTGGGAACGTATGTACAGATTGTTATTTATATGTGTTTGCACACGATTATGATATTCTTTACAAATGAATTGCTACCCAAGAGCTTAATTAATTACATGGAGGAATATGTAACGCTGGTAAATAAATCTGGTAATGTGCTTCACAGTACTTATGTTGATTGAAACTTGTGTATTTTTTCTGACTAGTTATTTCTCAAGCGTCCCGCTTGAGAGATTATCATGATGTTTTTGAGCTTCGGAAGACTAGTTGTTATGTACTGTCTTTATCGTCTCATTTGTTACTGGTTTGTCAACGTTTTTGAGCTTTGGCATGCAGCTATGTCATGGGTATTGGTGAAGCAGAGGCCTTTTCCGAAAGATTGAAGAGAGAGCTTCTAGCTTTGGAGGCAGCAAACGTGCATGCTATTCTGGAAAGTGAACCTTTGATAGACGAGGTCTTTTCTTCTTTTTGGTCCATTATCATAACTTTTGTCTCATTAATATTGTTGTTTTTTGGTTTCCGAGGACAAATGGCTTTAATCTGCATATTTTTATTGTTTTCTATTGTATCTCAATCTTGACAGTAGGAGATGACACTAAAATATAGAGCTACTTATTTAATCAGCTTCAATGTGCTGTTATTAATAGCACTGTTCAAGTTATCTTTTCTCCTGCTATGAAAGTATCGTTTTTTAAGTTTTATAAGTAATAGAAATTGTATTAAAAGAAATGGTTACAGATTGGAGAGCTCGAAAAACTACTCAAATCAAACAACTTTAATAATAAATTTTCCATATCCTATTACTCACCCAAAAGATCGATGAAAGTGATCTATGAAAATAGTCAAATCAGGCTGAACATAATAAAAGAAACTTTCTTATGATTGATACAGTGCACCAAAAAATGAGCTGATTAGCTACAAATCCTCTTTTGTCACTACTTCCAATCTTGGTGTCAACCTGTCCACATCGAACCATCTCCACATGTGCAACCAAATCACATGAGCAAAATGAACTATGCTGGCATCTTTTTAGTCATTCAAACATGAAAAACATTTATTAGAAGATTCTAATCCTCTTCATTTAAGATTGACCAGTGAAAAAAAAAAAAGAAGGTTTCTGTTTAAACTGTCCACGTTAAAAAAGTAACACAATGGAATTTTCGACTTCAACACTTGATTCCATAACCTTGAGCCACTAGTTCAACTGATTAGATCCCGGAAATGATTTAACCATGAACACTCCTTGTTGGAATTTCACAAAATTCTTCCATGATTGTCCTTATCTGAAGGCACTTCACTTTTGTTACAAATGAATTCACTGATGTCACAATATATCATCATCCTAAAAAAGGAGTTCGACCCCCTCTTTGTTTCAAAGCCAAAACTAAGAGATGGAATTCCTTTTCAAGGTTTATATTGCTACACCAATTCTCTTGTCGATCTCCTTTACCAGTTTTGAACGAGACGTGCTTATCAAAAGCATGCCATAAATTACAGCCTCCAGAGTTCTCCAGTTCCCTGTGCACCAATAATCATTTTGTTTTTGTTGTGTTGTGAACAAAATAAATCCTGCATTTGAAGTTCTTACAAAACTGTGATTCTACCTTTTTGGCTTCTCTAGGTATTGCAAGGTCTCGAGGCAGCAACAAATTGTGTTGAGGACATGGATGAATGGCTTGGCATCTTCAATGTGAAACTCAGACACATGAGAGAGGACATTGAATCGGTATTAATAATTCTTTTTCATTTATGAATTTGGCTGGTAATTGTGCCAGAATTATGACTTATTTGTTCCAAACCCACCTGCAAGTTGTCCACTGTAATACTCATCCACTTTTTTCAATCTGGCATTGAAATTCAAATGTATTGTTCCACCAATTGAGTTATTCTATTTGGTTTTTTGGTGTTAATTTATTATTCTTTGAATTGTATTTGATTCCAGTGGTTAGTTTTTAATAGAAACGATATGTATTAAGAAAAAGAAATTACAAAAGAAGAGAGGGTGAGAATCCCTCTAAAAAGAAAGCATATGCAAACACTTAGTTTATTACAATTTTCTTCCAGAGAAAACCGAACTAAATAGATAAATCTTAAAAAACTTAGAACTATAAACTCATTTAGCGATAGTAAAGTTAATGCTGTTTCAAAGATTAGAACTTGACTCTTTATTCTAGAAAACAATAGCACGTGGTGATGGTGAGTTTTTGATTGTACTATGGGTTTTGCAAATTTCTCATAAAGTTTAAACAGTATGGCTTGGTGCAGTTGATAGTAAGGGGTGGCTCACTGTAAACTGGATTGGTGGTAATGTCATTTTTTCCAGAGGGGTTTTAAAGTTAATTATTTTGGTTGTCTTAGATTTATTATTTGTCAGAAGTATATACACTTCTTACATGCCACCATCTTACATGCCACAATGTTGTTGTAATGCCAGATAGAAACCCGCAATAACAAGCTAGAGATGCAATCCGTAAACAATAAAGCACTTATAGAGGAACTTGATAAACTCCTAGAACGATTGCGTGTCCCTTCTGAGGTTTGTCATCACACTATAAGAGGCTGACTATTATTTTGTTTTGTAAATTTTTTAGGATGTGGCTCTTCTAAGATTTGATGTTTTGTTGTGTCATAGTATGCAGCTAATTTGACAGGTGGTCAATTTGATGAGGCACGGATGCTTCAAAACATAGAAGCATGTGAATGGTTAACTGGAGCTTTACGGGGTCTTGACGTACCTCATTTGGATCCTGTGTATGCAAACATGAGATCTGTATGTGGTCCCTCTCTTTTTGCCTCTTTCTTTTTCTTCCTCTCTCCAAAAATTACTAATGGTTATATAGTTATATTGAATGGTAAATGATTGAAGGTATAGGATAATTTTTCAATTTCTAACTCTAGTAGGTGCTCCATGAATGGGTACCTTATATATGTGTGGCAGCTCATTTATTTTAGCTCAGCTAAATTAAGTGTCCCTTACTACTAAGTGTGAGAAAATCATGTGAAATTTACATCAGGACTTTTTGACTGAGTTAGTTAGTACAAGATGAAACATTAGAAACTCATCAGGAACCGTATGGTTTTCTTTTTAACATATTTGCTTATCAGATATTTTGAAGTGTTAAATTATTAATATACTTGAATACGAGTAGACATTATGAGTCTTTTTTAAATGCTACATGTAAAACTCTTGCAGGTTAGAGAGAAACGAGCTGAACTTGAGAAGTTAAAGAGCACATTCGTTAGACAAGCTTCTGAGTTCCTTAGGAATTATTTTGCTAGTTTGGTGGATTTCATGATAAGTGACAAAAGTTACTTTTCTCAGGTTTTTCCTTGTCTTTTCTATATTCTTGATTTCTTTGCCAGTTCTGAGTCATTATATTGTTGTTTGAAAATAGCGTGGACAGTTGAAGAGGCCAGATCATGCTGATTTGCGATATAAATGTAGGACGTATGCTCGTCTCCTGCAACACTTGAAGGTCAAATAAAATAAGAGTTTCCATTATCATACACACGTACCAGAAAAGCTTAAGGCTTTTGTTTGATGATTACTTTCCCTTTGTAAGTGCAGAGTCTTGATAAGAATTGCCTAGGTTCTTTGAGGAAAGCTTACTGTAGTTCCCTTAACTTGCTACTCCGTCGAGAGGTGAGCTATATTTTATCCTTGCGAACTCAGTCTTTGCTAATATATTTGATATGGTTTGACGTGCAAACACAAATTCCATGGACTGGCAGCATTTGACATATCTTTTACTCCTCACTATCTAACGTTACCTTCTTGTTTGGACATTGAAATGCACTATAATTGATGTTATTATCGTAGCATCATCCTAAGCTGTACAAACAAACGATAATTGCACAAACCACTTGAACCTTTCTCTAAAGAGCTCAATGTCTTTCCATCCATTGAACCTTAAGAATTATTCATAGCTTTTTCTTTGTTCCACACACACAAATAGAATTTGTATTGTACATACTTTTTCGACAGTTTTTTGGCATTATGAAAATGATGTGAAATGTTTAAAAAAAAAATTTCCAACCCAGAGACAAACACTCATTGTAACAGTGGGTTTTAAAATGTTGATATTTGGTAACTCTGAAAAAAATGTTGATGTAACAGTAGATGTTGGTAATGTGCATGTTAACTAACTTACTATTGACCAAGGTAGGATTCCCTCCCCTTTTTTTTACTTAAATAAATTATAACAACAAGAACTGTTGTGCAGAATAAAAGGTTGGGTATCCTTTCTATCTCTTGCTTATGAAAATACTTTATCACACGCTGGTACAAATTGTAGGTTTCGAGGATCTGTTTTAGGTGTTTATTTCAACATCCTATTGTGGTTTTGGAATAACCATTGTACTTTTAGGTGTTTATTTGAACTGTTTCCTTTTTCCATTTCCTGCTAGAGATGATTAATAATTTTCTTTATTTACCATTTTTAGGAAAGGGTCATGGTCTTTTGTCAAATATCTTTTCACCTTTTTTTACCTCTGTTAACTGTACCTTCTAAAAAAATCACTGATTTAGGGACACTGACGTCACTTCAGTTGGTTTCGTGCTGATTCCTTAATTCTGCTTACTTATGGTTAAAAAAGGTTTCAAGTGTATCTTATTACTGCAGGCTCGGGAATTTGCAAATGAGCTCCGTGCTAGTACAAAGGCCTCAAGAAACCCCACTGTCTGGCTTGAAGCCTCCACAGGATCTGGTCAGAATGTGAATGCTTCTGACACGTCCACGGTCTCTGAGGCTTATGCTAAGATGTTGACAATTTTTATCCCGCTCCTTGTTGACGAGGTTGTAATCTAGCTTCTTTAGATATTTGCGAAGACTGAACTTCGATTATTCTTATTAAGATTCATTGTTCACTCTATTAAACTGCAGAGTTCCTTTTTTGCACATTTCATGTGTTTTGAAGTTCCTGCACTCGTTCCTCCTGGTGGTCTTGCTAATGGAAATAAAACAGGATACCATAACGATGACACTAATGATGATGATGATTTGGGAATTATGGACATCGATGACAACGGTGGCAAATCTGGTATCTTATTTGATTTTTTATTGGTTAAAAATTATCTTCTTTCAGGCAAGGGTGTGGGTTGAATTCAACTTCTACACCCTACTTATTTCCCTGCAGTAATGAAATAGAATTGTTAATTTTATAGGTAAAACTTCTTCGGAGCTTGCAGCTTTAAATGAATCTCTGCAGGACTTGCTTGATGGTATTCAAGTAATACACCCCAGCATATTTTACTTATTTTTAAACTGTAACTATTGCCAGAAGTTCTGTTTTATAAAGGAAAATTCATCATTAAGATTACTAATTTTACTGGTTTTTTATTTAATTGGGAATTTTTTATATGAATATCCGTTACCAAAAATTTTTTAGTGGTGCATTGTATTTTATAAATGCTGTTAATCGGTAGTTTGGAAGAATTTTCTTTGATACTTTAAAAAAGATTTAGTTTTGACTAGCAGCAGACACCAATTAATGTGTATCAGGAGGACTTTTATGCTGTTGTGGATTGGGCGTACAAGATAGACCCTTTACGCTGCATATCTATGCATGGAATTACTGAGAAGTATCTCTCGGGTCAGAAAGCTGATGCAGCGGGATTTGTGCGTCTTTTGCTTGGAGACCTGGAATCTAGAATTTCTATGCAGTTTAGTCGTGTAAGTTCTGGCTATATTCTTAAGAAGTAAATGTGGTGGAACTTCTAAGATTTAAGTCTAGAGCCAACCTCATCTGTACGTTTTATGCATTGTAGTTTGTTGATGAAGCTTGTCATCAGATTGAAAGAAATGAGCGAAATGTTAGGCAAACAGGTGTATTGCCATACATCCCTAGGTATGACATATTTACAAGATTCATGTTTATGCTATTTGGTACAATATGCATTATCTTTATGATTGAGCATTATCTTTGTGATTGAGTAAGATTCATGTTTATTCTATTTGGTACAATATGCATTATCTTTGTTATTGAGCATTGTCTTTGTGATTGAGTAAGCTGTTTCTGTAGAACTGTCTTGCTCAGGTAAAGATAATTGAGAATAGAAAAAATTAACCAAATTTTAACCGTTTGCTCAAGTAATGCTTTCCAATCTTGTTATGATTTTCACGAGCTCAGCATTTTGCAACACTCTAAATCTTGCTGAGTTGTTTTAATAGGAAACATCTTAAAGAAACGAGATTTCAGACCTTGTCCACAAGTTTAATTGATAATATTAATGACACCCAGAGTATCTTGATGACTTTCATTGTTCTCATGGCGATGTGATTACTTCATTGGAAAAATTTGTCTCCTTATTCTACAGTGAAAGCACTTAAAGCTATAAAAAGTTATTTTTCGTGTCATTACATGTCTGTTAATTTGAATTTTAGTGATATTTACAGTCAAATTTAACTGTAGTTGGGGAAATTGAATAGATGAGTTATTGGTTCTTGATACTGTTATATTGTTGTTGCAATCTTGAAATTTGAATTTCTCGTTCGCTTTCTTGTTTATTAGATTCGCAACTCTTGCTACGCGGATGGAGCAATATATCCAGGGACAATCTAGGGATTTGGTTGACCAAGCATACACAAAATTCGTGAGTACTTGTTATTTTTAATTTGGTATAGCAATAAATCTTTGAAATGTGAAGTTGAGCTAGGTAAGTATGAGATATGTTTTCTTCGCTTGCCAACCATTCTTGAGATTAATAATTATCTGCCACTTGCAATTTCCCATGACATAAGTATAAGAGAGATACTCCACCTATTTGTTTATTGCCAAACATGATTTGACAACTGGTAGGAATACTATGTGTCATAGGTTGATGTGTGGTGTGGTGGTTAGCAGTTGTTGGATATAAGAAACATCAACACATCTTATGAATGTTCTGCAGGTTAGCATAATGTTTGTGACTCTGGAGAAAATTGCAAAAACGGATCCAAAATATGAAGATATTTTTCTTCTGGAGAACTATGCGTCATTTCAAAATAGGTATTAATAGTCAGGCAGGATTTTCAACTTTTTTAGGAAAAATTGATCTGCATTTGTCAAGTCACTTTTCTCATTGGAAATGGTTTAATCCAGTTTGTATGACTTGGCAAATGTTGTGCCTACCTTAGCCAAATTCTATCACCAGGCAAGTGAGGCTTATGAGCAAGCTTGCACAAATCATATAACCATGATTATTTTCTACGTAAGTTACTGAGACCTGCTTTTATATTTATCTTTTCAAACTATTAGAGATGTTATTACTTAATTCATATAAAGTGTTCCAAAGATGCACGATTTCTTTGTATTTCTAGCATTTTGAGCGACTTGTCCAGTTTGCACGAAAGATTGAAGAGTTATTGTACACAGTTCCACCAGAAGAGGTTAGTGATGACCTATATAATAATGTCTTCAAGGAAATAAATTCAATTTCTAAGGAATGATATATGTGCTTCAATGAGTAACATGAGCTAAATGCTACTTTAAAGCACCATGTAGCTTTTTAAGAAAGAAAGCAACTATTTTTATTCTTTGAACTGAGGCTATAGTCTAAACTAAATAGAAAAAAAAAGACCTTTTTATAAGGAGTATTTGTAGTAAATTAGCAATGAATAATGATTATAAAGTGATTGTTTCATAAATCTGTTATTCAATACAAGCTGCTCACATGCCTCTGTATAGTGAGATTGTGGTGAACTCTATGATGCTTCACATCGTGTCAGAACTTAGATCATTACATTCCACATAATTTTTTCTATTAGAGATTTCATGTTTGTCTGGAGAAAATTTCCCTGTTAATACTCCTATACCAGTTTAGATGAAGGGCTAGGGTTAGTTTATCACTGCTTATGTTGTCTTCTATTCAGTTCTCTATTTAGTTTCTCCCAAGTTGTTGACGGGATGTGGGTTGTACTTTTTCTTCACTGTTTTCAGATCCCTTTCCAGCTTGGACTGTCAAAAATGGATCTTCGCAAAATGTTAAAATCAAGTTTATCCGGGGTAATTTACACAATTTCCTGAGACTCGTTCTAAACTTCAAAAATCGTTAATTTAAAGCCTTCTTTTCGCAGGTTGACAAGTCCATTGCTGCAATGTACAAGAGGTTGCAAAAGAATTTAACCTCAGAGGAGTTGCTGCCTTCTTTATGGGATAAATGCAAGGTAGCAGAATGTTTTTTCTCTGTTGGGAATCCAATGTTGTTGGTTCCATCATAATGTTTCTGCTAAAGATTAAGGGTTTTGGAGTAGCTGTCGTTTGTATGTGAATGCAGGATAGAAAATTAGAGTTGTTCCAGCATTCTTTTTCAATGTAATCTGGTCTGACTGCATCTGATGAGTTGTTTTGACTATTGACAGAAGGATTTTCTGGACAAATATGAAAATTTTGCCCAAATTGTTGCCAAGATTTACCCCTCGGAAACTATTCCTTCCGTGACAGAAATGAGGGATCTCCTGGCTTCTATGTAAGAGAGTATTTCATATATGTTTTCATCTTTTGTCTCCCCTCTGTTAATTGTTAAATGGAGTCTTTTTCTTTTTTTTCTTGTAATCATTTTTTAATAATCCATGATTAGATTAATGTACAAATCATTTTTGAACTCGCATCATTGTTCAGTCGAATCAGTTTAAATCTCATTTGTATAGTTATGATGGTGGAAACTTTGCTTGTTGCTGATGAGTTCGGTTTTTCCAACTTCCCGTGGATTTTGCAATGATATGTTTGGGTCATGGGTGTTTTATTTCTGAATTTGAGAATAGTTATATTATACATTTTCTTTTATTACTCAGAGGGATAATAGATTCAGATACATTTACTCTTTTTATTATATTTTCTAAACATATTTGTTGACGCGATGTAATTAAGATAAAATTGACGTAGCAAATTAATTGTTTATAATTTATCACTTAATTACATTAATTATTGTTTGACACGTTTAAATAATAGTATAAAGATTAAGTTAGAGAAATAAATATGATTGTCAAAAATAGCCAAGATAAAGGTGCATATGAAATCAATAAAATAAAATGTATATATAATGTTTTATGGGTCTGATGAACAGTGGAAACTTAGAATAAAGCTATAAAATGATGTACTCTTCTTGTAAAAAAACCACAGTGGGTCAACTCTGACTCTACGCGTGGTGATTGGTGGACCCTATCAAATACTGAATCTAAGCTACCATTTCTAGAAAGAGAATTTCCTTCCTAGTTCATTGGTTAATTACAAGTATAAATCACGGTAAATAAATAAACAAGCATAAGGAACAATCCGGCAGCTACTCAGTCTTCGACGGCAGCAGTTTTGAGAGAGAGTTTGGACAGAACGAAGATGGAAGCAGAAGATAATAGCACAGCACCGGCGAAACATGCAAGATCTAACCCTGTAACTAAGGGTGTGCTTTTGAACTTGTCTAGCACTCCCACTTGAAGCATCATCATCACCGCATGACCCATTTTCGATTTAGCCTGATCAATCGACTGCATTTCTATCCACGTCGGAAGCGTCTGAAATAACAAAAACCATTCATAATTTTCCGACTGCAATATACGAATATGAGTACGAGTAATTCTTCTGTCTGTCCTTTTACCTTAGCGTAGAAAAGACCGAACAAGTTTGACCCTGATAAGCGATGGCCTTGCTCCGTCACCGTTTTTCTTCCGACAAACATTGTGTACAAGCCCACTCCAAATATCAGCATGGCTGTTCCAACTAGAAACATATCTGCAGATGCAAAATGTTGGTCGATTTTGACAGAAGCATCTCAAATCCATCGCAGAAGAATTGAGCTTGAAAGAGAGATAGGGTGGAAGATGAGAGAGGATATGAAGATATTTATTTACCTATAGCTTCAATAAGAAGTTGCATCATCTGTCCTTGATCCAAGCTTTGTGACAGAGACGTAAAGTACTGGAGGTATGATTCCAGAACAATAAAACAACCCTGCAATTATTAACTAAAACATTAAGCTTTCGATTTCCGACAAGAAATGCAAAAAGCATGACAATGGTGATTATGTATTTAGTGAACTAAATTTCGTTTACCTCCAAAAAACATAATATTGAGCCAAGCAATGATCCTGCTACTGCAAGCAATGTAAAGAATCGACAATCGATCACAATCTATACAAACGATGATTGATTAGTTGTCCATAAATAATCCTCTCTGGATTGTGAAGGATCTGGAAAAACACGTACCTTGTCAATGAACATCTGGACGTGTAATCTCCATGGTTTTTGTCTAATCGAAGTCCAAAAAGGAATGAGTATAGAAAGTCTAACGTACGACATTATGGAAGAAAGATCCAGTATTCTGGGTCTAAGTTGTTCATCCAAAGTTATCGTGTATTCTGAAGCAGCCGTTGCAGGCTTCATCGAACAAACTCGCTTCCTCCGATCACCATCCCCATGAACCAGTGGTCTCCCCCAGGTAGAATCCACCGTGTCCAGACATCTCACAGTCCTCTCCGACGAAGACGACGAAGATGGAAGCGGAGGTGAAGGAGAGAAACGTAATAATCTAGCAGAAGCCATGGATCAGCAGAGGCTTTGCAATGTTTAGAACAAAGAAAGCTTCTCTTCTTCTTATAGGGTGCATGGCCGAAGAAGATTCGAGGCATATTAGGTGTCGGAAGGGAGGAGATTGACTTCCCTTTTTCTTGGAAAGGTAGGCTTTGATATTTTGAACGGACTGAAACTCGTGGAAGATTAGCTCACGTGCTCTTTCTTTTGCGTGGGTCCTTCTGCAACCACAGCCGCACACCTGCTGGACTTGTCATAGGTGGGTATTATTTCAACTTTCAGTAGACCGCGGAAGGGATTGAGCTTGCATTTGAAGTTGCACGCCGCGTTTGACACGCGGAAGCTGGCAAACGAGTCTCCAAAAAAGAGCCCGTTATAATCTTCGAGGAAAATATGTGATGATTTCGAAGGAATTGTAGAAAGCTGGAGTGAGCAGGAAGACGAAGTCGAATATTTATTGATCCGTCAGCAGTAGAGAGAGAGAGATAAACATTGCTAGGAGGAGAGAGAGAGAGAGAAACAGAGAAGTCAGCAAAGAAAACGAAATGCAAAAGAGAAACCCGAGAAACAGAAAGTGCAGTGCATTGCGACTTATAACTCTTCAAGTTTAAATGCCGAAAGGTATGTTTTTTAATTCGCTATTAACTCTTCAACATTTACAAGATGAAGATCGCAGACAAAAATTCGCATTTGTAATCATAATCACGTTGTTGGGTAGCAATTCACACAGGTTTCGCCTCCAAAATAAAAAAGTAAACATTCTTTCGCTGAACGAATTGCTTCCTGAAGCCCTGTTGTTTTCTGCAAGTTGCGAGGGGTGGTTTCCATAATGTCGACCTGGTCAGGCAGACGACCGAATCATTCGTATAGTTGCCTTAGAAAACTTCACACCAGATGGGCATCCGCACAATTCTGCCTCCAGCCAATGCTTCTTGGTGTTGAATTTCCCATTTCGACAGAATTCCATTTCAAAGGCATACCCAAATACTGACCATTAAATTCGAAACGAGTATTTAATCAAAGCTTAGTCATTTACCAGAACAGATGAGTTGGGGGATTCTATATCACAAATCAATTGCGTTTTCTACTATTCAAAAATAGTGAAATTAATCTTTCAAAATCTGGGTTTTAAATCTAAAATGATATCTTTATCTATTTCCTAGGGTTTCTTCAGACTCAAAACACTAAATAACAGAGGGAAAGAGAGAACAGCATAGAGAAGCAAAAAACAGAGGAAGTGTCATTGCAAGGTAAGGGGGTTCCGAGTCTCTCAGACAAATGCCTCGTTTTGTCATCAAGGTTGAATGGATAATCGAGATCAGACTCGTCATCAAATGTTCATCATCACAGAGAAAACCCCCTTCCCATCCAAAAAACAACAAATCTGTAATCAATAATTCAAAACACAGCGTCGCTTTGACAATTCCACACTTCCGCCGCTCTCAATAAAGAAAAACGGAGAATCAGTAGCAAACGCCGAACAACAAGAACTACTACTACAACCACACTCTTGTGCCCCGCGTCGCTTTATATAACCAGGTACCGATTTGCTAGGGTTTACCGATACAGTACACACAATGTTAAACACCCGCTGACGAAATTACCCTTATTATAATACGGGCCCATGGGCTTAAGAACCTCCATTTCTACAATTTTAACAAAAGTCGATTGATTTGATTATGATCTTTAACAATTCATATATTAAATGATTCAAATTGTATTTATATAGGGTTTAGTCACGTATGATCATGTTAACGTTTACTCATTACCATCTATAATAATAAGTTCAGCCTCCCCAGTTCTAGTTCTCTACATTCTGAGGTTGGCCGGAATATGGCGTCTGCATCCGAGAAATCGTCACTTTCTCAGCCAATGCACGCTGAGCTTCCGATCTCGGAAATTCCGGGCGATTGCGGCCTCCCTTTTTTCGGTGCGATTAGAGATAGAATGGATTATTTCTATTTCCAAGGGAAGGATGAGTATTTCCGATCACGTATGGTCAAGTATAAATCCACAGTGTTCAGATCTAACATGCCCCCTGGTCCTTTCATCTCCGCCGACTCCAGAGTCGTCGTTCTTCTTGACGGCAAGAGTTTTCCTGTACTTTTCGACATGTCCAAGGTTGAAAAGAAAAATGTTTTCAACGGAACTTAACGTTCCGTCCACCAAACTAATGGGAGGCTACAGAGTCCTCGCCTACCTCGACCCGTCGGAGCCGAATCATGAGAAGCTGAAAAACCTCGTCTTCTTTCTCCTTCAATCTCGGCGAGATCATTTCATTCCGGAATTCCATTTAAGTTTTACGGAGCTCTTCGATGGTCTAGAAACCACGATTTCGGCCGAAGGTAAAGCTAGCTTTGCCAGTCCCAATCAGCAGGCCTCGTTTAACTTCCTCGGTCGTGCATTTTTCGGAATTGATCCAATAAAAACAAAACTGGGAACTGAAGGTCCTACGTTAATTCAAAAATGGGTTTTCTTTCAGATTGGTGCTGTTCTGAGTCTCGGTCTACCCTTCCTTCTAGATGACTTACTCCTCCATAACTTTCTGTTTCCTCCATTTCTCATGAAAAGCGATTACAGAAAGCTATACGATTTTTTCTACGAGTCATCGGGATCTCTGCTTGAAGAAGCTGAAAAATCAGGTTTACCGAAAGAAGAAGCTTGCCATAATATTCTCTATGCCACTTGCTTTAATGCTTTTGGAGGGATGGTGCTCCTCTTTCCCACTATTGTCAAATGGGTCGGGTTGGCCGGATTTACGTTACACACTCAACTGGTTGAGGAGATCCGAGGCGCATTAAAATCCAAAGATGAAAAGGTGACCGTGGGCGCGATGGAAGAGATGCCGTTGATGAAGTCCACCGTCTACGAAGTGTTGAGAATCGAACCGAATGTGGCGTTCCAGTACGCCAGAGCGAAGAAAGATCTAGTGATCGAGAGCCACGACGCTGCGTTTCGGGTCAAGAAAGGGGAGTTGTTATTTGGTTACCAACCGTTCGCTACGAAAGATCCGAAGTTATTTGAGAAACCGGAAGAGTTCGTGGCGGATCGGTTTCTGGGAGAGGATGAGAAGTTATTGAAGCACGTGCTGTGGTCGAATGGACCGGAGACGGAGAATCCGTCGGTCGGAAACAAGCAGTGTGCGGGAAAGAACTTGGTGGTGTTGATGTGCAGGCTGTTCCTTGCGGAATTCTTTAGGCGGTACGACACGTTGAAGATAAGGGTGAAAGCGGCGTCGTTGGGAGACATCGTTATTATTGATTCCCTCACGGTACGACACGTTGTGACCGAAAGTGACGCATTGGAATTTGGATCTACCCTTCTTACTTGTGATATTTTATAAGGATTAATTACTAAATAAATAATTTCAAATAAAACAGTTGAAAATAATTAATAATTCATGGCGATATCCTAACCCAGAGCGTCGTCCTTTTATTTCAGTATTGTGGTACTCAGAAGATCGCATCCCCTTAAAAAATATCAACTTGTATAGGCATAGTTGAAATCTGTACGTGCAACTGAGACTATGTCACAACGGGTGGTGGCCTGTTGGACTTTTTTCCAATCGATATATCGAATTATATGACCCCAAAACAATGAACTACAGTGAAAACCATAGTATGTGATTGGAGTTCTATCTGTCTCTCCGTTACCTTGCCACAAGATCTGAATGGTCAACAATGGCGCATTCAAGTCCTTGACATGTAGGGTAAAATTGACCATGTGCATAAAATTAAGTGAATTAACGTAACATTTGACAAATTTTATCAAGGCAAATAATTTTGGTTCGGATTCAAAATACAGCGACAATTTTGAAGACTATATTTTACTCTGAAAAAAATATGTGACATGGAAGACTGAAAAAAAAAAAATGTATCCAAATATTTATTGCTAACACATGTAGTAATACAACATACTTTTGATCATTTCTTAAAGGACTAAATCACTTATCACGGGTCATTTGGTTCAAAATTAATGTAACACACTCCAAATTAAGCAATCTCTCATTTCATCGCTTAATTAAGACCAAGGACCACACTATGTTACGTTCGAATCTTATATTCTAGAACTGAAAAAAATGCCTCCATCATTAATAATTTCATTTATAACTCGACGATGATCAGCAGTCGACGAGATAAGCCGATGTAAGCAAGCAAGAAATGTATGAAATCTTACAAGCATTAGTAGTTCTCAGCTACGGGTCTTGAAGGGAAAAGCCTGATGAGAAAAGTGATCAATGACCAGAGGCACACCACACCAAGGACTTGAAAAAATACTATCATTGAAAATACAGCACCAGCTTTTTCCACCGCTTGGGGAGTGGTGCCAAGATCTTTCATGCCTAATATCAACCTTTCCATGAAATTAGCAGCTTCTGTCAACTGGTACAGTCTGTAGAGCTGAAAATACATGCTTACTTGTAAAAAAGATGGCTGCAAATGAGATGATTTGAAGGGGGTAATTTTGTGTTATATACCTCGAAAATGATAGGAACCAGAGGCCAGCAAGAAGATCCTCTCTTACTGAGATGTGCCTCGAAAAGAAATTGGGCAAGACAGCTGACAAGAAAAGGTGCTACTGCGACGAGGGCTGCCAAGCCGATTGCTGGCAAGGTGACGCATACAGCAAACAGAGGGGCAATGACCTTAAAGCCAGAAGTGAAGAATGCTGAAGCCAAATATCCTCTGAGGCCTGTAATAAGACTCCACCTCTTTGAGCTGAATTGTAGATATGGCCTTTGAACTTGATCCGTTACGCCCAGGAATGTGGAAAGACCAACGTAAAATCCGACTTCAGAAATCAATGAATTCAAAACTTCTGCAAAATGGTTTCGAAGGAGGCAATTAATTGCTCTGAATCAAAGGCCGGTAACTACTCACCCTAGTTTCATAAGTTTTTTCAAACAAGATACACTTACAGATGAACAAAACATGAGGAAACAACAATCAATCGCTTGGAAAAAAGAGAAGAAAGACAAAATTAACAAGTACCTACGAGAATCTCATTCTTCAAGAACTCCTCGACCGCACTTCCAAAAACAAACTGGGGAATAATCAAAGAAGATAACAAAGCAGCAGGAGCTAAAAGCCAGAGGAAGGATCCCTTATCTTCGTAAAACGGAGATGAAATCAATTTCCCTTCCTCAACCAATTGGTGAGTGATACCAGTGAACGAAACAGACCCTGATTTACCCCGAAATGGCTCCACCCCGCCGGAGACACTATAAGACACGCTATTATCCTTTCTTCCATAAGATTCTACCTCGGCTTCCGGATTGAAATGTGAATTGGACTCAGAGGTACACAGAATCGCTCTTCTTCTCAAACGTGGCTGACATAAATCTTTAAAATTCCTCTGAATAATATGAGCTGCATAGTTAATTTGCTTCATAACAGAACATTCAAAATAAACTAAAAAAGGGACAAAATCAGCAGATTGGTTTTCGGACAAAAGAAACATACATTTTAACGAGATTTCCGGCCGCACTCTTCTGCCTCTATACATAACCAGCCTCGCAGAAACCTTGTGAGTAAATAAGAAAGTCAGTAATTTACACCAATACGAATATAACAGAAGGATCATTGGAAGTGAAACTACAAGACGAAAACGGTAGCTCACAAATTGATGGGAGACGAGACGTCGATTGGAAGAACCAAAGACTGTGGAAGGAAGACCGGAAGAAAAATGTCGGAGCTCCATTTTCAGGATTATACAGTTGAGCTACAGAAATTTCTGTAAACCCTAAACCCCTTTAGTGCAACGAAGTGAGCAATTCAGAAACAGACATCATCAAGTCATCGACCCACAAGAATCATTCGGGCCAGTTGAACAGCTCTCCACATTGACCTCCATAGATTAGTGAAACAAGCCGGGCCCAAAAAAACAACACATCGTCATGACACGAACAAGCATGCCCAAAACAACAATGGACGCTGTTGAAATAGATGTTAAAAATTAAAACAGATGGATTATATTTTATTTCAATTTCTTCCTCAGACATTTACTTGTATAATAAATTTATTTAAAAACTATATAGATTTAATATTATTTATCTTTTTTTTTCTCGATCATACTATCACAAACTACAAACTTTTAATGCTCTAGTCGTGGAGTCCATCGATCCTCCAAGTATGATATTATCTAATTTGAGCTGAAAATTGTATGAATTTATTTTTGTGGTTATCTCAAAATACATTATATTAAGAAATAATAACAACTTTATTTATAAGTCACTTAATTCCTATTGTCCCAAACAATATGAAATTGTGTCTCTGCATTAATATAATCTAAACTCTCACAATCAACAGAATTTTGAGACGTTATTGTTTTCACAGGACGAGCTACCACAATTTCCCCCATGACTTTCTATTTACTTAAAAGACGTCCGCTGTAAATCTATCTTTGTGTTGGACGATCGGATCACCCAACTCGATGTTTCTGCTATGGAGTCGTGACATTGGTATTGGTTGGAAAATGTACGAATGCATAATGTAATAATGTAAATAAAAAAAAAAAAAAAAGATTAATGCAATGGAAAAGTTGTGTGATTGAGATGTTATATTTGTTTAATTGTTGGGACCATGGAGGCCAGCAGCTGGATTTAAAAACATTTCCAAGGACCTCTACACTTGTGCCATTTTTAAACCTGTTTGCCGTTTGGGCTCCATGAAATACATGGAGTAACTGTTGCAGCCGGCAACAACCGGAACCTGATCTTTGCTTCGGCCATTGCAGCAGCTGCTCATGGTGGAGGAAGGAGAAGACTCAAAACTGGACTCGTCACTGTTGTAGGAGGCCGTCCTCTTCTAAATACAAATCTTCACTACTTTCTTTTGGTTATCCTCGGATCTTCCTTCGCTCTCATCGCATTCCTCCAGTTCATTCAGTACATCTCCCCCTCTGTAACACTTCATTTCATCTCTAATTTACAACAGTTTTAATTTATACTAAAGTATTAGAATCCCTGGTCGCCACACAAAAGTTCATAAAAGCCATTGATGTGCGTTGTATTTTACTGCTAAAATAACAACACCATAACGGTAAATTGCCCGCCCTCCATACATTTATATATTAGGGGGGGATATTTAATTCAAAACAAAGTTCGAGCCATCCAGGTGAATATTATGTAACGTGCACTTCACCTACTTAAAACGACTAATATATTTTAAAAATAAACGTTTAAAAGGCTCCAAAATCGAAAGGTGTTATTAAATGATGGTGGGGCAGTAATACAAGTTGGGAAATAATTTCCTTTACAAAATTACAATAATTAGTACAAATATTGAATAACAAAACTCTTGCTGCAATCATTGGAGTAGCTGCATCATTTACTGTACATTGTACCTAGAATCCAAGGTGGACGTGGATCCAGCTACCCTGCAGCAAAAAAGTTGAGACGAGAAAATTTCTTGCAAAAAAATTAGGTTTGTTTGTAATTAAAATATTAAAAATATTTACGGACGGACATCTCAATTGTTACAATTAATCTATTAAATAAATTATTGTTTATTATTTTATTAATTGAGATTATTTGGGTTCATAAGAACTGTCGGTGGCTCTTTAATTATAAATATTTAAAAATGCATAAAAAATGAAAAAAAGAAAAAACACACGTTTTCACTACTAAATTAGTTCTTTTCGATCGATAATGTCACGATGCCAAGTTTATCCTTTGAAAATACAAACGTGTTTTAAATTATGTGAAATCAGAGCATACTAATTAATTATTCATGTTAAACTTCGCTATCTCCATCTATAAGTTATGTCCACTGGCCCTTTTGTATAATCACTTGTACGTCTTTTACTAACTTGTTCTTCTCTGCATTCTGAGATGGCATCTGCATCTGAGGAGTCGTCACTCAAACAGCCGATGCTCACCCGGCTTCCGATCATGGAAGTCCCGGGTGAGTATGGGCTTCCTTTTTTTGGTCCTATTAAAGATAGATGGGAGTATTTCTACACCCAAGGGAAGGACGAGTATTTCCGATCCCGTATGCTCAAATATAAATCCACGGTGTTCAAGGCTAATATGCCTCCCGGTCCGTTCATTGCCAAGGATCCCCGCGTTATCGTTCTTCTCGACGGCAAGAGTTTTCCGGTGCTTTTCGACATGTCCAAGGTTGAAAAGAAAAATGTTTTCACCGGAACTTATATGCCGTCGACCAAACTCACCGGAGGTTACAGAGTCCTCTCGTACCTCGACCCATCGGAGCCGAATCACGCGAAGCTGAAACGCCTGCTTTTCTATCTTTTACAATCTAGGCGAGACGAATACATCCCGGAGTTCCATGTAAGCTTCACCGAGCTCTTCGACGGTCTGGAAACCACAATTTCAGCGAAAGGAAAAGCTAGCTTTGCCGATCCGAATGAGCAAGCCTCGTTTAACTTTCTCGGTCGGGCATATTTTGGGACTGATCCTACCAAAACAAAACTGGGTACTCAAGGTCCAACGTTAATTACAAAGTGGCTTGCCCTTCAGATTAGTCCTGTTCTCACTGTCGGTCTACCCGCCATTATAGATGACTTGCTCCTCCATACATTTCCTCTTCCTCCATGTTTAGCGAAATGTGCTTACAGAAAGCTGTACGACTATTTCTATGAGTCATCGGGACCTGTTCTTGAAGAAGCTGTAAGGTTAGGGATATCGAAAGAAGAAGCTTGCCATAATCTTCTGTTTGCCACGTGCTTCAATACATTTGGAGGGATGATCATCATCTTTCCTAGTATTCTAAAGTACGTCGGGAAGGCCGGGGTTAGTTTACACACTCGGTTGGTTGAGGAGATCCGAGGCGTAGTCAGATCCAACGGTGGAAGGGTAACCTTGGCCGCGATGGAACAGATGCCGTTGATGAAGTCCGCCGCGTACGAAGTGCTGCGGATCGACCCGCCAGTGCAGTTCCAGTACGGCACGGCAAAGAAAGACCTGGTGATCGAGAGCCACGACGCAGCGTTCCGGGTGAAGAAAGGGGAAATGATATTCGGGTACCAACCGTTCGCCACGAAAGACCCGAAGATATTCGCGAAACCAGACGAGTACGTGGCCGACCGGTTTCTGGGAGACGGGGAGAAATTGTTGAAGCACGTGCTGTGGTCGAACGGACCGGAGACGGAGAATCCGACGCTGGAAAACAAGCAGTGCCCCGGGAAGAACTTCGTAGTGTTGATGTGCTGGATGTTCATCGTGGAGTTGTTTCTCCGGTACGACACGTTCGAGGTAACGGTGGAAACGGCGACGTTGGGAGAAGCCGTCACCATTACTTCTCTCACTAAAGGCAACTGACAAGCCACCTACTGAACGTTGACTTTTCACGCCCTTTTGATTTATTCTGTGAATCGTTGTCGTTTTTGTAATTCCCTCTTTTTTGATTGATTGATTTTAGTTTTTCAATTGCCTCGCGTGGCTAATAATGACATTTTCAAATTAGAAGAAGGGTAATCTTGGAAATAGAAAAGTATTCATTCTACATTATTGTGCATGTGACTGGAGGGAGAAAAGGACAAGGTGGGGAACCAAAAGACTGTAGGGGTGGGCATTACACCAATAGTTTTAGATCACATGCCGTTTTAGATCACTTGCCAAGTTGTTTATAAACTAATGAATACACTTGGGCGTGTTAATGTTGTTAGGCGTAATTTGCGGGGCAGTGAAGAATACTATACATGACGTGTTTATAAGAAAACGTGCTGTATTGTAAGTCACGTGCTAAATTCTCATCACCCTAAACAGTGGGAACGACATCGTATCAATATTTACTATTACGACGTCGTATCCAGTGAACCAATTTTCTGTCTTTTGAAATTTTCTTGATTAGGCTCTGATGAGAAGACTATGAACGAGAGGAGAGTATCTTTTTTTGGGTCTGTAGACGTTAGAACGAAGAGTACTTCCGTTTGGAGGTTTTGCTCTATATTTAACGCAAATGCAATCGTCGTTCACCGTGTTTTGCTCTGTTATTTTTAGAAAATGCATGGAGTTTCTTCTTCTTTGGCAGCTCCTTTTGTTCCTTCTTTTTCTCTTCACCGTCAATCCTACTCGTTGCTTTACCTTTTTCTTCGTCTTCTCATTTCAAGCTTTCATCTTCCGGTGGGTTTTCTGGTTTTCTGATTTTCATTTTTCTGTTTTTTTTTTTTTTTCTTTTTGTGGGGGACGATACTAATGAGAGACGAAGGAGAAGGCGCGAGGATGTTCGCAGCGGCGAACAGTATTCCTCGCCCTAAATTCGTCAACACTATGCATTCGGATCCCAACATGTCGTCGGCGCTCATGGATGAAGATTACTCGATGAGAAAGAGCAGCGCTTCTGCCAGTGGTCAAGCCTTTTACGATGCTACCCGAATGAGTGGTGACTGCTCTCCCATGACCATGTCTCCGTGGAACCAAACTTCCATGTTTACTCAGTCGTCGTGGTCGCAGTTCGAAGAAAGTGTACCGCAGAATTCTCTGATTGGCTCTCTGGTTAGGGAAGAAGGTCATATTTACTCCCTCGCTGCCTCCGGCGAGCTATTGTATACCGGTTCTGACAGCAAGAATATTCGTGTATGGAAGAATCTGAAAGAATTCACCGGGTTTAAATCAAACAGCGGCCTGGTCAAAGCAATTATAATTTCCGGCCAAAAGATTTTCACTGGCCATCAAGACGGCAAGATTCGAGTTTGGACAGCTTCCCCGAAGAATCCTGTTATTCATAAACGTTCCGGCACCCTACCCACTCTAAAAGACATTTTCAAAAGCTCCATCAATCCGAATAATTACGTCGAAGGACGACGGCAGCGGCGAGGTTTGTGGATAAAACACTCCGATGCCATATCCTGCCTGAGCTTGAGCGAAGATAAGGTGTATTTATACTCTGCTTCGTGGGATAGGACGCTGAAAGTTTGGAGAATATCGGACTCGAAATGCCTCGAGTCTATCAACGTCCACGACGATGCCGTTAACTCAGTAGTGGCAGCGGGCAATGGTATGGTCTTCACAGGCTCTGCGGACGGTACGGTAAAGCTGTGGAGGAGAGAAATGAAAGGGAAAGCAACGAAACACACTTTGGGCCAAACTCTGTTGAGCCAAGACTGCGCCGTCACGGCACTGGCGGTTAACTCCTCCGGTTCGGTGGTTTACTGTGGGTCCTCCGATGGCGTGGTAAACTTTTGGGAGATAAAAAGTGAACTTTCTCACGGTGGAGTCCTCAAGGGGCACAAGGTGGCGGTCCTCTGCCTCGTGGCTGCTGGGAATATGGCGTACAGCGGGTCAGCTGATAATACAATTTGTGTTTGGAGGAGGGAGGGTGCAATCCACACTTGTCTATCTGTGTTGACTGGCCACACTGGGCCCGTCAAGTGTCTGGCCGTGGAGGAGGATCAGGAGTCGTCCAAAAATGGCGATCAACGGTGGATATTATACAGTGGGAGCCTTGATAAGTCAGTGAAGGTGTGGAGTGTGTCTGAAACAACCACTGATTCTAATCGTATGGCCATGATGCAACAGCCGTACACGGCTTCCGATGCGGACTCGCTGCTATCGGAAGGAAGCTTCTCTTCTGCGAGCAGAGCCAGCCAAAACAAGACCCACTGACCACGGTACATGCGGCCGAGCGAAGAAAATTCGAGGTTTATTGTTTTATTCATTACAAGATTTTTGGTTTGTTAACTAACTTGGATGGTGCGAAATAAAATAAAAGATTTGATAAATCCATAAATAAAATTGGCCATTACAATCTGAAAATTACAGCAATGAACCTAATTCTAAAGAAACTTTAATGGGAGAGCTTGCGAGAATGGCTTCTGTTCGGTTCGATTTCTTCATGGGAGGGCAGACCTCGGAAATGGCGGCCACTTCTACATCCGACAGCAATAGCGGGATCTCCTCCTTCTAGCACTCCAAGAATCTAGTGAGAGAAACCCTATCCATTTTAGTGAATTTAAGCAGTTAAATGATTGATAATGAATACAAACCTTAGACATCGGTGGCCTTGATTCCGGATCTTGACGTAAACACAAGGAAGCAGCTCCGGCCAGTGCCTGTACCTGATTAGGGAAGTCAGGTGGCTGGTCGGAGGCCAAACATGAATCGGGAAACTGGTGACTCTTTCCCAGTAGATTGTCCATCTCTCTTGCCGATAGAGGGTGAACCGAATCATAATTGAATAGCTTTCCCTTCAAACTTTTAAGCTCCCTGATTCTTCGACCTGTCATTAGTTCCAATAGAACTACTCCAAACGCGTACACATCAACTTTATGAGAAACAGTCCCTCCATTGATGCACTCTGGCGCAAGATATCTGGTTTTGCACATGTAAAAATAGAAGCTTTAACTGAATTGTACAAGTACTTTAACCTCTAAAACAGTTAGAAAACATGATATAGAGCATGTTAGCAGTACCCTGAAGCTCCGTTTGCTCGGTCATCGTCATTCTTGTCTGAAAACTGTCTGCTTAGACCAAAATCAGCAATCTTGAGGCAAGAAAGGGGGCGTAAAGCGAGTGATTAATACGAGTGTCATATAAAATACTGCTTTCACGGAACGACGTAGCAGAAGTGATGTACCAGAGGTTCAAAATCGTGTGTCAAGAGTATATTCTTGGGTCGCAAGTCGTTGTGCACAATGCAGCCCACTCGACAATCTTCGTGAAGATATCGCAAGCCGCGCGCAGCCCCTATTGCAATCTTTAACCGCGACTGCCAATCTAAACGGGTTCTTGATGCTGCCAATGAAGCCATTTGCAAAGAGCAAAATATAGTACTTAAAAAAAGGAAGTTGCATATAGATCATATAGGAATCACACACCAAGTTCGAAAAGCAACCGCACTTATTTTACACGGATTAGAAACTGAAGAATTAAATCATACCATGTAAGTGGAAGTCCAAGGAATTGTTGCATATGTATTCATAAACCAATAGCCTTGTCGTGGTCTCAATACAAAACCCAATCAGCAAGACCACATTCCTATGTTGTGCACAACTTAACATCCCTACTTCCCTACAGAAATCAGTTTCTGCTTGAAAACCTACATACTTCAACTGCTTCACTGCTACTACCCGTCCATCTCTCAATACCCCTCTGTAAACATTGTCAAAACCACCTTTTCCCAAGAAATTTAAGTTCGAGAAACCATCTGTAATTTGTTCTAGCTCTTTGTAAGAAAATTTTCTCGGAGGTTTACCAAAAGCTGGAGCTTTGTGTTGGCACATAGAGCATAAAGGTGGGGGTGTTGAGGATATTCTACATAAAGAGACAGAATCTCTGATGTTGGAGTTCATGTAATCTTGGGTGCGGGAATGGTATTGATCATCCGATGCTCGGAAACTTTGCGAAGTTTTGGAAATCAAAGATAGAGATTTTCGAGAACTGCTTTTGTATAGGCATGAACTACTCGTGGCTTCGTATTGCTCAATGGCCGAGTATTTTGTTCTGAAAGATCTTTCAAATAGAGGGTTTTCTTCATAAAGGAGGAAAGAAGAGTTGATTGTGTCGAAACTAGATAATGAGCCTTCCCTCGAGGTTCTTGTATCGGTGGTACTCGGTTCGTCAGGGCAGCTTGTTCGAGTGGACCGCTTCGTTCTCTTTGGCGGTATCTTTGTCATATCCATACTCGGTGATGAAAGAGCAGAGAAGAAGGGAGTTGATGGTTCATTCGAGCATACCAAATTAAGCCTTAAGATTTTTGGATCAGATCCCTTCATTGTTACAATATTGCAGCTTAGATCTTCCATGCAGTACTTCACCTCCTGCTTCAGTTTTCTGTTCAGGACCATTTAGAATGTTATCAATGCGAAGAGAATCATGACTACAGGCCATGTGACATTGTTCTAACACAAAAGTTAGATCGTCAAAGTTGTGGATTATAGAATAAGTCATAAGAAACGACTGACAAGTGACAAAAACTGAAACAAGAAACAATACTTTTTAGGTTTAATTACTTGTCCAGTACAACCCAGTTGACTTTGTTGGTTTTTGCTTCAGCAGCAACAGTGCCTCTACATGAACCAGATACAACCTTAATCTTCACTTTGATCTGAAGTCAACACAAGACAATGTTATGAATGACAATACCCATGATAAGAGTTGCCATATTTAATTGTTGAAAATCTTAATGATGCGTGGAAGAAAGACAAGAATAGTGGGTTCCACTGTTACTATGTTACTTGATGGCGACAATTGTTTAACGAAAGTAAGAAAATGTCCAAACAGTAGTCGTTTTGGTAAACTGAGAAGAATTACCTCTATTCGGCTATGAAACTGAAGAACCATCTTCGAACAAGATTTGGAGATCTCGGAAATCCGATCAGGCAGCTCCTCCGGCCAGCTCTTTCCACAATCGCTGGTCCATAAGGGTAAGTTCAAGAACCTCCTGCCTGCAATGAGAATTAAGAAGGTCTTCACACATTTAATGACGAAATAATCAAACAACACTTTCGAAATTCAGAAATCAAACTGAAGTCCGAACCCGAATTGCAAAAGCCGCCTGTAACGGCACATAAATTACCAGTTTTGTCAATGGAAAATAAAGCGAGAAAAACAATACAATCTCCGGGACGAACGACGTGAGCGAGAGCCCAAGCTAGCGCCGATTTCGACATCGCTCTTTTAGCCTTGACGGCGACTATAACCTCTTCGGACGCCGTTTTGGTACCATGAAATCTCCTGAAACTCCCACCAATTTCGTTGGGCATCATTTCCGTTCACCGGTCACAGCGCCGGCGAAATTCAAAAATCGGCAGTCTCCCAAAGAGTTATAGCGTCAGTATTTAAGGAGGTGAGGCTGTTTTGACGATCAGCCCGTCGACTGTAACACTCACGAGACTAGACTCGTCGACTTAATTAAGGATACGTATGATGATATGGAAGATGGTAACAACTTAAACGATGGCATATCACACGCCCAAAAACGTGATCATAATTATGATGATTCAATCAATTATCATTCCATTCCCATTGACCGGACTATGAATTAAATTAAGAAGTTACCCCAGATATGATCAAATGTATTTCTATTAGTTTAAGTTCTCAATTAATTAATTAATCAAATAAGGTGATTAATTTACGTTAATTGGTGTTGGGGGTTTACATTGCTGTCGTACTTTACATGTTGTGTCAACAATTTTGATGATTTGGCTAGAAAAGATATCGTATAATTAATCTTATCTTTCACATTAAAGTTATTTTTTACTGATTAAGTGTTTCTATTTAAGGTAATTTAGGTGGTAAACCCAGAAAAAAGGTCATTAACGAAACAAATTTTGAACTATTTTTGTTAATAAATCAAACCTTATATTATCAAAAAAATATGACAAAAACATACGTGGGAGCCCGTTCTCCTGTTTCATTTTAAAAATGGGCTCTTGGGAATATGAATCATTCTTCTGTTTAATTTAAAAAAAAATAAGCTCTTAAGAACAAGAGTTTCGTTCTCCAGAAGAAGAATATTTTCTTTAGAAGAATTTACAAAATATTAATATTTATATAAGAAAATATACCAAACGATATCGTATTTTTTTGAAATTTTTATCACATATCTAACATATTATGGGAATAAATTATGAAAGATTTTGTAATTTTTTTAATACTTTTAGAATTTATCATAATTGTTTATATCTTTTTTACAAAATAATTCATTAAAATTATCTATGTTGTCAAAAAATTGTGAAATGTTTCATAATGTCTTCCTAAGATATGATGAACGTGTGCTAAAAATTTCAAGAAAATCTAAAATTATTTGATATATTTTCTGAGATAATCACTAATATTTTAGAGATTTTTTAAACGGGAGTCCGTTTTCATGAATGAAGTGCTCAAGAGCAGGCTCCCATTCTCAAGGTTTTGCTCTGGAATGCTCGAGAACGAGAGTCCATGCTTGAATTGGAAACCGTTTTTTAGGAGAATCTCCAAAATATTAATGGTTATCTTAAAAAATATACAAAACGATATCGAAATTTCTTGAAATTTTTATCACATATCCTGAAAAACAATTCTGGAAATTTTTGTGAGTTTTTAACACTTTCACGGTTTATCATAATTATTTATGTATTTTTTAATAAAATAATTTATTAAAATTACGTATGCCATACAAAAATTATGAAATTTTCCAAATAAACTCTAATTATAATCGCAATTAAAGTCAAAAAATGGCTAGCAAAAAAAAAAAAACTAGCATCCAAAAATTATTCCCATTTTTTTTATTAAAGAATAGTTTATTGTAAAAATTTTATATTTTTTAGATAAATGCATATTAGCTTTTTTTAAAATTAAACCAAAGAACGGGAGCCTGTTCTCGAAAACTAGCTCTCGCTGAAGGTTTTTTTATTAGATTTTTTATAGTTTAAAATGTAGTTTGTTAAAAAAAATAGTTTCAGGTTTGTTTTGTTAATGATTCCATAGTATGAGGTTTACAATGTAAAAAGCCCTTATATTTATGTTTGTCGTCGAAGACAATTAGATTTTAGTGTAAACTGAATTCTGTTCGAGTCAGCACGATTAGTTCCACGTTAGGAATTATTCATTAAAGTTTTGTTTTCACTATAAATTAATGTAAGCTACGTACGTAAAATTTACATTTGTATTTCGACATTCATATTAAATGTGTTTCTCTATCTGTAATTTTTTTTTTTTTTAATTTTTTTAATTATCGTTCGAGCTCTAACCAAGACAAGAAAAATAAGATCATATAATTTGATTTATTTTATTATCCCAAGAAAAAAAAAAAGGCTAGAGCGATATCACAATGTCCCATAATCGATAGATTTCTTTTTTTAACCTTTTCAGTTTCAAGTCGTCCATGGCTGCAGAAGGATCCTTATTCTTAGCATCCTAACTTCGGAACATCTACAGAGCAGAGCGAGGACGAGGAGTGATATGGACTTCAAGAGGGGTGACTTTCATATTGGCAAAAGCGGTGCTTTCAGTCATATCGACTGGTTCATTAAACGGAGTTTCTATGTCAAACGCTTGCAGAAACCTCGCCAGAATGAAGGGGACGACTTGGAGGGCAAAGTTGATGCCTGGGCAAATTCTTCTTCCACTTCCGAATGGAATCAGCTCGTAGTGTTTGCCCCTTGCGTCAACGTCTTTGTGGGTCGTCAGAAACCTCTCCGGCTTAAACTCCATCGGATCAGGCCAGACTTTCGGGTCGGTTTGGATAATCGGAACGTTCGGAAACAGTCGGGTTCCCTTTTTTACGTGGTAACCGGCGATAACGCAATCTTCGATAAACTCCCGCGACGGCGTAAGAGGTCCCGGTGGATATAAACGCAACGCCTCCTTGACGATGGCTTGAATGTAAACCAGTTTGCCTACGTCTGATTCAGTCACTGCCTTTTCCTGACCGATTTCTTCGTCGATTTCTTTCTTTGCCTTCTTCAACGTTCGAGGGTTGTTCAGCAATAACGACGTCGCCCAAGTTAGGGTCACCGTCGAGGTATCGGTGGCTGCTGCGATCACCCCCTGCAAATTGTATTTCATTAACAAGGAAAAAGAAACATAATTTCATGGCAGATTATTTGGTTTAATCGAAGATAAAAGAAAGGTACCAAGATTGTCGCTTTTATTATTGTATCTGTATCATAACCATGGAGTTTTTTGTAGTCCAGAGTAGAAAGCATTACGTCCATGAAGTCTTTATCGTTTTCCGAAACACCTGAGAATCTTCTTCTCTTATGCTCTTCCAGCCATCCATCAAGAATGCTGTCCATTTCTTTAGCTGTCTTCTTCATTCCCTTTTGGTGTCCACCAAAATCAAACCACGAAAGGAAAGGAATAGCGTCGGCCGGTAAGAACATCCCTAAATAACGAAAGAACTCATCCTGCGCGTGTCTGAATCTCCTCGCCTCTTCCTCGTCAGCCTTCTCCGTTGAACCAAAGCAGCGTTTGCCGACTAGTACTTTCAGAATGACGTTGAACGTCAAATTACTGAACCATTCCTTCATCTCCACTATAACCTTCTCCGATGAGTCTTTACCTTTTCCGGCTATCCAAAAATTATGCATCTCACTTATCCATGTCTCTACCTCAGTGATTCTCACATGCTTGAGCAGCTCGAGCCGGCGGTTGGACAGAAGCTCCAACGTAGTAATCTTACGCATTTCTCGCCAGAAAGGATGGTTGGCTGAAAAAGCAAAAAGAGCAGAGTCGTAGGTTAAAAGTTTAGTAGCCAAGGTCTGGGGCCGAGCGAAAATGGATGCATCGTTTTCTCCAAAACACTCCTTCACCATTTCTGAATCACTCACAATCAGTGCGGGTCGCTGACCGAGACGGATGGTGAAAATCGGGCCACACTTGTCAGCCATGGCTCCCAAAGCTCTGTGGGGAGGCTCCGGTCCTCCTAGCATAAGGAGATGGCCGATTAGCGGCCATCCTCCAGGAACTTCCGGTGGAGGTTTCAGCTTAGTTGTACCTCGTCTTCGTCTTCGCGAAAACCACAAGGAGAGAAGGATGACTACTGCAACAACTGTTACAGGGTTGGGTAAGGAAAGGATGAAATCCATTGGAGAGCTCAGATCATTTGAGGTCTGCGCAAAAAGCTTCTCTGCGTAGATATAGACATCTAAGTCGTAGATTTATGCTCTTGTCTTGAAGAAAAGTACGTCAAATTCTTCCCCTTCCCCTGATATTCAAAGATCTTTTGTCGCGCATAGATGAATTTCTTTAGTTGATTATTAAAGGTAACAATCCCGTACTTTTCCACACTCAAAGTCGCAGGTCGCTGCTTGAAAAGTCCAGCAAAAGACAGGAAAATAACACTTATATAAGATGGTTTTTCTCCCTTAAATTCTACCATCTCTCGTCAGCCTAGATTAATTTCCTTAATTAATCGAAAGTCTATTATTTTAATTTGACAAAACCTTAATTTTGTATTGATCATTTTTTTAATTAAGGAAATTGAATCAAGTAAAATCAAAGTTCTTGGTTAGTATTTTTTTCAAAAACGTGTCTGAACCGATGTTATAATATTTTTTTAATTTTAATTTGAAAAATTATACAAAATGAATATAATTAAATAAACTGCCTCAAACAGGATTACGCCGACTAAAACCAAGTCCAAACGACTCAAATCGAGTACAAACCAAAATCAAAACTTAATCCAATTCCGTCCTTTTCACTATTTTTTAATTCAATTCTTGGAAACATCCATCTGCCAGTAAGAAATAATTGTGCGAAAAGAAAAACTCATTTATCAATTAAAAAAATGGGAAAATTAACAAAAAAAACTAGCTGGTAAAGCAAAAGAGCTGCTTAATATTATTGTCGTTAAGATGTCACAGTATTGCGCTGCATAAAGAATCCCTACAAAAGAAGTGCAAAAGTTGAACTCTTGTGGGTAATCTTTCAATGGCTTGCCATTCATTATGCAAAATGAGAAATTTATGGATCTTCTCGATAATAATTTTTTTCGAGAAATTCCATATTGTTTATCATAAAATCCAAAGTTGGTGGGTTTAAGTTTGTTCTCAGATAAGTTAATTAGGTGTATATTGAATTTGTTTGCAAATTTATTTTCTTCATGACTCAACAACAAATATTTTGTCGATTCAAATCGATCATGAAAATTCGATTAGATATGTACCTAAAGGCCTGTGCTAAATTCTAAACGCCCAGTGTCAAAGTTTAACTAATTGTTTACCTTTACATATACATAACTTATAAAATTCTCTGAATACGATTCTAAGAAATTGAAGAAATTCGGCTGACCTTGAAGGAGGTTTAGAGGCATTTTTTGCAAGTTTTGCTACTAGTAATGATTCAATGTGACACGAATTGTTGATTTATTGTATATTGATGTTCAATTAGTTATTGTTCTTATACATTGATAGTGTTCAAAGGACAACAATGTTCTAATTTCAACCATGATATAATTTTTGAATTTTTTGAGATTTCATTGAATATTATCTATTTTCACTTATGATTTTATGAATTATGCTTATTGAATTTTATAATGGTTGGTGGTGTTGTTGTGAAGTGTGATTATTGATTATGAAATTATTTAATTAATGTATTGTGATCGGTTTAATTAAATGTTGTTAGTATGTTATTGTTGCACCAGCTTCGTCAAGTGAATGATTATTTGGTTAAATATTATAGTAGGAAAGGAAAATGATGTTTATTTGGAAACTCGAATGCCTAATTTGAATCCATTGCTTCTCATGCGTAATTTTTTTTTTTTTTTTTTTTTTTTTTTTTTTATGATTTGCCAGATTTATTATGCAAAATGAGAAATTTATGTATCTTCTCCATAAAATTTTTTTCAAAAAATTCCAGATTGTTTGTTGTAAAATTCAAAACTTGGTGGGTTTAAAAGCATGTCCTGAAATAAGCTGAATTTATTTGCAAATCTCTCGTCTGAATGACTCAACAACAACCAATTTGTCGATTCAATTCGATCACGAAAATTCAATAAAATGCATCCAACGGCGGATTCCAACTAACCGTTTACATGTCTTGTAGCTTCAATTAAAAAGAGAGAGAGACACGTGCACTTGCACGTGCTTGTCCTTTAAATATTCAGGGGTAATCTTATTCACCAAAATAATTTAAGTTATAAGTCTCATAATTTAAGCATAATTTATTGCGGATTAGTTTCTAATATTTCATGTATGTTTTAAACATAGTTTATAAATTATTCTGAGTCAATGATCGAACTTGCTAACAATGAATATTATTACAATACACAATAATATTAATATGGTCAATTAATTTAATTTATTCTTTATTTTACACATTAGTTTTTATTATATTAGAATTTGAGATAACTGAATTAAAATGAAAATATATATAAGTAAAAATGAAAAAAAAAAGATATTTTTTTAAAAAATAATACTACGTTTATATTCTAATTTTTAGACTCTAATCTTTACATTCTGACGCGATGATTATTAACTGATACAATAATTAAAATAAATTATAAATTGTTAAAGTAAGAAATTAATTGTACCAATTAGTGATAGCCAAGATACGGGGTAAAACTTGATAGCAAGATTAGAGCATAAACTTATAGAATTTAGTACTAATACTTGAATTAGAAAGAAATAAATAATTAACAAAATAAAAATTTAATTGAATCAAAACACACGAATTACATAGAGGAGGCCGAATATGGGGTTAGTGATAATCAATTGTCATTAATTTTAATTATTAATAATAATTATTTGAAGTTCCAACGGTACGAATTTTCCAGCTCGATAAAACCCTCGGAACCGTCTGGGAAAGACCGCCAATTTTTTCCTCGGCCCCCCCTCTCTCCGTTCTCCTTCATTCCTAAGTCGGTATTTCCCGCCCCAGCGGCGATCTTCTCTTCATTTTGGAAAGAGATCCTTTCCGATTGTTTCTCCGGGTTTCCGAAGCGCTTTTTTCTTCAATCATTTGGTTGGGCTCTTGCTGCGCTTTCGAGTTTGCCGAATCTATTCGCCACAAGTTTGGGATCAAACCGTTTGAAAAAGCTCTCTTTCTCGCTCTGTTTCGTCGTTTTGTCCTCTTTTACTCTTCCCGTTCTACCGCGTTTCTGTCGAGGTCTGTTTATCTTTTCCCAAATTTGCGATTTTGTGTTTGTGATTTAACTGTTGATTGATAATGTGGTTGTTGGTTTGGAATCGTAATGCTCAAACGGAGAAGGAAGTCTTTACTGATGATAAAGATTTTGGTCGCCGTAGTAATGTGACCACTTATACATTCTTTCATCTATTTTTTGATTCGTTGAATACATTCTTTAATCTATTTTTTGATTCGTTAAATAGGAATTTATGTAAATTAATGATATTCTGGATTCATTGTGGAAAGTTAAGGAAACTTGGACTTCTAAGTTCCAACAGAAAAGAATTCCATAATTGTTGATGAAATGTTTAGTTTCTTGATATTTGAATCATCTCGTTTGATTCTTTGAATAAGACTCTAGGAAATTAATGAAATTTTGCTGACCTTGAAGGAGTTTTAGATGCATTTTTTTTGCAATTTTATCCATGATTCTTGTCAGTGAGGGTTGTACACTTGGTTTCTTTATCTTTTACTTTCAATTTCCCCTTATTAATGCTGTCATTGTTATTTAAAAGGGAGTAAATGAAATGTTTATCCTAGGAATTTTTGGTTATCATGTTTTGTTTATGCTTTGTGGCATATTTGGTTTTTTGTAAGCAAGGACTGTGTATAATGATCTAATTATATTGTTTATGACCCTACTGATTATGCTTGATTGGAGATGAGACATTTATAATTACTGCTCTGATGGTCATGCGTCATCCCAAGTCCATTGTTCTATCTAGTGCTCTTACGTTGTAACCACAATAAGTTAGCTAAATTTTTTTATGCTTGGTCACTCATTAAATTGAAGTTTTCAACTACATGGTGATTACCTTTTATGCTTTGTTCATGTCATCCAGCATTTTACTTGATAAGGTAGAATTGTACAAAATTGGATATTTAGGAAACATACAAATAATGTTGTTACGGCTATGTTATTTATTAATATGTTCCCTTTGATGATATGCCGTGTTTAGATGTCTATATCTATTGGCTGATTTAATAATTTTTTTTAGATCACTAAAAGATTTCATTTGATGATTTATGTTTAAGCGAGTTCAATCTCTATGTCATTCCATTCATTAACTATATCAGTCATATATCAACCATACATTTATTGAAAGACATTTCAGTTTAAACACTATGTTTCATTTCTTACCTTTCACTTAACCAGAGCCAAGTATTAATATTTTTTGTGTTTTATTAATGTATTTTGATTTATGATGTTTATGTATTTAATTTTGATGATTTTTGTTATGTATTTTGATTTTTGATGTTTTTGCATTTTTATTTTTATTTTTATTTTTTTGTGTTTTATTTATGTATTTGGATTTATAATGTATATTTATTTTGAGTTTATGTTTCTTTTTTTTAAAAACTGTATATGTTTTAAAGTTATATTGTTTTATTTATTATATTTATATATTTTGGTTATAAATGGTTCTGTTTTTTTATTTATGCATTTTGATTTATGATGTTTATGTATTTTGATTTAATGGTTTGTGTTTTATTTATATATCTTCATTTTAATGTCTTTTTAAAAATTATTTTTATATTAGTTATATGTTTTAAATTTATATTGTGTTATTTATGTTATTTATATATTTTGGTTTAAAGGGAATGTTTTTATTTATGTATTTGATTTATGATATTTCTATATTTTGATTTTAATGTTTTTGTGTTTTATTTATGTATTTTAATTTGTGATGTTCATGAATTTTGATTTTGATGCCTTTTTGTTTTATTTATGAATTTTGATTTTGATGCCTTTTTGTTTTTAAATTATGTCTTATTTATGATGTTAACGTATTCTTATTTTAGTGGCTTTATGTTTATGTATTCTAATTTTAGTGGCTTTCTTTTTTTATTTATGTATTTTGATTTTAATGTTTTTTGTGTTTCATTTATGTATTTTAATTTGTAATGTTTATGAATTTTGATTTTAATGACCTTTTGTTTTATTTATGGTTTTTTAATTTATGATTTTTTGTATTTTCACATTAATGGTTTTATTTATTCTTATATTTTTATGTAAATGGTTATATGTCTTGTTTATTATGTTTTTTTTTTGTGATATATGTTTTAAAGTTATATTGTCATATTTATTAGGTTTACATATATATTTGATTTTAATTGTTTTTTATTTTATTTATGTAATTTGAATTATGA
>CM039518.1:2704349-2758606 GCA_022433055.1 Begonia peltatifolia
GAGAGAGAGAGAGAGAGAGAGAGAGAGAGAGAGAGAGAGAGAGAGAGAGAGAGCGAGCGAGAGTGAGTTAGTGAGCGAGAGCGAAACAGAGAAAGACAGAGCGAGGGAGAGCTTACGCTGTTGAGGGAAATTGTTTGATCGAAGGGTGCTCTTTGCTATCGCGAAGTGAAGCTCAACTGAGAGGAGTTTTACCATGTCGGAGAGGCTTGCAGCGTCGGAGGCCGGGGTAAGTACTCCTTCTCTTCTTGAAAGACTCGGGAGGGAGAGCTGATGTGATTTCCTTCTTCATGAGTACCTCTATTTATAGGAGAGGTTAGCACTCCGCTCCTCCAAGATTTTCGGGTTTCACTCGAATTTCCCGGTTGTTATCTGATTGGTGGTGGATTTTTGGTTGAGTGGTTATTCAGTTAGATCCTGAACACTTCCCTTATAACGTCCAGGTTCATCCCGGATTTATTGCTGAAAATCAGCAATCCGATCTCTAAATCGGAGTTCCAAAGATATTATCTTAATGGAAATCCAATATTCTTCTGTACCGGGATAATTTTTAGGCTAGGTTCATTGGATTTGTTTCCTAAAATTCGGGTTGTGATTTAGGAAATTTTAATTTGAATTTCCAGATTAGGTTTGATTTGGAAATTTTAAATTTTAAAATTTGAATATTGAATTGATTTGGGAATTTCTGAATTTGAAAATAATCTAAAACCCTACATTATTACACATAGTCTTATTTTATTATGTTTATGTAAGAAGGAATTGGATTGAATACCTCTTTTTAGTAGAGATCCTTTGATTATATAGAAAAATAAAGATTACACAAAAGCTGCAGTTACTTAAATTATGTCTATTTAAATATGAAATGCAAATTATTTATAATTAATACATAAATAATAGAAGATTGCTATGATTTAGCAGTGAAACGCGTATACGTGGTTTTATGAATGGTTATTATTAATTATGAATTACCTCATTGATGTTGTATGATGGTTTAGCAAATTCGTCATGTGATATTTAATATGTTTTAACGTACTTGAGTTTTGATGAGTTAAATCTTGTTTGAGCTATGAGCTAGCTTTAGTCTTTGACGGGAACCCAACTTCTTGAGCAGATTGATCTTGGTATTTGGCTTAATTATTGCTTGCTCTATTTACGAATAGATACAGGAAGAAAGACGTATCCATTTTTCTCAATTAGGAGAGGGGAAGAGAAATCTCAGGACACACCCTGCCCTAGCTAATGATTGGTGTTCAGTTTGAAATAACTGAGACATGGTATTGAGTTTGATATATATTGATATTTCACAAATATGATGGCTTTTGTTTACTGCGTTTGTTGTGAAGAAAAGTTCATCCATAAGGAATGGTCATATTTTCTTTTTGATGAATAAACTTAATTCAAAATTTTCACAGATTGCTGGCGAAGCTTTCATTGTATTGAAGAAAGATGCTATTTTCTATCATGAAAAATTGAGAGATGATCATTCTATGGGTCTAAATTGAATTTTAGACCATGTTTTATGTGTAATTGGTTTAATTTGATGTTGTTAATATGTCTTGGTGTGTTACTGATGCCAATATGATTTAATGTGATGTATGTTGTTTGATTGTGGTATTCTGCTTTCCATTAAATTATTAATTGATGTACATTACTAATTGTGTGATCATTGATTGAAATTATGAAGATTGATTATTTCATCATTACCAAGTTGATGTCCTCTGTAAGTTGTGATTACTTATTATTGAATTATCTCACTCAAGTTAGTAATGTGTTTTATGTCTAATGAGTTGCTAACGACTCAAAAGTATATTTGTTGAATTGCTAGTTGCTTCTGACCCCCTTAAATGTAGATGTCAAATTCCTCTTTACTTCATTTTATATTGTATATTATATATTTTTTTTCTTTTTGCTTCTTTCAAATACGAACACTTGTTTTTTGTTATTATCTTTGTTGATGATTTTATCCCATTTATTTATTTATTTGATAACTTCGATCATTATAGTCTTCTTTAGAGTATTGTTGGTTTGTTAAAGCATTTGATTGTTTTTATTTCTTGAAATTATAATCACAAATTAAAAATAGCTAGGGGGAGTTAATAAGAGTTAGTGGATTCAATTTGTATTTTTTCTTCGTACTTCTTATGATCATGTAAAAATATCGTGATAAGATTCATCTTAATAGCAGATAAAAAAACTAGTGAGAATTAATAAGAATTAGTGAAAGTAAGTAAAATATAAAATTATAAATATAATAAAATAGGAATAAAAAGGATAAGAAAATTGTAGGTCGTAAAAGAGTGTACTCTTAGAAATGAGGAGAGTTGGCCATTTTCTCGAATAACAAGTGGACAGATTTCCTTGTCCAGTTGTTCAATTTCATGTAGAATCCTCTAGGTTTTTCATATTGTATCGTACAGTTAGCATGAACTAGAAATATTATTGAGAACTGTGGAGTCTTTCCTTAATGATGAGGGACCTACATCATTTAATAAAGAAAATTTTAATTTTACTTCTACACGTTATAAATGAAATGCAGAAGTGATGTATGATGTTTTGTCCTCTTACGAAGAATTTTAGTTCATGAGGAAAGTAAAATCATCTGAAGAAAACTTTCTCTAGTGAAGTGAAGAATGAGAGAAAATTAGTGAGAATTTTTGGAGAGAGAGAAAAGAAAGTGTGAGAGAAAATTGGTGAGGTGTTTTTGTGCACATTAAGAGTTCTAAGAGTGGTGATTTCTCTTAGTGAATATTTTCTAAAATATTCGGTTTCTAGAAAAATATTGTAAATCTTATTTTTTATACCGAGATCTTTCTGGACTCGGTCCCCCGTGATTTTTTTCTCGATTTGGATTTCTACGTAAAATTCTCGGTGTTCATTTTTGTGATTATTTCTCTTATTTTTTAGCCGTTATAATCTTACAGCGTGAGAAAATATTCCTGGTATTTTTCGGATCGCATCTGCTATCGTTTCTCGTACCGCTTGCGGTGATATTGTCGTTATCATTCCTGTCGGATTTCATCTTTATTTTTCCGAACAAGAATAAATGTGGAAGAGAAAAGGCAAGCATCGTTGATCACAAAAACAGTGATGCTTTGAACAAAATAATTAATAGTAGAAGTAGATACAGAACCAACCTCACACTTCACTTTGATGCATTTGTTTAATGCATGGAACATAATTGCAGTGATGTGACATGTATAGTGAATGAGATTGATTATGTGCATTTCTCAAAGGAAATTGGTATACTTGTAGTCAATCTTAAGTCAAATGTTTGCGTTGTTGAAATGAAAGGAGGTTTACTATATTGAAGGCATACACAGATGTGGACCACGGTAGGATATTGTACATTTTTTTTGTGGAAAATTCCTAACATAGAAAAGTAAAAGATAAGATAATGTCTTTTGAACTAATGCTGAGATTTTTGAAAAATGACCTAAATTATATGCAAGTTATTTTAGCTGAAAGTTATTTTGTAAAATTTGCAAATTAAGTGAGATGATCTAACAAGATTTTGATGTAATAAGTTTGCATTCAGCATAACATACTTGACACTCACCCAATTGGTTAGCATGTTTATTAAAGAGTTATATAGTTCATTGTTTCAAAACCTAGCTAGAAGGGGAGTATTTAATTTTACATTAATATATTTTCTGTGATAAATATTGTTGACTGTGGTATTTTGATGGTCTTTACCATAACACAATCTTTTGATTATAATCGTACTGAATATTTTGTATTTATCGTTGTTGAATATTAGGTTTATGTTATTTTGTGTTTGATTTAATATCTAATAAATCATAGGTTTGTGAATTGTGATTGTTGAATTATGTAACTGATGAACTGTGATGGTTTTGTGAATAGGTTACTGTGAGTAGTGTAATTTGACGTTGTTAATATGTTTTATAGGGGATGAATACTGCTAATTGTGGTATAATCATGATCGTTTAGCAGATAATACTGTTTGGATTTTTAAATTGACAAGTTTATTTTAATTTATAATTTATCTTTAAGCATATAAATTTTATGTTTCATTGTAATATTTCTTACATGATGATTTAACGACAGTGTATATCTATTTTAGCTTCAATGTCTACTATTCCTAACGAAGAACAAGAAATTTGGGTGCCTAAAATTAGTATGCACTTTCACTTCCCAAAACAATTAAAACAGACTGAGCGGCCACCCACCAGCTGCTTGAGGGGCTTTTCCTTCTTTATAGCCAGCTCTTAATCTCCTGAGCAAAATAGTAAAGAGAAGATCAGGATGGCAAGGAACCCAGCTGTGCTGGCGTTGAAATATGGATAAGAAGAAGAATTCCACTCAGCGTTAGATGGAGGAAGATAAATTGGATGATGTCGTTTGACTTGGGCTTTTATAATTTTAAGGCTGATAATGAGGTGATAATCTGGACGTTTGATTAATTTAGACTAAATGAGATGTACCAAAATTTATATTCAGCCGTCTCAGTGATTTCAATAGAGTATGAATAGACCATATTGAGATTCATAACTTGGGCCAGAATCAGTTTGTCTCCCTAAGAATTTGGGTGACGCGTAAGGTAATTAATGTAAATTATCAATCATTATTCCCGGTTCATACACTTATCCCATTAATTTATGCATTGAATTTTGTACTTTTTACTGTATTGTAGTTGATGGATTGCTGTGGAGAAGCTGATTTTACCATATCAGAAAAACACGGGGGGCCCTGCAAAACAAAAATAAAAACAGTAGTAAACTCCATTGAAGATCAACGGCGAACTTCCACCGGTAGGAAACTCAGCGGCCATAGAGTTTTGCAGACGGGCGAGGAGTGAGAAGAACCTCCAATGGAGTCGCTTTCGGAATGGTCAAACCAGGGCTCTCCGCCATATCAACCGGCTCATTCGCAGGGGTCGCAATATCGAAAGCATGAATCAGACAAGCAAGAGTCAAGTGAAGAACTTGGAGCGCAAACGACAGACCCGGGCAAGATCTTCTTCCGGAACCAAAGGGCATGAGCTCAAAATGATGACCCTTCAGATCAACACACTCGTGGCTAGTCATGAATCTTTCTGGAATAAATTCAGATGGTTTCTCCCAAACCCTTGGATCCCTTTGAATCTTCCATACATTCACAATTGTCCGAGTGCCGGCTCTGACATGGAAGCCTGCTACTTCACAGTCTTCCATGGCTTCCCTTGGTCCTAAGAGCGGACCGGCCGGATATAGTCGTAATGTTTCTTTGACGATGGCTTGAATATACACAAGGCTTTTCGTGTCAGATTCTTCGACTTTCCGATCCATTCCGACGAGAAGTTCTAGCTCTTCTTGCGCCTTCTTTAAAACGGGACGATTGTTTAAGAGTAATGAGATTGCCCACGTCAATGTTCCCGATATGGTGTCACTGCCGCCGAGAATGAGTGACTAAAATGGCATAGAATTTCTCGATTTTGATCAAACAGAACAGAAAGTGAAGTGATAATATTAAGTTTGCTGTGATTTTCAACTTACCAGGCAAGTAGACTTTATGCAAGTATCTGGATCATGTTGAAATTCTGAGAGCCGGCCTTCCTTCTCAAGAGATAACATCACGTCGATGAAGTCCCGATCGCCATCGGAACTACCCGCAGGAGATGATGCTCTCTTCCGGCGATGCTCCTCCAGCCACCCTTCGAGTATTCTGTCGAGTTCTGTGGCTGTCTTCTTCATCGCCTTCTCATGACCCTGTAAATCTAGCCACCGTAGAAATGGAATCGCATCTGAAACAACAAATATTCCTATAAGATGAAAGAACTGACTGACTGCCTTCTGACATCGTCTGGCCTCTCCGTCGTCAGCAACAGCAGAGGAACCGAAATATCGCTTCCCCGCCACCATTCGAACCACCACATTAAGAGTCAAATCATCCAGCCAACGTTTGAGTTCAACAATCGCAGAATTTGAGCTGTTTTGACCTGATAAATGGTACAAATCTCTTATCCCCATGTCAATTTCCGAAGCTCTGACATGTTTGAGCATCTCAAGCCTACGATTTGACAGAAGTTCGGCAGTGGCAATCTTTCTCATCTCACGCCAAAACGAGCTATACGGTGCAAACCCAAAGACAGCATGGTTGTAGCACATTAGCTTCGCAGCTATGGTGGCTGGGCGTGAAGCGAGTGCCTTGTCATTAACAGTAAAGCAGTCTTTTGCCACTTCCCAGCTACTAACAACAAAGGCCCGGCGACTGCCGAGACGGATATTAAAAGCCGAGCCAAACTTGTCAGCCATAGCCCCAAAGGTCCGGTAGAGAAGCTGATTATCACGACCAAGAAGATGCAGATGGCCAAGAATCGGCCACGCCCCCGGCGGTTCAGGAGCTTCTCTTCTCTTACCATCAACTCCACTCGTCCTTCCACTAATCAAAACACAGCAAACAAGAACCAGAGGAATAAAAAGAGATATCACAGTGAGAAGAAGTGAAGATTCCATCTGTAAATTTTGAGGTGGGGAATGATGGAATGAAACACAATCAATTTATAAGTCCATTAGAACACACCACTGTCTCAAGAGCCATTGCCGCTTTTCAAATCTCATTATATTAGATCTCACATTAAATTCGGTCTTATTTTTTTCTTAAACAACATCTTTCCTTGTTTGCTAATTAAATATTTCCTTTTATCACTGTAAATGTCTATAAATGGTGTCTATTCTCTTATAAATCTGTATAATCCTATGCTCTAATGCGAAAAATAATTAAGATAATAAATTTCTCTTTGTTTTTAATCCAAGCTTTGTTTTATTTTGTTTAAATAGAGGGGTCAGTGAGTTGAGAGAAAGAGACAAACTGGAGGCGAAAAAGAGAGTCGCAGACAAAATTAGAGAGAGAGAGAGAGAGCAAAGATAACTATGGGAAAAAGTGACTTATTTTGTATTGCTGGTAACATTGCATGGGAAGTTGTAACATTATGAAAATATTTATTTTTTTTATTTTATGTTGCAGACATATGACAATTTGGCTAAATTCTTATGTCTTAATTTCTCTTTCACTCTTTTTTATTAATTTTTGTTATGATTGATTTTACGACAATAATTACAAATAATTAAAATAAATTATTAAATGCATCAATCAGTTTAACACGCTAGAGCGTAAATTTACGCTGATCCTGTCTCGAAGTTAGAATATCCCCATTGAAGCTAACTTCAGAATTGATTGGCACACTCTGAAGATCATAAAAAAAAGACACTGCGATCACGCTTAGAATTCAGCAGGGGACAAAGAGGATACCCTATATGAGACAAAAATGAAGAGAAATGGGTTGATACTGATCTAATTGAAATCATAGACTTGTCTTGCCTAGATTACATTGGAAAACAAATCATCAAATTACTCAAAAATGAAGTTGTAAAAAAGTATTCTCTTTCAGAAATTCTCTGAGATAGAGTATTACGAAACATAATATTATTATTTTTTAAATCCTTCTTTGCACCCCTCCACTCAAAAATAGTCGTGAGAATGAATATTCTAATATCACTAAGAAATACAAAGCCATAACCCCAGAAGCATGCGTACATATTTTTGAAGTATACTAATCTGAACAAAGACGACAGATTTCTCAGAAGTCAAACTCGAAATCATTTAAAGAAACGCACTTGCTGGCTATGAATGTTCTGTTGCCTTTTAAAATTACTAACTTTGCTGTAGTTTTCCTAATTGTTTGCCGCCCCACAAGAAACCACGACTGGTCCTACAATGATCCGATGCGCCCACTTACATTTCTATGGTGCAATAACTAGTAATCCACTGATTAGGTTGTAATTGAAGCCATCCAGAGGGTTCTAACTCAGAAGGACCTCTACTGGCAACAATGGAGTTCCCAGAAATCCCAATAAAACGACTTTCTTAGATGATTGAGACTAGAATCGTAGGGAGGTTAGTCAATAAAGACTCAGCCGACCCAGTGTTTTGATTCATATGAAAAGTCAATCACGCCATGGCACTGATCTCCACTAGAAACCCAGGAGCCATTTGACGTCCTTCTATGAGGATGAGATTCCTTCCGTGCGCAGGCCATGAAAAAGACAGGATTCAAGCAAATGCATTAGGCTATAATGATCCTCATCCAATACCTAAATTCGATAATCGGATTTTCCATTAGGGCTACAAAACTGGAGTTAATCTAAACAGTTTACGGCGAAGAAAATTTCGAGACAAAAATTGGCAAATTAGAAACGAATTAATAAAAGAAACGTATTTGAATAAAGGGATTAGAATGCTTCGTCTTGGGGGAACTTAATCTACAAAATACGAAGGCCCGTACGTGCTCAGTAAATCAAGTTAGGTTATTTAGGAAGGTTAGGTCATTTGAGGAGCCCAGGACGATGACCCGTTACGCCGTTGGTGGTGGTCGGCCTTCCAAGAGTGAAATCTAAATTGAGGAACGCATCTGACGAAGACGACGATGAACTGTTGGAATCCACCCTCCCTTCTCCAGTTTCGGACTCACGAACCTGCAAAAAAAACAACAGCAAATAAAATAAATAAAAATAATAAATATATTAAATGAGGAAATTTAATAAAAATTTAACCTTTGATATGAAAGGATTGACATTTGCGGAAGTCTCTTCAGGGATTGCGTTCGTCATCTCCATTAATGGCACGTAAAAATCACTACAAAAAAAATACAACTAAACTTATGATCCTTTCAAATTAAGGAATTAAACTTTGCTTCCAACAAGAACATATATGATTACTAAAATCCTGAAGCTACAACAAAGAAGAAAATCCAGTCACCTCTGTTTCATCTGCAGTGACGACGATAATGGCGAAGGAGTGGCCATTTCAGGTGGTGAAGTTTGATTATGATCATCGTCTGCAGGCCTTTGGTTGGAGCTCATTTCTATCTGCACTTGATCACCTGCAACATTTACGACCCATTTTCTTTAGTTTTTAGCCGACAAGATGTCGAGAGAGGGAGGCAATAATATGAAAAGGTCGTCTTCTTATTTTGTACCTGCTTCTTTTACACTGTTTTTCACCGTTCTGTACATCTGCATGAACACCCAGAAAAATGACCGTATGAAAAAGAGAGCTACGAAATTATTGTTATAATACTTGAAATATTTACTCATTTTATGTCGTAATATTTAATCTTGCATAATATTGAACATGTCTCAAAAATGCTATATAATGAGTGATTAAAACCCGAAAGTATCGCTCAAAGAGAATCAATTTAAGGTGGGATTATGTTATTAATCTTAAATTCAAGTTAAATCTATAAAAAATACATGATTTTTAAGAGAGCAAATTGGAAAATCATCAAGGATCTCATCATTCGTGGATATGATTGCATTTCATGACTTTCAAGCATAAAATATGTTAGGGTTTTAAGTTTCTAATTTTGAAAGTCGACAAAGTAAGCATTTTTACCTGCAAATGGCTCTTTACATGGGCCAATGTAAGATCCTTAACATTCATCAGCTCCAACACTGATTTTGGCGTCGCCCCTGAGAATCAGACTGACTAGATTCATAAAGATATTTAAAAAGGGGATGATTATAATACTTGAAAAAGGTTTCCTGCTTTTACGTTCATGGCCTCCAAGAAGTTGAACTGCGTGTACGAAATGAGAGTGAAGGGTCGGCGTCCATCTCATTCTTGGAGCTCTGACGCTTCTCTTACCGCCATTAATGATTCTTCCGCTTGTTTTAAATTCCCTGCAACTTAACTGAGGCTGAAAGCGACGACCCTGGTTAAGAAGATAAGGATGGTGATAGCCATTGAAGCTTCTCGGCTGAGTTTGAACAAATAATGGAGGATTCGAGCTTGGCCTTTCAAATCCTAAGCTCAGAGTGGGTTGAAGAGAAGAACTAAGAATGTTGCAGGTACTTTCACGGTGGAAGAAGGTGTTTTCGTGGGTTAAATCACTTTCAATACTACCGCCGGATTCTGTGGTTGAGCTCCGGTCACTGTACATTAATGGATTTCTCATTTCAAATCCCAGGAAACCCAGTTCCCTAGAACCTGAATCTGATATTGATGGTGGGCTAATGTGTAACGAGAGGTCTGGTATTATGTTCTTCATCAAAGGGTTTGAGCTGAGGAACATGACGATGGTAAAGATATAGAGAGAAATTAATGGTCAAACAAAAGCGGAGAGAGAGAGAGAGAGTATGAACTGTGGAAGGTCTTAAATACTGCAACTTGGAAAGTCTTGACGAGAATATAGATGAGAATGAGTGGGTGGATCGTGATTATATCACGAGTGCCTCATGATTTGCATCAGGGAGAGAGATCAAAGAGAGAGAGAGAGAGAGTAGCTTTAAAGAACTCTCAAAATGACTAATCTGCTATTAATTGTGTTCAGATTTCATTGCATCATCTTCCGTTGATGTATTGTTTAAGCCATTTGTGGGGAAGACAATATAGACTAAATATAAGATCAACATGTATTACTTAAGTAATTATGGAGTTAATTAACAAGGCTTGGTGGCCTAATAGGTGTTAGAAATCGAGCTGTACACGTGCAAAGGGTACGTGCAAGTCCTGAAGAATTTAAAACGAGGGTAAGTAAAACGTTGAGAGATTAATAGTTAATTAAGACGTAATAATTAAAATAATCAAGCTAATATTCTGTCCTCGTGTGGAAAAGACCATATTCCTCGCCGTCGACTTAGCTTCCCTTCACGTGACTCTCCGACGTGACCATGTCTTCCCTACTCTCCACCCCTTCCTTCTGATCGCTTTCCCAACACCCATGGCTGACGCCTCTCTCTCTCTCTCTCTCTCTCTCTTCATTAGTGCCTTTAATGTACTCTATATACTTAAATACTATCAGGGTCAGCGTCCAATGCGCTCTAGATTCTCTCTCTCTCTCTCTCTCTCTCTCTCTCTCTCTCTATAATGGTGATGGGTATGTTCATCTGGTCAACATGTTATTGTCCAACGTCTATGGCTTTAATTCTGTCAAAATTCTTCCTTTTTATTCCATATTCCATGTGTTCGTGATGTGACATATCTTCCAACCTATTATTATTTCCTACGTGACAATTTCTTCAACTATATAATAAAATGAGGGAAAAAAACTCACCATACTTCACCCTTTGACCAGTCTTCCTTTCAAACTATTCTAGTAGCTGAATTCGGCAGTCAACTCAAAGCCTGAAAAACATGATTTATTAATTATCATAATTGATTAAAATTATTAAAATCCAATAATTATTTTTATTCTCAAAATAAGAGAAGAATAAGGAGAGATGAGAGGTAAAACGGAGAGATGAGGACAAAGGAGGGTTGCTTTGAAAGCCGAGCAATCTCTGGTGTACCAGTAGCAGCCTCGAGAAGAACCAAACGACAAAGAGTAGAGGAAGGATTCGCCGAAATCTACGCCGTTTAGGCTTGTGTGCAGTGGAATAAACATGGCGATTTATTCAACGCATCGTTTTGAGTGATTTATTATTTGGGTCAGAGTCAGAGTCTCAAGTCATCCTCCCTACGCCTACTCTCCAAACTTTATTAGTTTATTGAGCTCCGAGTCTTTTTCACTCCGACATTCGTCCGACACGGTTGACAACTCCGAACCACCGGCAAGTCTTTCGATTATCTCTCAGTGTCTACCCATGAACACAAGACACCATTTGTTTGTTAATTGTTATGCCCTGATTGTCACAGTGTCAGCTTGTTAAAGAAGATGGAAAAATTAAGACCCGCACTGAATTGAGTGTGGACATGCACCAAAGTATTTGAACCACTTCAACCTTTTCATGGTTCTGAATAAACTAGAAAACATTAATTAAATAACATGGTGTTGTTGCTTATTTTTAAATAATCACTGCTACTCAGTAGTTTTAAAGTATCTAGTTGCGGAGAAGAACAACAATTAAAAAGTTTATCGTGTCAATTATTTGACAAATTACTATAACGTTTTTTTTTTTTTTTCCAGATCGAATCTCGCACGATTTAATAATTATTAGATTAGCTCAAAACATATTGTAATGTTACGTAAATAGTAGAACTCTACTTAAAAACAAAAGCATATGAAAATATTCATTCGCGCAAGTATACAAACAAGTGCATCGAGATTTGAGAATTTCCAGCTAAATTCAAATTCTCTATTTTCTAGTAACTCATAATTACTAGGAGATCAAAGTCAAAATCAAAATTTACATAACAAGAGAAGAAACAGACCCCCATCAGACACAGTACAGATGATTAATTCGGTGTTTCATCTCTAAGTTCTGACTAAACTTTGCCACAAACTTAGAAATTCTGTCCTAACTTTCTGAACCATCTACAAACGATGGGTTCAGAAACTTAGCTATGAAAGCCCACATCTTATAAACATCTTCAAAGTTGGTAAGAAATCCAAGAGAAGCTGTCACAACTTCTACTATGTAAAACACAGTTTTCCCGTCACGGCCGTTGGCCATCGGCTTGCACAACTCCGCTTCTTCGATATCAAGTGACCCACTATGCTGTTTTCTATCATCTTCTATCATCACATGACTGAGAATTCCAATTCCGACCGATATTCCATTTGATTCTGCCAGTTTTTGCACGATTTCCGGGTGAATTAGCCCTCTTCCACTTCTCTGTCTTACATTGAATGCAATTGATGCCCCTCTTTCGTATTTGATCTTCGGTCCATATAATCGAACTAGACTATCTCCGCCAGAATCTGGGAATCTAAGGTGGAGCAAAGAGGTGACAAGCCAGTTAATGAGATACCTTAAACGAAATGAAGTTTTGTTGAGACCTAACGTATTGACATGATCAAGTCCTCGACATATGATCTCTGGCTCTTTTCTACGCCATTCTTGGTCATCACTGTATTCTCCATCGCTTGTCGACCCCTCATGCTCGAATGGTTGGTTTATAGTTTCTCTGTCGACGTCTTCTGTGCTGAAGGATACTCTACGACCCATACTCAAAACTCGATCGCCCTCTAAACCGAAAAATCTACTCCCAATTAAAACACTCCTTTCCCTACCTCCCAACAGCCGGAATTCTCCCTCAGTTTCCCTCCTTATAGCACTGTCTTTTGCTCCTCCTGTGCAAATGCTAGAGATTGAAGAACTCTGTAGATTCTGTAAGCCATTCAAGGCGGTATTAGTCAAGTTAGAGTTATCCGGAATAGAAGCTTCTCTTAAATTTGAATCCTCCTGAATCGATCCGGTGTAGTTGTTTTCTTCTTCTTCCGGAATTCCTTTTGCACAGTTGATATCGTGTGATACAGATAAAACGGCTGCATCAAAAGAGAGCACTGAACCTTCATGCAGCCTGAGATTTGTCCTGCCATTTTGATGCAGAGGAGTATTTGATATTCTTGAAGGCAAATTTGGGGAGGCTCTTTTGTTGTTTCTACTGATAAAAAACCACGATGGAGGCAAAGGCGATTCATTTTTCGGTTTGTTTGATTTTTCAGACCCGAAAGGACTATGACCTAAATCGATCCAATATGAATTTTCTGATGACTCGTCCTCGCTAAAGATTGGACTTTTTATAACCTCGCCAACTGAAATACTCTCGGCCTCCTCAAAAACAGTGCTTGGTCCATCCCTGTCTGAGCTGTTGTCTTGTTCCATCTCAGTTTCAAACACATCCCTCACCTGGTTGGACGTAAAAGCACCCGAAAATGCCGGCAACTGCAATCTCCCAGGTGTCTCAGAGTTGGACTGTTCATTGTTGACTACATCGTCTTCTATTCCTGCAAAAACATCGAGACCGTCGACTGAATCGCCGATGTATTGAGCGAAAACAGGGAGGATCCGCACCATACCAGACCCAGTTCGCCCAGATTGGACATTCAGACTTCCCATCACAGATTTCTTGATCAAAAGACATCCAAATCCAGTCGGGTCGAACCCAAATACTCGATAAAACGAAGTGATGATGAAATCAGGACGAAAGAGCGAAAGTCCTAGCGAGTCCATGTCTTTTGGACCCAATGACCCAGCATCAAGCAAAATATGCCAATTGTTCTGCTGAGCAAGAGCCATCCATTGGTAAGAGTATTTAGCTCCAGTTACTCTGGACTGAACAGGAAATACAAATAGCCCAACGGCAGAATCCTTCTTCCTCCTTTTACTGTTCGTAATCTGTTTTCTTAACTCCCTCGAACAGAGTTTCAGCGTCGGCCATTTGAACCAAGCACTAGAAACCTTACCTCCTTTCTCCTTCGCACTCTGAGCCATCCAATTCACAGACTGGCTCTCATGATCAAACATGGTCAAAAGCTTCTTATTCATTTGAAAAGGGTAAGATTCAGCCAGTAATTTGAACGCAGAGCCTCTACTTACAGTGAAAACGATGCCATATTCATTTTCTGGGATGTTCAAATACTCCATAATTCTACTCTTAACATCGTGTTCGGCTGTCCCTTTCTCAGCACCGCCGTAAAGGGCGTGGTTACTCAAATTTGCAGTAATTTCCGAGAGGGTGAACGCGGACGACTCCCAAAATTGTTGGGTTTGAAGGTAAGAGAATAATCCAAATCCACAATAATCAAGGCATACCTTAGCAAAAATATCAGAGAGATGCTCGTATTCGTCCGCTCTTAAATGGTCGATCTTCTCCGTGGATTGAAATTTAGGGTACATGGTAAGAAACCTTGAAAAAGCTTCGTGCAGGTCAGGGATGGAGTTTTCGGTGGAATAAATTCGCTCCGCAGCCAGTGCTGTGGCGCGGAGAAACTCTTTCTGAGCGTGAAGCCTAGCGAGAGACCTTGACGAGCCAAAGCTTCTGTCTTGATTCGGCGATTCGGAATCATTGTCTTCGTATTTTGCGAGAGACCCATCTTCCGAAGCTTCTTGAAGAGCTTCTCTGAGCTTGTTCTCCTGCAGTTGCCTCAAGATCGAGGACTTGAACTTTGCGTCCTCGGCCAAAGCTGATCCACTTTCTCTCCCTCTCCTCTTGGTTTTCTTCTCTGAAATTATGGCAGCACAGTGGGATAAAGGCTTCCATAGTGAAAGACGCATGAATTCTACACTGCCAAGCACACAGTTACTTTCTCGAAATTATCAGAATAGCAGTCAGAGAATTTTCCCCAGAAAAATTGGAGGGTGTGTTTCAAATCAAAATAGTAGGATTTTTTGAAAGATGGAATCGAATTCCAAGCTGTAGTTCCAAATTTTGTGAACAATTAACTGTATGGCCTGAAAAACAGTTCAAATAGAAGCAGAAGAGCTTTCCGTTCAGAACTTCTCTTTCATCCATTGAAGTTGGTCTAAAAGAGAAAGAAAAAAGAGAGAAAGTTGCCAAGAATAAAAGGGTTATCAGATTGATGAACATACCTTTAATGCGTCAGAGAAAACCCTTAACTTTCGCGTTCTTCGACCAACCAAAGCTACGGCGGATTCATTTCAAATTCAATTACCAACCAACCAACAGCGTATTTCCCACCATAGATGAGAACCCAGATTCAAAACCTAAAGCAAAAGATCAAACGAGATGCGAATTTTCATCACGAATATGAATCTAGAGAAGAAAAAGCAGAAATCAGACCCAAAATCATAAAAGAACATGAGAAAATAATGTACGCAGATTGCTAGAGGTAAATGCAGAATCACACAGCCTCGCAGTGGAAGAAGACTCAAACGGCTAAAAAAGGAATTCAACGATCCCTCTGTCCAACTGCAGACTGAGCACTACCACTCCACCAACCACTTCCCCTTTCCTTCTGCTCTCTCTCAGCTCAAAAGCCTAAAGAGTTAATGTATTCTCTAATAAAAATTCTAAAAAAACCACCATTTTTGCAGTCCTTCAAGATTTCATTAACGACACCTCTGACCTCTCCATCCAAACATGCCTGCATTAAATGCCGCTCTGTTGTTTCTCTCTCTGTCCTATCGGTTTCTCTCACTTCCCCACCGTTGGTTGCGCCTCCCTCATTTATTTGAAGCTTGACCCTTTCCTTCAAATGGGCCACCTGCCTGAGGAAGGAGTCTGAACAAGTGGAAAGGAAAACATTGTCGTCCCCCAACATCACTCAAATTTACCGATCGGTAGAGAGAGAGTTTCTAGCTGGTTTGACTCAGCTTTTCAAATAGATCTTCTGGACTCACTTCATGAAAATGCTAAGCAACTGCCATCATGGGTTAACTCGATAAAACTGGACGACAATTCTAAATGGTACCAAAAAGGTTTCAAAATAGTAACTCTAACGTGACACCACAATTCTAAATAAAACTGAAAGTTCAAAGCTTGATATCAACTCTAGTAAATCAAGAATTTGGAAGTATTATTTCAATCATAGATTTTATATTAATGAATAACAATTTCAGTACAATATCCACCATATAGACCAATGAACCTAAAGTCAAATCTTGGTCGACAGCTTGAGTTTTTAGTAGCTTACTTCGAAAATTGATGGCGATGCATGGAATTGGAAATGGGTAGGTAATGCATTTGACTAACATGGTAAAGAAATGGGCCTTTTGTGGATGGAAGATGACACGATAGATGTTGTTCTAATATAATGTGCATTAGGCATAGAGAAGTAGCATTTGTAGCGATCAATATCAACGACTTTTGTCTCGAAATAGTCTAATCTGCTAATGGTAATTGGCAAATTAATGGTGGTGGGTCAATGGGTCTTAGAAATATAGGCCTTCTCCATCCTTTTTTAATGCTAATCTTCATAATTTTGTCTCCACATTGTCAGAAGCAGACAACTGTTCACAAAAGTTGACAAGTCGTTGAACCCAGCATACAAATTAAAATCACAGACGACAGTATTTTCTGTCGGAGACTTCCCTCTTCCTCTGTTAATTTCTCGGCTCGAAGATGAGATGCAAAGGATAGAGTTTCCGGGAAGTGAGAGCGAGAGTATCCACATTTTCTTCTTCTCCATCTCTCAATCTCCACCTAAACTCCTGTATTAACCTACCAATGGAGGTGCAGGCTATTAGCATCGCCTGAAGAGACCCTGCACATACTCTCCTCCCTCCTCCAAACGCCATTGTCCTGTGTAAATCCATCACATCGGATTTCTCGTCGATAAACCTTTCCGGCATCCACTTTTCCGGACTTTCCCACTGCTTCTTGTCCATGTTGCAGGCATAAATGTTGATCGCAATCTACACAGAAATTAAACATTTCACGCCAAACGGCCATTTGATACCGAGAGATACAGAGCATAAATTATCAGTTTGAATTTCAACTTACCTCGCTTCCGGCAGGAATGAAATGGCCTCCTATTTCCGTGTCTTCGTGTACATATCGCATCGGGATAATAGGAACCGGACTGTGTCTTCTGAGAGTTTCATGAAAGACAGCATTTAAGTAAGGAAGTTTTGATATGTCTTCCTCTGTTAGCTTCTTGGAGCCACAAAGGTTATGAATTTCCCAGTAGAGATGATCCTGCAGAATCAAAAAATTTACGAATGTAAGTTGATTGAACTACCGGTAAATTACACTCGAGTTTAAGAAAAAATTAACCTGTTTTTTTGGATCCTTCGCAAGTTCATACATTGCCCATTCTGCCACGATCAAAGTAGTGTCTGAGCTCTCAATGATCGTCTCCCATAGCAACATAGACAGTTGCTCCTCATTGAAATTTTTCGCCTCAGATAGCAAGAAGTCGATATAGCAATTCAATTCCTGCTTTATTAATCATTCGTTAACAGTTCACATAAATTTTGCGATAGAAAATCAAACAACAAACGTAAAAGAAAATGCGAAAGTGGAACACACAAAGATACGTGGAAAAACACTTTCGGGAAAAAACCATAGACAGAAGAAAAATCCACTGTATTAAGATCGAATACAACCAAGAAGTGATGAATTTGTTACTACCTCTCCAGAGGCAATCCGCTTCTTCTGTTCATTGATTAAGCTACTCATCACAGCTCGTCTGTTAAATGACATTTGATGAATTTTCTTCTCAACACTCTTATTTGGAATCCATTTCAAATAGGGAAAGAAATCCCTCCAATCAACCTCAATTGCACCCTCCAGTGGGTCAATCACTAAAACCTTGAATACACCCTCCCTCGACATAGTGCTTCCGAGCTCATCGACGTAAATTGTTTCCACATCCTTCCCCAGAGCCTGCCATTAACGATTATTCAATGTTTTTCGATTCCCTCTACTTCAAGAAAACGATATACAAAAACGCATAGAAAATATGTCAAAAGAGCTCACCTCTTTCAATGCCAGGCCAAAGAGCTCCGACTCGAACAAAGCTCTAAAATCGGCAGCCTCGGAGGGAGAATTCTTCGCATGAGCATCCAATTTACTCAAAATGTTTTCCACCATAGTGTCCCGGTGGATTCGATGCCGCCTCTGCATAAAAAACAGGAATTTCAATCGACTCAATATCGGCTCTGTATTAATAGTTCACAATCAGATTTAGCAGCTAACCTGTGCAGTTACACCCAACACATTTGTGAGAATGTTTTTCTTTACGGACTTGTGGAACTCATTGTAGTCACTCATTGCAACCATGCATTTATCCGATGTGAGAATCTGCAGTGCCTTCGATAACTTTCTGGTCGATATAGATGAGTGCCTTGTTACCATGGCCTGCAATAATTTTGAGAAAATTTTGGGGGTTTTACATGGAACAATCACAGACAGCTTTCTGTCGTTTGATTTTCGGGTTTGTTCTCTATGTTTTGATTTAAGGATTGCTAGCTAATAATTCATCAAATCTTTGAAGAAAACTGAGTTAATTGGAAAAGTGGAAAATGAAGACGATTTGATCGTTGCAAGGGGAGGAGGATGCAGATGAGAAAAATAATAAAAATGGCAGACAAAAGCTTCTCTACCTCCTTGGCAACATCAGCAGAATTAAGAACGATAACTGTTGAATAACCGGTTTTGATTGAATAAATTGGTCCGTATGTCTCGGCCCATTCGGTAAACGTCTTGTGGGGTTTCTTCTCCTTCAGTTGCAGCAAATTTCCGATCACCGGCAGCCCTGGAACCACTGCAAAACCACCGACGTCTTAATAAACAACCGAATAATTCAGCTTATCTCCCCTTCTAGTCACATAATAATTAAAAAAACAACTGGGTTTCGATGAAAAGGAGAGACGAGGTAACGGGAAAAGGACGAAAGAAAATCAGTACCAGGTACAGGAGCGAGAGAGCAACGGCCATTTCTCCGACGAGTCAAGTTAATCCCTTTGAAAAGAAACAAGACCGTCGACAAAGAGAGACCACCCAAAACAACGGCAGAGGCAAACGGCGTCGCTTGAAATTCTTGAATGATTCGAGGGATGGTAGACATGGAGGCCATTGATCTCTCTCTTTCACAGAAATTATGGTGGAACTCAGAGTTACTCAGATACTCACAATGCTCCCGGGGTCCTCCGCTATAAATGAAGAGCCGCACTGTAGTCACTATCGCAGATAAAGACACTCAAAAGGACAAAATGGCCGAACGACAAAGCAGATAACTTTTGCAATAGCTCCCCGGGTCCTCTGCTATAAAGGAAGAACCGCATTGAAGTCACTATCGCAGATAAAGACGCTCAAAAGGACAAAATGGCCGAACGACAAATCACATAACTTTTGCAACAGCGATGTAAACCTGAAATATATCTTGATGGATGGAAAGCCAACACCCCATCAAATTCACATAAAACATTTCGCACCAATTTCCGATGTTTGAAGTTGGGAATTGAACTGATACCTTTTCCGGATCGATTGTATTCTTTGCATATACAGAGACGCCATTTTGGCCTTTTCTTTCCAGGCTCTAGCCAGATCAATTCGATAGATAACAAGGAAATGGCTTCGGGGTTATTGCAGAGAATCATATCTTGTTCGATTCGATGTTGTGGTGGAACCCGGAAGAAAAAATAGTTAAAATATATTCCAATCGGAGATACCTTCGTGAAAACCTTTTTTTTATGAACTGGGTGTCCGGCTAAATAAATGACCAGCCTCTGTAGTTTTGGTTAAGAAACAGAACAACAGAGTACGAGGAAAGTGCCCCTGTTCTTTGTACTTCTTCTGCACTATGTTCTGTAGTTATAACTTCTAAGTAGAAAGATGACAAAGAAACAACACCTCGACTGTGTTACGGCCATATGAAAAGCTAAAAGTAGTTTATAATAGAGACTTCTTACAACCCCGGAGGAAAAGTTGAGAGCTCCCTTCCTGGGGGACCTTATTACAATTGAATATATAAAATGAAGGAAATTTTATTCTCTTCTCAGCGTGCATGATTTTCCACGCATTCTCGAAGGAGAGAAAGGGATAAAGATGAATTATGTGGGTTGCCTCTTTGCATAAATTAAAAGAAAAAAGAGACATTAACAGTGAGATTATAGAAGAATAGTTTTTTAAGAGAAACAATGCAGAGCAGTTGGTTGCGGATAACTTCACTCTGATTCTCAGATTTACAACTTTGTAATTTCTTTCGTGTTCTTGAAAGGGATGATCGAGGAGATATTTCTGGGGAAAGGGCTTTGAATTGTTTGCGGGAATAAAAGCTATGAACTAACAAAAGTGGGTGCATTTTGTGAGATTGTAATTTGTATAACTAGTAAATAGAAAAAATGGGGTGTAACAAATTCAATGCTGCTGGATTTAGTAGCCTGGAACGACTGGTGGAGGTGGCGACGCGTACTGGAATCCCAGGTTCGGCGGAAGAACGATATCTTGGGCAGGAGGTGGTGGGGAGGAAACGGGAGGAGGAGGAGGTGAAGGAGATGGAGAAGGTGGTGGTGGAGAAAAGACCGGAGGTGGGGGTGGAGGGGAGTAAACAGGTGGTGGAGGTGGAGAACGGACCGGAGGAGGGGGTGAGTAGACCGGTGGAGGTGGTGGAGAGTGGGCTGGTGGAGAGTGGACTGGTGATTGAGGAGAGTGAGCTGGCGGTAGAGGAGTGTAAGCCGGAGGTGTAGGAGAGGGGACCGCTGGGGAAGGAGATTGTTCTGGTGACAATGGAGATTGAGCTGGAGAGGGAGTAAACGTCCCAGGTGGCGGAGATCGGCGCCCCGTGAATGGCGATTGATCATATGGGTCGTCGGTTGGTGAAGGTGATATTGTCGTCGGAGGATAAGACTCCGGTGCATATTGCGGCGTGGGAGCCGGAGGGTTTGAAATAGGCCTTGACGGTCTTAGAATTGGAGATTGGCTTGTGGGCGATGGAGACGGAACTGGTCCAGGGATCGGAGATTCATCTTCCGTTGGAGGAAATCCTGGGTGCTCCGGTTGCGTTTCTGGTGGGACAATCGGAGCCTGTTGTTTTGGCGGGTCAGAGGGCGCTGGCTGAGGGTTTGGAGCCTTTGAAGAAGGGGGCGATCCTCCTCCTCCTCCTCCACACTTGGCTTTACAGCAATCCACCGGCTTGTTCACTACCTCACTGCAAATTTTCTCACCTCTCTGCTTCGGCCTCTCCGGCAAGCAGTTACTGCTATCGTCAAACGCAACGTTCCTCTTCAACGAGGCTCCGCATTCATCTGCGGCGCCATTGAAGAAGTTGAAGGAGTATGTGAAGTTAACCAATCCGGGCAATTTGCAGAGATTCTCAGGGATAAACCCAGTCAAAACATTGTGAGAAATATCCAAATGTTCAATTTTTCCAAGGCCTGAAAAGGTCTTTGGCAAGATTCCGGTGAACGAGTTCGATGCAATATCTAAAACTGTCAAGTTCCCTAGCAATCCGAGCTCTGACGGCAAACATCCTCCGATATTGTTGTTCAAGAATACAATCTCGTCGAGGGAGTTCTTCATTTTTCCGATGCTCTTTGGAATGCATCCCTTCAGTTGGTTGTTAGCAACGACGACGACGGACGCCGGAGAGTTTCCGAAGTTTTCCGGAAGAGTGGACGTGAACCTGTTGTTGTTCAAAAAAATTGCGTCGAGTTGCTTCTCAAAAAGCTCCGGCGGCAATTCACCCTCGAAGTTATTGAACCTCAAATCAAGGTAATTGAGCTTTGGAATAGAAAGGACAACGGTCGGGAAAGGTCCGACGAAACGGTTATTGCTGACGTCGAGTTCGTAGAGAAGGTTAAGCCTGTAGAAGCTTTCCGGGATAACTCCACAAAACCTGTTGGAGTTAATGTGAAACAAGGCGATATCAGTCAATAGACCCAACTCAACAGGAAGGTTGCCGGCGATGTCCGCGCCGTTGATATCGATTCCGGCGACGACGGTGAGGTTAGGGTCTTCAATAGAAGGTGCACAAAAAACTCCATTGTAAGAGCAAACATCACCTCCAACCCAATTTCCGGTCGTGTTAAAAGGATCAGAGAAAATGGCCTTCTTCCATTCTTGCAGAGCAACGTAAGCGTGTCTAAGCCTGGAGTTTGCACAAGTCACATTCGCGGCAAAGGTGAAGTCAAAATTATCCAGCAAATCACCATCCTTATCCCAGGTAAGAAGCTGACGACTAGCAATGGAAGAAGCTTCCTCGTCCTTACGGGCGAAAGAGGAAGAAGAAGAAGAAAGAAGAAGAGAGAGAAGGAAGAAGCAGCCTAAGGCCTGCATTTTGAGGAAACGGCGTTGCTACCTTGGAAAGGCCCAAGGCTGCCGATAAAAATGTCGGGGGAGAAGAATTGGAACGTGGGGCGGACTTATAACGAGGAAATAGCCAGTTGTGGTTGGAAATAGTTGAGAGGCTGGGCAACAATTTCTCTGCAACTTTCGACGATCATGGCGGAGGGTTTTCTCTCGACCACAGAAATTTCCATGGATATTGTACCAACTTAACGTAGATTTTGTTTTCCAAATTTACTAAATTTGGCAAGTGAAAAATGCAGTATTGAACGTTGCTTCGATGTTGGAAACTATGGCTATTTTTTGGAATTGATGGTTATTCTGCAAGACCAGGTCGTCTTCTTCCTCAACCGCCACTGCCCAAAACAGAGAAAACATAGACTGAAACTCGACCAATATTACGTTTCTCGTTTCTGTTATCATCAAAAGACAACTGCGACGACAAATAAAGAAAAATCAATGGACGCGACCTGGATTTATACAAGACAGTCGTTCGGAGGAGTTAATAATATTATTCAGCTTCTCATTCGTATGAACATACGGACAAATGGAAGGAACTTCTATAAATTAGTATAGTCTTCCTAAGCAACAATAGATTTCCTTAATTCGAGTGAATCCATGAATAAGTGATGTTTTCTGACTACATCGAATCTGCAATTCTTACCGGAAAAGATCAAAGCTTTTCAGGTTTAGTTGATTGGGTTTCAAGATAAGGGAGGAAAGGAAATTGGCGAATAAGAGATTGTTGCTGGTCTTTTCTCGTTAACGGAGAGAATCCAAGCCATGGTTGAAAAAGTGATAGCTCCGATGAGGAGGGTGGCCGGAAATGGAGTTGAGATTCGGGAGTTGAGGAAGTACAATGCAAAGAGAGGTGAAAAAAGTAACGCGGAAATGAATTGTCCTTCACACGTACAGATTCTGTACCAGTAACATTTGATGTTCTGTGCTTGTGTCATCTGGTGCGCTTTTTTGCCAAAAATTGCATCGTCAGTGCGATGGAGGAGTGAACGCTACATAGGCACGGAATCCCCAAAGTATGTCATAAATGCCGACATCTTGTCTCAGTTTGCGTTCAGACTAGCAGGCAATTGAAAATTCTGGTTTGCATGGTGCCTTCGCATGTCCCGTTTATACAAATGTTGACGAGTTAAGATGTGGATACGATGGTGGTGCGTTTTGGTTTGAGCTAAACACGCCACTGGGATTCCGATTTCCGGCAAATTATCTCTGCTGTCTCCACTTCGCGCTAATGAAATCACCATTTGTTTAACCTTCTTAATCGACGTTCGTCAACCTCGTTGATAACCCTTTGATATTTATGCGTGGGCAATATTATTGTCAGGCGAAAATGTAATAGATATTCCAGATTCTGCATTTTGCCCATCTGATTCATCATCCAACTGAGGAAGAAGGTTGACGGCTTCTTTCGGCTCTTATCGGATTACCGTTAGGTCGGACTGTTCGTTGTGACGGATAATAGAGATGCCAGGCCACGGCGGTTCTGTCTCCTTCTTCCTCCAATTCTCTTTCCTTCTTCTGATTTCTGCGAGTAGTGTTTTTCAGTTCAACTCAATCGATACAAAAGGCGATACTCGTACCCTAATCTTACAGGTACTACCCCAACCCAGATTTGCGGGTTGAAGGCGATGATCTCCTATCCCTCGTACTAGCTGTATGTTCCATTGGGTAAATGTCGAAATTAATTTTTTGACGAATAGAAATTTAGATTTGATTGAAATTTCATAATTGAAAGGTAGTTTCTTAAAAATCAAGAAATTATCTAGTTATATTTTGTAAGGTAATTTTTTTGGAGATCTTAGAGAAGATCAAAAAGATATATGTAAAAGTTAAAATTGAAATATTTTAAATTTTGAAAATTTGTTATTTTTTGAAAATTAAATTTTTTTGAAATGATATTACTTAGAGAGCAAATTATCAGGATTTTATATTTTAAAAAATTGATTTGAAGATTTCGAATTTGTTAAGTTAGATTATAGCGAGGTTCAAGATAATAACATCTAAGGAATTTGATCCCAATTCGTTTGTTCATCGAATGCTCGGATTTTCTATATGTGTTATTTTCAAAAATCATTTTTGAAAAGTTGATTTGATAATTACTTGCTGGATTATAATAAGATATGCGATCACAACAATTATAGGATCCATTTTTAATTCGTTGGGATCAATTCCTATTAAGTAATTAGCATTTTCCATAAATGTCACACCCGATGTTACAGATTTGATTTTCATGGAATTCGATTTCCTTATTCTGTGCGATCTGTTTGGAGAGAATTTTGAAGATAAAAACAGAAATATTTGATGGATAATATATTATGCATTCTTCCCACATAAGTAAGCGCGAAAGCCATTATTCTTGAGAGCCGAAAATCTTTATTCATCCGGGCTATTTATTCTTCTCCCACGATTTTGTGTGATGTAAGTTGTTATTTATTCGGTCTGTAATAGACTGTAATGACCTATTTTCCCAGTAAGATATTGTCTGCTCTGGGGATTGGGCTGCCCAATATATTCTCTTCATGGAATTGTTTGGCGAAAACTTCTCAGTCGGTCATCCAACATGGTAATGTTATCGTCAGAGCATTTTTAACTTCGGAGTTTTTATAGAATCCGTTGTTAATTATGCTCCAAAACGCGTCTTACTATTTTGTAAGAGTTTCCTTATATATGTTTCATTTCCATATACTTCCCCAAGTGATGTGAGATTGTGACGACGCCCTTTTTACGACTGAATATTTGCATATACTCGAGTCCGAGATTTGCTTACACTCGGCTTTGGTCCCGAGGTTTGCCTCGCATTTGTGATCATACGTACACATTCGAGTAATCACATGGACTATCCTACACAATCTGTTCTGATTGATATTTGTTATTTTATGAGTGTGTTGTTTGAGTGTAACGTGTAGCTCAAATGTTACCAACTCAAAGGAACTCGTGGATGTTTTCTGGAGGTCCTGGGTTCGAGTTTGGGAGGACATGAAATTCCTGATACTACAATAGGAAAAGATCATGAGTAGCATGTCCAACTCCCGTAGGTGACGGCCGACCCAACGTCAAAAGTAGAGGTTCAGGTCCATCAGGACTGATCGTTACATTGAGTGCATCCAAAGACAACGGTTGGCGTCGCTGACAGTGTCATAGGTGCATTCCTTGATATTTTTCATTGAAACTCAGTCTCGGGAAGAAACTGTTTGGAACTTGGGAGGAGTTCTAATCGTGGGCAAGAGAATTTTGTCATACACAAATTCTGGGAGAAGTCATCATCGACAAGGGAGCTTGTCACATTTGGATTTCGGGAGGAGTCATCATCAACAAGAGAATCTTGTTGTATTCAAATTCTGGGAGGGATCGATTTCAACGACGAGGGGAGTTCGCAAAATCAGATTTGCTGGAAAAATTAAGAAGAAACAGTGACAAAAAATAGAAGAAGTCTTACTTTATGTTAAACCGAGTACTTGTAACTTTGTGAACTCAGAGAATTATGTTTAGAGAGAGAGAGAACTACTACAAAAATAGTTTTGACAGTTGGAAACAAAATAGTACAAATTCGAGCCAATCAGGGAACATTTTCGGATGTTCAACATTTGAGAGTCGTTTCTATCAGTCAGTATTGACACATTTAAATTGTTTCTTGTTCATTTTACTTCTTTTATGCCTGCACCTTGTGACATGGATATTTGAATTAACAATATTTGATAAAAACTCAAATTATCGAGGGAGAAATAGTCAGAGTTTGTTGGGCTTTGATTTTGAATTGGGCCGGAAAATCATCAATGTCAAAGCCCAATAACATTGGGTATTGTTTAAATTTAGGTTAGACAATGACCATTTTGGAATATTTTAAACTATGGATCAAATAGAATTTTGCCACGTATCAAATAATAAAAGAGGATAGGATTGACATTATCATTATCTCAACTTTGAAAGTGGGTCTCACATGTCTCTTCCCCTCACATTGCCCTTCATTTGCTACGTAATTACGCAACAACCACTAAAAATATTATTAAAAGTAGCCGCAGAAAGCCACATTTGATCAAAAGAGAGAACGACAATTGAAAACTACGTAGACGACATTAAGTAAACTTCGTTTTGGAACTACTAAGAAATTCCATCCCACTTTCCTTGACATTTAATCACATCGGTATCTTATTTTTTTTATTAATATTTTAAATTATTTGGTAGAAAATTAATAACCAAAAACACTGAAAGTATGGGGTCCTACCTACGAGAAACGTAAGGTAGCTTTTGTCTTTTAGTCATAAGTTGAATAAAGTGGGGGCCATCATCGTGCGATCCCAATCAAAATCATGGGTTGGGTTGGGTTGGGTTGGGTTGGGTTCCATCTATCTTTTTGAGACACCATTAATTAAACCTTCTTTCTTTTTCATTAGCTTTGTACCAACTTTATAATATAATAAATAATTATAAGTAACTTTGGGTTAAATTGTGCTTCTTGTCTATGCTCCTTGTGTCTTTATGAATTCAAATTGTATATTTTCTTGATGCTAATCTATTTTATATGATTGTTTGGTGTATAATTTGAGTTAATGTTATTATATTTTTTTAAATAAGATTATATTTATTTTAACATCTTTCGATGTTCCAATATATCAATATCTATTTTGGATCAGAGTCTGTATATATTTATTTCCTAATTTAATCCTAAACGCATTTATTTTATATGAGATTGTGCAATCTCACATGTGGGTTTTTATTGTCTGTTGCATTTATTTTGAAAACATATTTATTAATATATTAAATAATTATTGATGTTTTTAAAATGTAATTAAATAATAAAATAATTATTTATAATTAATAATTATTTGTTTTACCGTTTCCCATTGTTAGAAAAATGATAATTTCTGCAAATTTCATTGCTGTTATTTTTCGAATGAGTAGTAAAATCGTAATATTTCTGTGAACGAGGGTTGAAATGAAATGACCCGTCCTCGGAGACCGAAACTTCTACGCGGTGTGTACGTGTTCCTCACAAGACGACAGCCCTAGTCCTTACCGTTGACGCACATGCACTTCACTTGCCTTTTCCCTTCCCTCTTCGTCTCCGTTTCTCTTTTCTCTACTCTCTCGACGAGATGGATGAGCTTAGGCTTTATTAAAAGAGAGATGAACTGAGAACTGACACTAATTTAATGCTTTTTTTTTTATAAATAAATAAACAGTAAAACTTGGGTGGGTTTCGTGCATATTTATACTTCCATTAATGCTTCTTCTCAACGTTGCGGTCTATACTTCAGTGGGTTTGAAGAAATCCTGACCCTTTTTGCAGCTTCCATTTCTCCGATAGCTGAAGGCAAAACCCCTGAAAAATAAGCGGGAAATTATGGTTGAGACGGCGAACAATCACCACCCTCCACCACCGGTAGTGGCTCCTCCGCCTGCACCGCCTAATTTAGCTTTATCGAGGGGTCCAACTTGGCCTCCGGCGGAGCAACTCCAGCAGCTTCAATACTGCATCCATTCAAACCCTTCCTGGCGTTAGTCTTCCTCTCTCTTCTCTTGATCTCTTTTCATCTTGCTTCATTAAAAAGAAAATAGATTAAAAACTCATGAAAGTTGGTAAAGGAATGACTTTTAACTTAGAGGGGTAAGCTTTACAGGCAGAGTTAATTCGTCATGTTGAGTTCGGCCGTTTCTGGAGCTGTATCTTGAATCTCCATGGTTTCTTTAGACATAATAGTTTCTCCCCTTCCCCCTAGATTACAGCTACATATCACTTTTAGTTATTCTTGATTTCACTTCTTTTTTTGATATTCATTGTTTAACATCGATTGTATGATTTTTAAGCAGAGCTACTCTCTCTGTCACTAATTTGGATCGATTCATTTCTGCCCTCAATTTCTTCCGAGAAGCTTTGTTTTAAGACGCTTCAAATTCTATATCTATCTTATAAACTTTACCCTGAAAGTATTTTCCTCCAGAGATTCTTTCTATTCTCTTGCTAAGCTCATTGGATATTCATAATTTCACAGCTGAGGCTGTTTTACTGGCCTTCCAACAATATATAGTGATGCTTGGGACTGTAGTTTTGATTGCCACTTTACTCGTGCCTAGCATGGGAGGAAGCCATGTAAATAATCTCCCCTCTGTTGAATTTAATGAAGTCATGTTTTTCTTCCTTATTTTGTCTTACAAGCCCTCATTTCTTAAACATCTGAACAGGGTGATAAAGCCCGAGTAATACAGACATTACTCTTTATGGCCGGAATAAACACTTTGCTTCAAACGACTATCGGATCGAGGCTTCCTTGTGTTATGAGAGCTTCATTTGCTTTCTCTCTTCCTGTACTATCAATCATTAATGATGTCTCTGATCAAACGTTTTCGTCAGAGCACGAGGTATGCGGAGTTATGCAATGGAATTTTGTTGGGGAAGTTTCGCAATTGATATGAAGACATGAATTATATTGTAATTACATGTGAATCGATTCAGAAGTTGAAAATATATATTTTTTGTAATCAAAATATGGGTGGTTGCAGCGATTTAAATACGGTATGAGAACAATTCAGGGATCTCTAATTGTTTCTTCCTTCGTTAGCATCTTCATCGGTTACAGTAAGACGTGGGGGAATTTGACTAGGTACTTTCTCGAAAATTCTCCCCTTATCTCTCTTCAAGTAATTTGGCTTCCGTAGTTTTTATGTCTAATTTTTTGTATTTTCCTTGTGCCTCCAGATTGTTTAGCCCCATTGTGATTGTCCCTTTGGTCTGTGTGGTTGGTCTTGGCCTTTTCATGAGAGGGTTCCCACTGGTATTTCTCCTCAAAACAAACTTTTTTGCCTTGTTGATATTAGGTGAACTTACAAACATATGACTGTCTCATTTTGTATTCAGCTGGCAAATTGTGTCGAAATCGGTCTGCCCATGCTGATTCTACTTGTAGTCTTCCAACAGGTTCTCTCTCTCTCTCCTCGAAATGTAAAATTAGCTGCTCATATTCTCTTCTGTGTAAATTGAACAGCTCTTTTTCTTAATTACAGTATCTGAGGCGCATCCATTCTCGTGTCGAAGTTGCACTTGAGAGATTTGGTCTACTTTTTTGCATTGGCATTGTTTGGGTGTTTGCCGCTATTCTTACAGTTTCGGGGGCTTACAACAATGTTGGAGAGACAACTAAACAAAGTTGTCGGACAGATCACTCTTATCTCATGTCCTCAGCACCTTGGTAAATATTATGAATAATTAGAACAACTACTCTTTCTCCATACTTATGAGACAACTTATTGTCCCTTTTCATTGTAGGATTAAAATCCCGTATCCGTTTCAGTGGGGCACTCCTATTTTTCGAGCAAGCCATGTCTTTGGAATGATGGGGGCAGCACTTGTTTCATCGGCTGAGGTTTATTTGGAATCTTAATTTCTGCAAATGCGAAGATAAATCGATTCTTTTGACGTGCTATTTTACTCATTGCAGACAACTGGAACGTTTTTTGCAGCAGCACGGCTTTCAGGCGCCACGCCACCTCCCGCACACGTTTTAAGCCGAAGCATTGGCATGCAGGGTATTGGCATGCTTCTCGAGGGCATTTTCGGTTCCGTAGTTGGTTCTGCTGCCTCGGTGTAAGTAATAATAAACATATTTATATGACAAAGAAAATTGCGTATTCGATGACAAGCAGCCCGATAAGATTATTGGAAAGTAGAAGAGTATAATTTCTGACTTGTTTGAACTATATTTTAGTGAAAATGCTGGCCTCCTTGGTTTGACGCGCATTGGAAGCCGGAGGGTTGTACAAATATCCACTGCTTTCATGATCTTCTTCTCCATATTTGGTTCGTTTTGTAAAATATCGTGATTTTTGCCTATAATTTTCTCCTATCATGTCTGTATTATATCGTCTTATTATGTTGCTTATTCAGGGAAATTTGGTGCCTTCTTTGCTTCTATCCCTCTGCCAATTTTTGCCGCCATTTACTGTGTTTTATTCGGAATTGTTGGTGAGTGAATGATGGGGATTTAACTATTAATACCTGGATTTAACTATTAATGCCATTTACTGTGTTTTCATTCTCTACAGCTGCAATTGGAATCTCCTTTTGCCAATTCACAAACAATAATTCTATGAGAAACATCTACGTATTAGGCCTCACTTTGTTTCTCGGGATATCGATACCTCAGTACTTTGTCACAAATACTACACCAGACGGCCACGGCCCAGTTCGAACAAATGGTGGATGGGTAAGTTCTTAAGATAAAATTTTTCTCATATTGTCTAGTTATGTTTATTTGTCGATTGAATCAACTTTATAATGTTTGCAGTTTAATGACATTTTAAACACGATATTCTCTTCACCCCCGACCGTGGCAATAATCGTTGGGACTGTGCTTGACAACACGCTCGAAGCTCCTCACACAGCCACTGAGAGAGGAGTCCCATGGTGGAAGCCTTTCCAGAACAGGAATGGAGATGGTAGAAATGAAGAATTTTATGGGCTTCCTCTTAGAATAAACGAATTCATGCCCACAAGGTTTATCTGACGGGTTTTTTAGATTCAATTCTCGTTGTATATACTGTATCCGTTGCTATGTATGTTGTCGCGACTCACCTTTTAAGCGTTCTTGATTGATCTCTGCTGCCACTTTCGACTAATCATATATATTTTAATTATCTTTTTCAAAATCGTTGAAGAATGATAAGAAGTCTATGAATCTAATTATTGGGAAGCAGTTTTTTACATTTTGCACGGCATCGTCGTCGAGTATGACCCGTGAAAAATCTGACGGATTCTAGTTGTCCGACCAAGCGTTTTTGCTCGGGCCATGCGACACTGCGAATCTACTTAATCCCATGCAAATGTGGTGCAGCTGGCTTTAGCTGCTTTGTCATACACCCCAGATGGGGCAGATCTAACACAGTCGACCAGTTTGATAAAAGAAGCGCAGATGATTTGTTTATGGGTTCTGTTGTGGTAGAATTCTATCCGGTCAAGTTCAATCTGGTGCTCGTTCTTCTGACGTGACAGAGGAAAGATGAAAGAAGGCTTCTTGTTGTTCATCATCCATCTCCGCAAGATTAATTGACAGACGAAGCTTCACACCCATTTTCAGAAAGTCCGGTCGCGTAGAAACAGTGCAGAATCGTCCTTGTCGGCGAGGGAACTTCTTTTCTCTCTCTTCCTTAATTCAAGGTTTCTTTTGAGAGAGAGAGAGAGAGAGAGAGCAATAGCGGAAAGATCCAGGAAGGTGGAATTGTAGCATTTGACAACCTGTAACTCTGTTGATATGACATTGTTGCTTTCCATTAAAGAAAAGTAATACTTTTGACAAAGGAAAAGACTGCTTTATCCCTAAGTATTATTATGAAGTGATCTACTTTAAGCCTCTGTCACTCACTGTAAGCAATTATCTGAAGTTCAACATTATAAATAAGAGTAAATCAATCTCAACTCTATTCTTTTAGGTTAAAAATCGATAGAAATATTAAGATTGGTTTTCATATAATTCTTATAGTTTTACTTTTATATTTAAATTATAATTTTATCTATTTTTATATTACATTTATTAAAAAGTGTAACCTATTATTGTTTTAATCTGCACAACTATTAATGAAACTAAAATTATTTGGTTTGGTTTAATGTTTTTAAATCAAACTAATATTGACCGAGGTTGCATTTGTTCTCTTATTTTATTTTTATGATTAATAATATTATTTTAAATAATTTAAAATATCTAAATTATATTTTATCTTTTTAATTTATTAAATTATAATTAATTATGATACATCAAATAATCATAATTATTATTATTATTTTTTTGTTGATCCAGTCCACTGTTTTTGCTTTTGTCACGCAAGGAAATAAGGATAGATTGTAGACAAATCCTCTTCCAAGTGTTCATTTTCTTATTCTTCACAAAAAAAGCAGAGGAAGAAGATAATAAATTTGTACATAGAAAGTCTTCATCAGACAGATTATTCATCAAGCCAGTCCAGATCAAAGGATTTCTCAGAAACCAGAACATGAAGACCAGGCATGGCACCCTCCACATCTTTCCACAGCCAACTAACCTCTTCATCGCAAACAACCCGATGGAGCGACTGCAAATACACAACTGAATTCGGCAGCCTCCGGATCTGTAGGCATTCCCTCATGTCAATCTTTTCCAAGCCAGCCATTTTACCAATCTCTTCAGGAAGGGATATCAGATTAATACACTGGGAGATGTCCATGAACTTCAACCATGGGAGTTCACAAATGGATGGTGGAAGAGTCCTCAGAGCAGGACAGGCATATAATCTCAAGATTTGTAGTGATCTGACTTTGCCCAAATCAGCTGGCAGTCGATGGAGACTGTGACAGTTTGTGATGCTTAAAGTGTTGAGGAGCTGCATTTCACAAATGCTCGGAGGAAGCTCAGTTAAATCGTCGCAGTGATCGATTGTCAGCTCCAAAAGTTGTGGGAAGAGTCGGGGTAAGTCCATTGTTGACTCGTCGAGGATGTTATTGATCTGGCAGAGGACTAGATTTATTTTCTGCAAATCTTTCAACGGAACAATGTGATGAGATGACTTAGTAACTGAAACTTTTTCGAGCCAAAGGCTCTTCAGTTGGGGCGCTCCTGCAAAGACTGAGATGTTGTGAAGGGTTGCAATGGAGGTTTTGTAGTTTACGATGACTATTGCCTTGAGCATAGGCATGCTGTCTATGAAAGGAGGTAAAAAGTATTCAGTGGCAGAGAAATTGAAAATCAGAATTTCTGCTCTAGGAAATTGCATCTTGGTCCAGTCATTTTCCTTCATTCCACCTGATGATAAAAGCAAATTTAAGGTGAGCATAGGGCCAGGAAGCTTTTAGTTACAAGAGGATTTGATTTTTTTGCTAAAGAGCCGCATAAATCTTTACGTTTGTAGTCATTTACAAATTAAAATTATTTTTTGACAAATCGAAATTATATCTCTTAGCTATTAACATTTTGAACATTTTTATCTATCTATCCCGCAAATATACCACTTTGTTCATTTAATCGAATATTTTAATATCATTTCTAAAATATTTTGAGATTTATAATTTGGTTTCGTACTCTGTCAATCTCTGATTAAAAATCGTAGTTTACACACGCTGGATTTAAATGATAAATTAACAGTAACATCCAAATTACTAGTAGATACGTCATTTAAAATCTAACTTGTTAACGATCACAAACATTGCAATCTAAATTGCACTTTACCTAATTTTGTCAAGAGATGATGACAGTAATAGTAATACCTGTATGAACTGAAACTATCTGGGCATGAAATGGCTGATCTGAATTCCTTAACCATTCTTTTGGAACCTCTGCTTCTCTTCTCGGCATCAGCAATCGTATCCGGTCAGTTACAGGCATTTTACTGCTCAAATAAAGGGCCAAGTCTCTCAAAACATCGTGTTGCTTCACAAATATATCATAGTAACTGCTATAAATGTCTCCACTTCTGAAAATGTCCCAGAATTAGCAATTTTAGCAACAACTAAATCATCAATCCATTTCTCACAAAAATTCTACAGTTTTTGACTTCCTTACCTCGCATCTTTCACTAAGCTGAGAAGATTCTTGTCAGAGAGTTCGACAAGAATAGCAAAAGCTTCTTCTTCGTCGATGTCGTGTATCTCAACCCACATGTTGATGAGAATGTTGAGGGGAATCTTCTGGTCTTCAGGAAAGGAACCCAAATCCAAGAAACATTCTCGAACTTTTGCAGGAAGATATTCGATACTTATGGCCATCCTCTGAAGCAATTTATTTTCATGAGTTTCACAAATAGGTTCCCCTCTCGACAATCTGTTCTTTGCACTTATCCAAAACATTTCACTCTGCTCTCTGAGAGATGCTCCTATAACTTTAAGAGCCAGTGGCAGGCCTTTACACTCATTCACAACCTGTACAATATATGTTCAATAGAATATAACTTCAAAAACTAAAGAAAGATTCAAATTCAAAGCATCTTTCTACTCATCTATACAATGGAAGTTTTTCAATAAAGGGTAATAGCTTAGTACCTGATTGACCAATTTTTCATCAGCGGTCAAGGGGATTGACTGTTGCCCAAAGGCAGCTTGGCAAAACAAAGATAATGCATCATCTTTCCTTAACAACTCTACTTGATAAGTAGCATTGCAAACGGAAGGGAATTTAAATCGAGAAACGACAATGGTTTTGCAGCCGGGCACTCTCAAAATCAGTTGTTCAAGAACAGAGAGAGACCACACATCATCCAGAACCACAAGAGTTTGAGTTAGACTCCTCCATTCATGCTGTAAAGACCATTGCGGAATCCTATCAGATTCATGAAAACCATCATTGCCCATTACAAATCCCCAAATCCTCGCTCTAAGTTGCTCTACATTTGGGGATTGTGATACCGTCAGGAATAAAATTCTTTCATTGAAGTAGCCTGGGAAAGTTATGCATAAAAATTGACTTGCAGCCATTGATCAAAAGTGAAAGCCTTAAAGAAGCTAATTATATTAAGAACATAATTTCACAAGGATGAAAAAGAAGGGAGAGAGCAGATTTTGGAAAGCAAATATCATTAGCTAGAAGCTGCGTATAATTGAACTCACTTCGAACTTCAATGTCTCTGCAAAACTCTCGAGCCAATGTGGTTTTCCCCGAACCCGCAGGTCCGAAAATCTCTAAAACTCCTAACCGATCCCTCCCAATCACCATTTCCTTCACCTTCCTCTTCCCCGCTTCTAAACCCACTTTAAAATTCATCGAGCCACTGTCCCATCTCTCCTCTTCTTCAGCCCTGCGAAACGCCTCTTCCACCCACCACCCACCACCTCCTCCTCCGCTAACCCCAATCTTCATCGACCCTACCTGCAGCTCCAACCGACGCGCAGACGCTTCGAGCCTGTCGAAGCGCTCCGCCGTCTCAAACCTCATATGGTGAACATCGGCCAGAATATGAGTTTGCATTGGGCCTTTCAAGAAGCGGGAAACGGCCTTTTCAAGCTTCTCCAACTTTCTCGCCAACTGTAAGTTCTTGTAGACGTTCCACCGGCTAGAGTTTATAATCTTCCCGGCGAGCTCTTTCCCTTGAATCAGCGTCTCACTGATACGTTCGAGCTGGGACATACGTAAAGCCGGTAACTCAACGCCGGAGTATTTGATCTCTTGAATCGTAGGAATGAGCTCTTCAATGGAGATGATGAGCCGCTCCGCACTCGATTTGCAGCAACATGATTTCAGGGAAATCTTTACAAGCATTTTGAGAAGTTCAACGGCAATCTCGCCGGCAAAAAAGTCCGTTATGCCCATAGCCCCCGACGGCCGATTCGAACGTGAGGTGATTACAAGAGAGCGGCGGGCAAAAGTTCGATCAGTTCTTCCTCATGGAAATGGACGAAGAGCATACCCGCTTAGTTATCTTACTACAATTTTTATTAATATAATCAATTAATAATTATGTTTTTTTTGCTAAAAAAGAGTCATTTTCAAGGAGAGACAGTTGACATTGGAAATGACCTATATACCCCTATAGATTCTCCCTACTTCCTAATAATAACAAGAACTAATCCTTTTTTTTTTTTGGTGAAGAAATAAAAAAAGGTCGATAACGTCATTGACTGAAAGTCTTTTCGCTTTAGAAATAAAAAAGCATGATTATGAAATAAAGTATTATTACTGAGTTTGAATATTAATATTTAATATTTAATTAATTCAATTATTTGTTGGGTGGAAAAAAGTGATTGCTTCCCACATTTCACACACAAAGCCGGTAAAGGTTTGGAATTTATTGGGCCTCGATAAAGCCCATTTCTGATGCCAGGATTCTAGTGTGCTGATAATTGAGTGGGAAGCCTGGTTTATGATATTAATAATATTAATTACTTTTTTAGAAAAGTACAAAATAAATTTTTATCCCTAAGAGGGAATCGGTAATTTAGGTCTTAACGTTTTCTTTTTGGATAAAACAAACATTCGCCTATCAATGTTAGAGATTTAAATCTTATCGTTATTCTTCTTGTCAACGGGTGTCCTGACTTCAGCGAAACTCTTAGAATGTTCACGTATCTCTTTGCATTTTCTCAATTAAAATTTCAAAAGATAATGTCTTTGGACTCGGAATGTGCAAGTTCTTCTAGTGTCTCCTGTGGAAGTATATTCTTTTGGTTCAGGCATCCACAACGTAAGTTTGAAGAACATTGCTTCGGAGATGGGATTCTGCGGAATCCACGAGCTTCGCTACGGGTGTCTTCAAACACAACAACTTTTAGGTTGAGTTCTTCCTTTCTATGTATGGCTCGTGATTGAGTGTGTGCACTTGATCTCACGGCACCCATGCAAAGTGATCTTCAACACTTTAATCATTCAATGTAGTTAAAACATTGTAATATAAAATAGATTACACATGCAGACGTTCAAAGGATACACACATGGATGCCCAAAGTGTTTTTCAAGAAGTTTTTACACTCATTGATGAGAAAAGTAACGATAAAGTTTAAATCTTTTCCAGTTGATATACTAATGTATGTTTTATTAAAAACATATGTTAAGTTCTAAATTGTCACCTATTCAAGTTAATATTTATTTTTTAGTATTTTTTAACTAATATTAAACACATTATGAGTGCATCTGCCATAACTTCCTCGACTTAACCACTACCATTACCATGGGGTTTAAAAATTGATGTATATTTTACATGTACAATTAAAATGGGCAAAGTGTATCCTAACCCTTAAATTCATAAGTGAAAAACATATAGATCATTGACTGTTTTAGACAAATAACCCTTTAAACTTTACGGTATTAGCAATGAAATTTTCATTGTTAAATTTTGATCTAAGAAATTACGTTTTGTCACATAATCTTTTTTACAGGGCAACATCCCGACAAAAATTGACTTTTGGAGCTCGTTATTTTCAACATTGCTTCATATGTTAAGTTTTCCTAATATTTTTATTTGAACGCCGCTACAAATCTCTAAAACTAATCTATCGAGAGTTATTTTACTACGAAAATAATTCAACAAAGAAGATGACAAGATAAACTGTGATTTCTTTGATGACAACTCTAAAGACGTAGATTTGATCGTTAAAGAATCTAAATTCAATCTATTATTTGCAAAATTAATAAATATTAATTAATATGTAGGTTTTTTTTTTTGCTAATTACTAATTTTTTACCTCTAAGTTTAAGGAATGACACCTAGTTTGCCAAATTAAAATTGATGCACACTTAAGAAGGTTGGAAAGGATAATGGCTTTTTCTTATCCCATTCTCATTAACATTATTATTTTCAACTTTACTATTACAACCGTTTGGATTTTTTTATGAAAATTGAATTGGCTGTGCGTCAAAATCACTCTATTTTCTCATCCCACGTAGACTCTATAACGGGTCTGTAAGTTCCTGTGTTGTAGTGGTACATCTTCTAAATTAAATTGAATTTATGACTATGGATGATACCTGGCATTGACTTTCAACGACCTTAATGCCCTCATAATCATGAGTCTTCTTATTTTATTCCTTGACAAATGGACATTTGCCAAAACCCATAACTTAAAACCGGTCGTCAACCATTTTAGTTTGAAGAAATTAAAGAATACACCAGAATTGGACAGAGAATTAGTGAGAGAATACCCAATTCAGAACTATCGGTTTGACTCCACGGCTTGACAAGATTACTTTATTTTTACTTGTCCATTTTTTCCTACTTTTACCGAACCAAAGCGGGGAAACCAGTTGATTATACCAGCTAATATTTGAAAATCATCTCTATATAAACCCAATGATAATCACTTCTGCATTCACTCTGCCCATCCAGATTTCTCCGATTTCAAGTGCATTTTAAGAGCTAGAAGATGGGCTTGAGAGAGGCAAAACAAGCAGTCATCCTCCTCCTCGTTGCCGCTCTTTTCGCAGTTAATCAGGCCGCCACCATTGTCGTCGGAGGCTCTCAAGGTTGGCGTTCTGGCTATAACTACACGGAGTGGGCTCTTCAAAACCAGCCGTTTTATCACGGCGACACACTGGGTAAGTATCAACTAACTACTATTCATAGTTCAGATTCAGCATCACCGTAAATACCTTTTATGTTTGTGCAGTATTCAAGTACGACCCACCGAGGAAAGGCGTAGGGCATAGTGTTTACCTGCTGCCAAATTTATGGAGCTTCGGAACGTGCGATTTCAAGCGGGCAAGAAGGGTGGCTAGTACCATGCAAGGAAGGGGCCAGGGCTTCTCCTTTGTGCTGAATCAATGGCGACCTTACTACTTCGCCAGTGCTGAATCTAATGGCGACGACTGCACGGAAGCACAGATGAAGTTTATTGCCGTCCCATTTCCTCGCTTACGCTTCTGATTAAATTATTACGATCAGTTCATCTCTCTCTCTCTCTCTCTCTCTCTAGGCTCTGGTTTTTTGTGGTTTTGTGTTGAATAAAAGAGGAGATGACGAAGAATATGCCTTGTGCTTTTGTTCTACGTTGATGTTTCTCTGTATTCTAATAAAATATAGCTTTTGCCACATTTAAAATATGCACTCGTCTGAACAAATAATATATTCAGAAAAAAGCTTTAAAGCTGGTCACAAACGACACTCCCAATAACCAATATATATACCACATTGCACGTGTTTATTCCATAAAAACCTTTTCTTTTAAGAAAACCAGTGAGTTTATTGTCTAATATTATGTAAATATTTGATATTTCCTTATTTGGAACAATTATTCTTTTTTTTTTTTTTTTTACTTTCAATAAAACGTCGATGCATCTTTAATCATCATGTCACGTTGAAAGCAAAGTTCATGTTTTAAAAACCACAATGAAATTAATTGTTTATTAGTTGGTAGTCTTACAACAATAGAGGTCCTCGTGATAATAGATCTCATGAAAATAGGATAAAAAGATTAATATGATACCATTGCTAAACACTTTTTGTAGTGGTATGTAATAATTAATTTACATCTCAAATCATTATATAATACATTAATGAATATTTTAAAATAATAAAATAAATACATAAACATAATATTATTCTAAAATATTATGCTTCATAGCTGCTATTCTAATAGCGATGGAACAACTTCTGGACAGTGTCATTTGTATTGCACTCTGAGATTACAGGCTGTAATATTTAACTTCCTTTGAATGATGTTTATGGCGACCCTTTATTTATTATTAGTAATAAAATTAATTAAAATAAAAAAAAATTAAACAATATTCTTTAAAAGTTCTTCTTGGCCTTCATCTTTAATATATTAAACCGATGTCAACAAGATAATAACATGACTCCACATGTAATCCTAAGTTTCATACGAGCAAAGACGAAGCTTTTAATTTTCAGGAAAAGCAGGATTTTCCGAGAACGTAGTCGTTATGTAGTCCCTCACCTCCCTCGATATAACATCTCTCATGGCATCCCAAAACTCAGCCGGTAAACTGTCGGACCGCCGCTCTACAACCGGACCGACGTCCCCTCCGTTTAGGCCCGGAGGAGCCAGAGACAAAGCAGTCAAAGGGTCATTGTCCGACCCGTCGAAAAGCGACATGGATCTTGAAGAAGAAGGCGTAGTAATATTATTACCGGTCGGGAAGACTAGATCCGTATTCATTTGTCTCCTGCCCCGTCTCTTCAGCGTGGAGTTCCAATGGTTCTTGATCGCATTATCGGTTCGACCAGGAAGCAGCCGGGCTATGGTTGCCCATCTGTTACCGTACTGTGCGTGAGCCGCCAAGATAGTCTCGTCCTCCGCCGACGAAAATGGGCGGTGCTCCACACTGGGACAAAGCTGGTTGCACCACCGGAGCCGGCACGACTTCCCGGACCGACCATTAATATAACCGCTAATCAAAGACCAGTTTCTGGGCCCGTATCGTTCAACAAGACGGGTCAAAATCTGATCCTCCTCAGCACTCCATGGCCCTTTGATTCTCTCCTGTCTGCCACTTATTCTCCTCCGCGTCTTAGCCGAAAGAGAAGAGTCAGATGAAGAAGATTCAGAGGAAGCAGAAGAAGAGCTCATATTCAGCGGATAGAAGAGACAAAGAAACAAAGTGTGTGGAGCAAAGACAGTACTGAACACTGATTACAGAAGAGAATGAAATAAATGGTTTTAAGTAGAAAGTTTTTAAGTAAAAGAAATCAACTTCTGTGGAAGACAGAAATAGCGAAAAATATGCCTGCGCTCTCTCTCTCTTTATATGAACACACGCACAGAGAAAGAGAGAGATGCATGCACTTGTATAGAGAGAGAGAGAGAGAGAGAGAGAGAGCTTCCGGGAAGGTAGCTTTTGTAAGGTAGGTGGGGGTACTGATGACCACTCCCTCTCTTATTACTTTCAGTTTTTCTGTAATCTCTGCGAGCTATGGAGTTTTGTCGTAATATGATTCTTCTCCGTATGGACTATTTTACCCCTTTGGAATAAGTCCCGTCGACGACTCCAACACCAGGGGATGTAAGGGCAAATGCGAGAGTTTATTGATGTACTCGAAGGTTACGGACGGAGCGTAGCGTTTAAAACATGACAGGAAAGCCCAAGCTGTTAAGCACCAAACAAATATGCTTTTATAAACGGCATGCGGGGCCTACCTCTTTTTGACTACTTTCGTCGATTTATCTATCTGACATATGATTTCCAACGTCTGATTCTCTCATTAACGGCTCTGATTCTCTCTATTGAATATGAGGTCCCCTCCGGAAATAACCACTTCGAAATACGACCTCAAATCCTCCACGTAGGACGGGCCCACGCCCAGCCTGTAAGAATCTCACGTGATTCGAGTTGAATCTGTTTGACTTCCTCCATCCTTGTTAGCTCCCAGCCCCCAAGCTACGTCTAGAGCGTGAGCCTCACCAACCAATGGTTGAAGTGATCGGATGGTTGAAGAAGAGAAGCCGCCCACGTGGCTGGCACTGATGGTATTTGCAGTGACCTCGCGTAAGAGCGAGGTAAGATTAGCATGAAGCAGTTGGGCAGTTAAATATAAACAGCTGGCAACTGAAGTCTATCTCACCGACTTGACTTGCCTTGCTGGCTTGCTCCATGGTTTTGAAAACTCCCCCTGTCGCTGACTATGATTTTTATCGATAATTATCTACGGGCGGTTGTAGGGTAAGAACTGGCCCAATTTGAGGAGACCCATTTAGACTTTTTAGTCCTTCTTATTAAAGCACTAACCAACAGTCAGTCGATCCACTGCTTGGTTAATGTAGTTTGGGCTTAGACTTCTAGCCCAACTACAGCTCAGCCCAACAATGGCTGTCGAGATTTTAAAACTCACGTGTGGAAATGAGAGAATAAATGACCTGATTAGTAAAATCTATCATAATTAATGATGATTAAATCCCCCTCCGGCCTCCTGCAATCATTGATTAACAAAAATGACATGATCAAAGTTGATTAAATCATAATCGGAACCTTGATCGTTGTTAAATCAAATTATAATCATTTTCATTTAGACCGAACAAAGAAAATACTCAGTTCAGTCCCCGTCGCTCCGTCTGGATTTATCATATGAAACGCTTCAGAATCTTTCGACCCAATAACCCGATCGAACCTGGCTCTTAGATATGTCATTTCGCCGTCGAGCGATTCTTTCTCCGGCGGCGACGGCGACGGAAGAACACCGGCACCCATGGAAACACCTCTCAAAAGCTGCATCACGTGAAGCTCATTATCGGACGTAGCCTTCCTTCTTATTGAGTAGCCTATTTTTCTTCCGTTACAGTAAACAGCCCAGACAAACTCCTCTAAAACCTTCTTTTTATGAGTCTTCGTTTCGCTCTCTAAAGCGATTCTGACTACATCAGACGCCATTTCTTTATGCAAAGCATTGGTGTAAATGGGAAGCTCGATCACGAATATGGGTAAGCAATGTGGGTCTTCTTGTATCGCTAAGCTTACTCGTCCTTTCCGGTAGCCGAAAATGGTGCCAGTTGTGGCGCTGTCTTTAAGCAGAGGCTTTCTGGGTCTTCCTAACAGTGCCACCATTTTGCACCCCGAGGTTAACATGGGGAAGAGCTTGAGCATTTTCAGAAGGCCTCCGCTGGATTTTGTGCGCTTGTTTTCGCCTATTTTATGGCGGAGCAGTGAGAAAATGGCGGAGCTTTCCGTCTGGTAAAACGGGCTGGAGTGAACAGAAGGCATTGTTCGAGTTTTCAGTGAGAGAAAGCTTCAAACGCTGTATTTGTAGAAGACGATAGATAAAGGAAGATAAGTTGGCTAGACAGGTCGGGCTATCTTTCTTTTTCTTGCAGACCTTGCGCAGAGAAAGCTAAAAGAAACTGAGCTCCTTGATGTGTTGATAAAAGAGAAGTGATAGACAGCTACAGTCTACTTATAATTCTGATGGATACATCCACGTTATCCTCTTAGAATCGAGGCCAACTCAGCTTTGTCATTAAGGTTTACTTCTAAAAACTTTGTACTAATTAACTATGAAATCTTGCTTATGAACTAAGTCCCACAACTACACCAGAAACAATGTTACTGGGTCATCAAATCCAAGTCCTCGCAGTAACGAGTTATCACAATCACTTCTCAAGAGACCTTACGTCTCTGTCAACTACGTTTCAATTAGGTGTAGGCACTTGCACCATTTTTAACATCTTGATTTTCACTTAGTGATAAATATTATACGATTTAAGTTGAGAGCCGCACGACTTTGCTTTTGTATTTACCCTAAAAGATCCTATATTAGTTACCACACGACAAAACCTAGAGAATATAGAATTCTGATATCATTACTTGGTTAAATCTTGAATTCTCGTAAAAATAGATTAACAATAATTTTGCTGCAAAAGTGAAAGATCAAAATCGTGAAAAAGCCAAGAGTGATGCGACGAAGCTTAGTGAGAAAAAAGAGAAGGGGTTGATCATGATAAGATAAAAGAGGGGTCGGACGACAAGTTGAGAGGGAGAAGAAGAGAAAAACTTGGATTGGAAAGTTAAAAAAAAAGGAGAGTGGAAATGGAATTGCATGTGCCTCTCTCATCCTTACGTTATGAATCAACATCATAACTTTGCTTTACACTTTTCCAAACCCATCCCCCATAAAAAAAAAACCAATTATTGAGATGCATCTCATCTTCCCTTTCCCCGTTCTCAACTGTTTTAAAAGAACTACTTCTCTCCTTTTCAATTTCTATGTCACTTTTCGAGTTCTGTTAGAATTGTAAAAACTTATACTGATATTGTAATATTGTTCACTTTCAATCAGAATCTGCACATATTTATTTTTAGGTTTTACTCAGAAACACGTCGTACTAGCATGAATAGAAATCTTAAATTAGAATCACTCACTCTTTCTCGCAATCAAACTATGTGTAATTTGAAACCTTTCTAGTATAAGTTTGCCCTGTACTAATTACCTTGATCTTGAATCATTTTGGTTTTTACAAAACGGAGAATCACGAAAACAATGATATTAGGTAGGAAAATGAAGAAATGACATTGTCATGGTTCTCAAGTCCTAGTTCACCTTGAAACACGACTATTCACCAGCATTAATACAAACAAAAGACATACAGATTATCAAAATATCCTTTTGTATCGTGAAACGCTATTCACTTGTAACAACGAAGTCCTTACAAAAGAGGTTCCCTATCTTCAAATAGGGTCTCTGAAGAGATAATAGAGGACTATCTCCTTCTCTTCATGTCTCTCTTGCTCATATCTCACCACTTATTATTCAACTCATTTTTGATCCCCTTATTATTCAACTTCACTAACAAATATTTTAGAGATTAATTTCCATTTTCATTACATACACACACACACACTTGAGTAATGGAGCTAATAAATGGAGAAAAAGATAAAAGGGAAAAGTTGGGGTGTGTTAGAGAAAATTGATAAAGTAAGATGAGATACCATGATCTTAGAGATTGATAATAAGGTCCATTATGTGGAATGGGAATAGTGGGCATTTGACAATGACCCAACAAGCAATGAGCAACCATAGCCAAGAACATGTGTTTGATTCGACAAAAAGCAAGGCATGTTTACGTGATATCTTTCGGAATTACTTTATAAATTGTCTTCCAAATATATATATCTATTTATTTATCAACCAAAATAAAAAATATTTTTCATAAATTTTGAAGTAATGATCTAACTATAATGTGCTAGAAATAACCATCGTTATGTGATAATCACGACGTATAAATGATCAATCTAACCAGATTACATGTGAACAAAAACTCGGGGTTCAAATGTCACCGACTGAAAAGTGAGAAAAAGTTTATTATGGATATGCTAACGTACCTACTAATTGTTCGTCGAAATTAATTGTCTTAAACATACAAAGCGAAGTCAAGTTAATCAATTTATATTTGATTTTGTTGGAGTGACAATTCTAAACCTAATATGATTATAATCTAAGCATTAAATAATAACATGGGAAATGATCGAAATAATGGTGCTAGTGAGTGTCTTTTTCGTGAATGAATGAGACCCATCAGTCAATAGAGTGTTTTTTGTTCTAAGTTAGAGTGAGTTGGCCTTGTCACGTTTAATAATGATGACTTCTGTCCCAAAAAAATTAATTAATTAAATATTTGAGCTAATCTTCTCTTTTAAAATGGTTGATAGTCATGATCTCTTAGCCATGGAAATTGGGAAGGTTTATAAGACCAGCCATAGAAGAAGTTGTTTAGGTTCTAGCCCTTGGGGCAGTTCATCCTACACTAGAGCCTTTCAAAAACAACCAAGGCCCTAGATTTATCATACAACTATACATCAATCCAGCTCAACTTATCATGCAAAACTAAGCAAGAAAAATGATACAATCAGACGGGTAGCTAACTTTTGGATGAACTCAACAACGATTTCTGGACTCCAGGTTACTCGACGCTGAGTAGACAGAAACCGAAGCTCATGCTTGTTTAGTGACGCCATCCGAGGTTTCGCGTAGGCAAATACCCAACAAATTGCCTAAAATAACATTAAATTATAAATAATATTATATTTATCTTTTATTCTTATATATTAATTCTTAAATTTTGACGCGATATTTATTTGTAAATAAGAATTAGAGGGTGGAAATAGAAAATAAATATTTATCTTTTAAATATAGCTTTGATTGGAAAATGGAGATAGGAGAGAACTCAATTTTTAGAGTAGGAGCTTAGTCTTATTTATGAATGGTCAATAGCATATAATTTGCATTTTATCTCTTCATTTTATTTTTAATTTCTTCTTAGAATCCAATAGCTGTGTAGTTTTAAAACCATAGTCTGAAGTAGTATTCGACTTAGACGACCCGGATCGAAGGGCTCAGCGAGAGTTAAGAACCGAGACTAACTCAGCACTTCCCTTCTACATGGGTCATTGTAAAGACAGTCGATCATTTAGTTTGTGAAGAGTCACTCTCTGGTTTTAGCTTTGTTCTTACGTCCAAACATGGCTTGGTTGGTGCCCCATCCAAAGCAGGACCACCCCACTTGTTTTCCACGTCAATTCTCTCCAGCTGCTATAATCATAGTTACCATCCCATCTACTCTCTTACAAATCTTCATATTTGATATTTCTATAAATGTTTACAAATTTGAGCTTATGACACCGCCATAGTTTAATTATGTGCAGAGGATGTACCTAAAACTAAAATCATATGGAATTACTTCAACAATCTGCGAAAGAAAAAGAGGGTCGTTTTTACCTCCGTCCATGCACGAAATTGCTTCTTTTTCGAGTTCGTTTGGTAGTTGAAGGCACAACCAATCAAGCAATGACTCTAAATCCTTTGCAAAATCAAGCAAATACCATTCAAACATCTTTGGAATTCCAAATTTCTCTGGAGAAATCCCGACTGCCGCCTGCAAGTAGTCTCTCTTGGCCACTTCCAGTTGGTTCTCGACCTCAGATGCAGTATACACTCTCACCTTCATTTATAAACATATGATGAGAAGTTCCATTTCAGATCCTAAAACTTCAAACTTACATTTATAAACATGTAATGGTTAGGTTGTGTAAACTTACAGCGGGAGAGGACCAGCTTCCACAGGACAGAGCAAATGTGACCAATGGTTCAGATAATTCCAATCCAAACATGCTTCTTATTGTCTTCTCATCATTGTTTGCACTCTTTGAAAAGGTCTAATCATGGAGATTCACGTGAGAAGTTTTTGTTTTTTTTTTTTTTTTAAAAAGAAAGAAAGGTCCTTGTCAAGGATGTGAAATGAAAATTGCTTACGTATTGCGAATGATATGGTAGTCTCAAGATAAAATGCTCAATGGTTATAGCATTTAGCAAGTGCCCACCCACTAAAACTGTTCCCTGGGTTGTAAAGAAAACTCAGTTTTCTGGTAAAACAACCACAACTTTCAGAAGCTCAATAAGGACATCAGTGGCAGAAGAAAAGCGTACCTTCTGCATTAGTACAATGACCATCTCAGGAGTTTCTGGAATTCCATGTTCTAGATATGCCTGAAGAGAAGTCACAAAATGAACATACATAATTTCGAATGCAATATCATGCAGAATATTGCAATGGAAATCTTTGACTATATTCATAGAAATCCTCACATTCATCATGCAGGAGTTGTGGATGTTAATCCAGAATGCAAGCTTTTCCTGATGGGTTAGATTTTTTAAATTGGCTGAAGCAAGTTTCTGAAGGAGCAGTCTGAAAATTCAGGTTGAGAGAATGTGAAGTTGTAGAGATTAAAAGATACTTAATCCAGAAAGAAAGAAAAAAACAGAATCATAATGCATACCTCAATCTGTGAAATAAAAACATAGAACTTGCTGTTCGCTTTGGATTGATGGATCGAGATTCTATCACACATAAATTCTTATAAGGGCCGATATCTCTCGTTCCAAATTTCGATAAAATTCCGTAAGGATCGTGATATTTTGCTTTTTGACAGCCATCTTGGTGGGTTGAAGTCGGCAAAGTGCCTTTTTCTTTCGACGATGACAATCTTAAAAGAATGCTTGATAAGCACTTCAAAATCTCTTCAGATAACTTGTTTGGACAGTCATCTTGGGACGGAATGATGCATCTTTTTGCATCTATCTCTTCTTTTTCTGTCACCGATTCTGACTGAATTTTGGCGAATCAAGTCAATTTAATATGAACAAGGCGAATGGGAATCAAAATTATAGGGTAGTAAATTCATACATCAAGCTTCTTGGTATTCAAATTCTTAATTGCTGATGTATAATTAAGAGGAGGTTTCTTTCCACTAATTCTGACTGTATGAAGTCTTGGAGTCATGGATTCTCTGTTGTTCTTCGTCGAATTTGCACGGCATTGATTCTCCTTCCATAGGCAATCATCTGAAATATCAACATATAGGAAAATACATCAAATTTTCTGGTCAACATTTCAAATGATAGAGATTAGGAGCTAATATGCAGGGACCAACCAGATAAAGAAGGCGAATTTGTGGTAGAAATGGTGGAATTTTGAACTAAAAGCTGGGACTCTACTTGTTTAGGCTCACGTGAATCAGATGAATTGTCTTTCATCTTTGTTAAAGATGACATAAAGACAGCTTCACAATACAATTTTTTTCTAAAATGAACAACCTGCTGTTCGAGTCGAACTATCTCCTCCTCCAACACAGCTACTTCTGCTAGAAGCTCGAGCATCTATGAAACAAGAATAAGAAATCCATGTTTAAATCCAAATGCAGTGAAGATAAGAAAAGTAAAATTCTATGAAGAAAGAAGGGTATGAAATTACTAACATATGGAGGGAGGAAAGGAGGGAGACGAGGTAAAGCTCCCAAAGGTCTGGTGAAGGCCCTCTTCAGAGCTCTCTGTACATTCTCTTCTTGTTTCAGCTTCTTCTTCAGTTTATCAATCTGAGAGAATCATAACTTGAAACTGAAAACTACTGAATTCAAGAAAAGGAAAAACATTGATCTGAGAGAATATGTATTTATACATCTTTCTGCAGAGCAATTTTTCTCTCTCTACTTGAAACTCGTCCACTTGTCGTTGCTTTTGCAGTGCCATCCCTCGTCTTAGTCTCCAAAATCTCCACCTGATCCTAGTGGCAGTATTACAGCAAATAGTTTTCAGATTATAAGCATTGGTAATTCTAATCCAAAAAAAAAAAAAAACACAAACGAAAACCATGGTAGAGTGAGAAGATTGAGAAGAAGAACGTACACATTTCACGGATTCAGATCATCCACACGCTAAAACGTTTTTCAAAACATAAAAAAAGTGTTAAAAAGATCAAATCAGTATAGTTTACTTTTTGTCTATCGACTAAAGATTTCATAGTCTGTAGCCTAGTTCTCCCTCTGCTGTTCATCCTCGAATCTGCAAGAATAGAACCTTGTTAATATTACGGAAAGCAAACAAGGCAATGCAATTAAAGAATCGACCCAATGGAATAATCTTACGTCCGAATCAAATAGTCACAAGAGAAAAACATTTCGACTCCATGAATAACAGAGAAGCTTCATCACGTTATACGTACACTGCGATGCAAATCAACCCAAACCCAGAAGACAAATTCTCTACGCGGCGTCGAAACTAGCACAAGCGTGAGAATTTCGCTTCTGCAATGAACACCGTGAAGCGGGTTACTCGCTGTGCGTCTCTTCCACCTTTTCGAGAGAGAAAGAGAGAAAAGTGGGAAGAGAGAGAGAGCGAGGGTCTGCAAACGAGCGAACCACATCTTACAGCAGATTTATAACCCAGTGTCCATCTCCAAGGTCACGCACTTACATGCTCCGTCATCATGGAGCAACGTGTCACTTCTCTTCCTTTTCACCTTTTCCTTCTGTTCTTCGATGTATGAATCCAAAAAGTAAAAAAGTTTCACTCTTTCCCAACGAACACCATTTAATTAGTTTAATTCGTCAGATGAAGACGATGGGTTGACCCACAAAAAAATTGAGAGCTCATCAAACTAGTCCCTAATTTGATTAGTTAAATCCAATCAGAAAGCGGTGAAAGAGGAGGAGCGTGGATGTATTAAATAAGATGATACATTTGTATTTGACTGCAAACTGCCGATCTAATCACATGTTTGCCAACTAAACACACTTGTTCTTTCCCAAAACTTTAAAGCTTATTTCTCCCGGGAACAACTACTTGAATCAAAGCAAAGTTTATCATTGAAACAAGAACGCTAATCATAAATCATTAATCGTGATCCCGGCGTCGTAACATTATTATACAAAAAATCGACTAATTGAAGTTTAAAAAGTCATGTCCTCCTCTTAGCAAATGAGAATAGAATGAAGCCTCCAACTTTCCTTATATTAGTCTAAGCTTATAATTACTTGCTTTCGAAAATGTTGGTCAATTTGGGTGTTCATGAAGACCCCACTTCTCATGCAAATACAGCTAATTGACATTCTCTAACTTCTTTTAATTGGGTTTTAAGAAAAACTCGAACGGTTGGATATGATTGTCTCTTTCTCTCTCTATCTCCATCTCTAACTCAATGAACATCAATGAACTACATATAAATACAAGAATAACACTTTGATTATGCATGACTGTATGAGTTCATGAAAGGAAAGAATAAAAAAATGAAGTAAAGAACATAAACAAATAGAGTAGGAATGAACACATCACAGCTAGTAGCTACCACGTGAGAGTTACCTTTTAAGGTATGCATCTTAGGACTCCATTATTTTGCTTAATCCTTCGGTTTGTTTCAAATGCAGAGTTGAAAGTGCAGGCGGATTTGCAGTAAACGATACAGTTGACACTCCACGCAGTGTTAAACAAATAAGCCAGCGCTAGAATCGATGTTTTTTTTTTTTTTTTTTTCTTTATCCAGCCAAATTGATGGACCAGCAAAGCTGTTGTAAAGACAAAAAATCAATGGTTTAGTATCTCTCAAGTTCTTGTTTTTAGGTGGATAAAACATCAACTTCAGAACAGCAATTCAGTCAAATTGAAGCAACCTTTTATCTCAAATGATCCATAAGAAGCCACATGTTATGATCCAAAATGTTATAATTGTAGAACCCATCACTTCAAAGATAGTTTACAATTATTAGATTCAGTGTTCAAGGTGGTCAAATCAAGACAAACTTATCGTTCAGGATCGAATCGGAGAGCACCCACCTATGCCCATAGTGTTTGGGTGTTGCTTCTAACTCAGTTTCAAGCACTGTTTCACTATGCATCATTCCATGTTACAACGATGGATGGCCTTTTCTCTATGAATTGTGGCTAAGGTAGAGAGAGAGAGAGCGAGAGAGAGAGAGAGAGAGAAGGAAAATGATTAATGGGTAGTTGGTATGTGATGATCTACCAGAAAAACAAAGACCCATCACTGAGGATAGAAATTGATTCATTTTCAGTTGGTCTGGTCCTGGAATAGCATACCAGGATGACTCATATCAAATGAAGAGCATGGCGGGCCATGTCTCTTCCCCCTAGGACTTTCACTCCACAAAAACACATTTACACTACTCAATACTCATCAATTTCCTCTGCAAAGTATTGGATAGGACTCCTTCATTTTCATGATGCATTGGACTCCACCATTCCCATGATGGCTTAACTAATTATCACTTTACTTACCTCTTACACTACACCTTATCCACGCTTTCTCCTTTTGCCCTTCTTCTTTCCTTTTCTTCTCCTTCCTTTTTACATTGCCCTGCACATTTGATACAAGACCCCCCAAACAAATAAAGAGTGGGGTCACTCCAAGTTCAGATAAAAGAGCAGAAGCAGCTAGTTACTCTGGAAAAAAACGTGTATTCAGCTTTTATGGGAATCTGCAAAGGTTAAATGCTGTTTAGCAGCCTTAAGTACCTCCAATTGAAAAGAGATCAAGGAATCTCCATTATTGATGTAATAAAGCTCGATCATGGTGCTTTTACGTCGAGAAGCAGCCATCTACCAAGAGAAAGACGGAAAGAAAGACTGAAAAAGTGAAAAAAGATGGTGAATTATTGTGCTTTTACTTTGGTAAAAATTAAAATGCAGAAATTGTTGTACCAAATTTGGCAGAGTTTGGGTCTTCACTGTTGAAATATTATGCTTGCCAGATGGCCTTTCTTGTCACGTCTCTCTACCCACAGTTGTCTTTCCCTGTTTTGCCGTCACTTCACAATTTGTTTTTGCTTCGTCACCTCGTAGTTTTCTTGAGAAATAAACGATTAAAGTGTTGATAAATAAATAATTTTTGCTAAAGCAGATATTCCGAGTTAGAAACTATGTCAAAGAGGGAATAACAAATGCACAGAGTAAGATCCGCTACCCGTTGACAAAATGTAACTACTCACTTTTTTTTACGGACAAGCACATATAGTTTTTGTTTTCTGTGAAAATAAAAAAGACTCGAGATTTTATTGATTGTACGAGTCAAGTTCTTACTAGTAAGAGTGCACAATCTCACTTTATTTGAGAGAGTAGACATTTATAAGTAGAATTCTTCTCTGTTCTTAATACAACGTGTTTTTGATTAATTCTAAAAACAAAATAATAAGAAGTCCAGTTCAAAGTGGATAATTTTGTACCGAATACCCCGAGCGATGTTCCAACAATACAGACATAAAAAGAAAGCATAACTGTGTGTATGGACCGGACCTATCACTTTCAGAAGGTATCTTGGCTATGGGTTAGTTTCTCGTAAGGTAGGAACAAGATTCAGCCTGCATCACTGTCCTTAGTCCATCTCTCTCCCATTCAACTCCCACTCTCATTCTCTACTCTTTAATCGTAAAGTTATCCAACGTGCATAAACCATCTTCTTTTACTTTCATTTAAAGCCCGCTACCAAACATCACAACAGCGTACATCAGCTGCATAATTGCACATCAAAAAAATTAAAAAAAAAAAAAAAAAAAAAGTGTTTTTCATTGAATAGCTGCAATAATTCAAGCTCTACATTGCACCCGTTTGGCAGATTCAGATTTTCTTCTCCATTTTAATTTGCTGCCTAAGATGTTTCAAAATAACTTACGAAATTGAGGAGAAGACTAATAATCATTTCTTGGTGGGGCTTTGGCAATAAGTGCATTAACCATTAGTTACGGACGATCCAAGAGAATTATAGAAGTTCTAGCGCCAATTAACGCATGCTGATATATTCCAGGAAGGAAAAAAAATCAAGAACAAGCCACTTCTCTTTTCATTAACACAGACAACTCCATGCTTTATGCTTAAGAATTATGCCAGGAACCTTGCGTCAACCTCAAAAGCCACGTTTGAACTAAGAGATGACCGTAAGGATCCCTTCTCCGTCTAACCTTATGCAATTGGACCCACTTGTTCGCACCGCCAAATATTTCAGGAAACACCACACAATCATAGTCAAGAAGATATAAAAGCCAATATAAGACACTCCGAAAGACTAAATACGGCGAATTCAGACGTAAACGATTAGATTATATTGTTACCAAAGTAATAGAGTAACTAAACCAAAACGACAAAGATTGATACTTCCCCCCCCTTCCAACATTCGGGCATACATTTAGATTACTTATTCAGTCTAATAAATACTCATCGTCACTGATAATGATCTTATTTAGATATCACTCTAATAAATAATCATCATTTTAACTAACGTAGCCTGCAATAAATAATTAATTAAATATCCCTACAAAAACCTAGCTCCACTCGTCAAAATTCAGTCCACTCCACAGATGGAGGATTTTTATAGACATTTTCTTTTGTAATCAAATGCATTTGAAAGAAGGACACAACCTTTTCTCATCCTAGTGTGATATTTTTTGCTCAAATACAGGAATTACAAAGAGTCTCCTGCAGTTTCTTCAGTTTACTTGCTGTTGATTGGTTCCATAGAAAGGGTAAGCTCCATAGGTTGCGGCAGATGTCGCATACATGCCCGGATCGTGAGGGGAAGCCATTGCATATCCATATCCATCATAAACCTGGCCTCCATAGTATGGCCCATTCCACTGGTTGCCAAAATCCCCTCTGAACTGTTGATTCAACATCAACTAACAAGCAAATGTTTAGCATATGGAAGTTCCGCCTAATTAAATGAATTGGCCACAGAAGTAAAAGAATTCACCATATGAAAGTTCAGAAAACTTCCTAGTTATTGAGAGCATGAAAAAAAAAAAGCTTCTTGCCTCTTGGACAAATGCTTCTGCCCATGACAACCGGGCTACACATTTATTTTTCTGATTGAAGAGAGAGAGAGAGAGAGAGAGAGAGAGAGAGAGAGAGAGTTCATATACCTGCTTGTGTGCCGGGTTCCGACCCCAAGAAAGTCGTACGGTTTGCTTCCCAATCACAGTTCCATTTAATTTCTGTAAAGCTTCCTCGGCATTATTTCTGCAGCAAAGAAGATCAATAGTAACTTATTCAGTCAAAGAACAGCTAAAAATGATCTCCAGTCTCCACAAACAAGAAAAGCAGTCGTAAACTGTACCTGTTGGCGAATTGCACAAACCCACATCCTTTTCCAACTGGTATTTTAACAGAGACAATCTCGCCATACTGAGAGAAAGGCTGCTTAAGGTCTTCATCACTGACATTAGGATCAAGCCCTCCAACAAATATCTATAAGACATTCATCACTAAATAAAAAACATGGTGCCTTAAAAAAGTTAAAACCAATATAAAGCAGCTGAAAACCCACTGTTGTGTTTGTAGAATCAACTTCAGGTTGAAAACCATGAGTAAAGGAACCATTTGATCCATATCCACCTACTAATACCAAAGGAAATTATTATAGATGCATGGTTCATCTAAGAAACAGAATCAACAACAATGAGTTAGCCACAGATTATTAAATATTACCAAGGAATGAAGACTAGTCAAATACTAATCGTTTTGATATGAACGATAATGGAAATAAGATGAACTCTTCGACTGTTAAACAATCACTGGATGGCTACTTTGATATTCACTACTTAATAATGCTTGACAAACATTATGCAGGCATGCGCTTGCGTGAGGGGAGAGAGAGAGAGAGAGAGAGAGAG
>CM039518.1:2759006-2953137 GCA_022433055.1 Begonia peltatifolia
GCAAAAGTTTCATGCAATAAACTATCAGTAACATCTGCAGCTAAATCTCCTACAAAGATAGAAAGATCAGGACCATTATCTAAACGCTTTTCTCCCGAGCTAAATGTTGCCCAGTTAAGGCGGAAAAGTTGTTCTGTGTTTGGCATAAACATGCTACTGTAGTTCTGCAGAACTTTCTCGGCAGTTGCGTGGGAATAAAATTCCACAAATCCGTAGCCTTCTGATAAACCTGTCTGCTTATTTCGAATAACCTTAATGGAAGAAATCTGGCACAATTAAAGAACACCATTTGATTAAGAGAAAGGTCATCTCGTCCAATCATATAAACGAACATAAAATGTAGAATTTCAGTGAAAATCCAGGTGAGATAATCATCCACGACTTATTTTTTGGAAAGTAGAATCTAGTAAAAAGAGTAACCATATACCCTGTGAAAAGAGCAATTACCCCCCATTTCAATAATTTTCAACACTTCCAAATATGAAAACAGAGCAGGCTACAATGATTCCATTTCACATAAACGTTAATCAACTTTTATCCAGACAAATCTCCATCTTAACTCATAGGGGAAAGTCAAAACTCCACATTCTTCCCCATCCTCGAGTCACCCGCACACGTATCACTACCAATAAATAACTCTAGTAAGTTTATTTCTTCTTTCACACACCTTCGTCATCTATCTGATTGACCAGCTACATTATGTTAAAAGCTTACATATCTTAATGCTCATATCAAGAAAACGAAACAAAGAACTACTCGTCTCAAATCACTAATGGTAAAGTACCACTTTTATAACTTTTTATCTATATCGGCAAAGCAATTAAATATTCGAGTGTGTAAAATATATTTAGATGTGTAAACACAGGTAGATTAAAAGACCTCGCCAGTAGAAACGAAGCAAGTATGAAGGTAATTCTCGTCCATCCAATGGTGCAAATCGCCGACCCATATCGTCTTGTTCTCGCCCGAAGATCCCTGGTGATGCTGCTGACCTTGTTGCATAAGCGAATGATGCGGCTGATACTGATGGTATGGCATGTAGTGCGGCGGTATCGAGGAAAGGTAATGCTGAGGAGGCATCATCTGGTGCTGCATTACCATCGCCGCGGCAGGATACTGCATCGCCATCCACGGCTGCTGTAGCGGCGGCTGTGATTGTTGCCGTTGATTCTGTTCCGTCTGCTGCGCCATATGCGAATCAGAGCCGCTCGACTGCATCTTATCTTGATGTTTCTTTGAATCAAACCAGAAGACACCGACTCAAGTTTGTCACAGAATGAAAATAATCCCGGCTAGTGGCAGAAAGAAGCTTAAGACTGCAAGTTTTAGAGAGAGCGTTCAAGAGAGGGCCTGGTGACTGGTAGGTCGAGGCTGGATCAGAGAAAGAGAGAGAGAGACCGATCTAAGAGAAGGCTTTATTTTGAGGAAGACGGATTCATGGATTGGCTTTGTAAACGCGGTTATTGTTACAACCGTTGGATCAGAAAAAAGATTGATCCTAACCGTTTATTTTATGAACCAGGATATACATCGATTCTGTTTGAAGTTCATCCGCCGCCATATGCCCTGGAGCAGTTTCTCTCCCACTGCTTAAAATTAAAAAATGTATTTTCCCAAAACGTACCGTTTTACCTTGAAATTCAGTTAGTGTCAGTACGTCACCGTTTTCTTCAGTTTCAGTAAAGATTTCGCGGCAGTAAATGGAGAATTATCTGAAAGCTTCGCACGGATCTGACCATCGGATCAGACTACAGACCCATTTAGGCAATTGTCAACGTGCGCTTTTTGTAAATAGTAATTTTCAATGCAGAGTACAAAATAAATTCTCAACTTTTAAATGTCTTTCAACATAAATCATGAATTTAATTTTGCACCATTAACAAACCTGACTTTATCCAATTTTCTCTAAATATTAACACATCCGAACCCGTATTATAATATTTTTTCAATTTTAACTTTGCAAATTAACAAATTGGCCAAGATGAGCCTAAACTGACTTCAAATATAGTTCAAAATGGACCCCAACTGAATCCCCCCCCAAAAAAAAAAGAAACTACAGCTGAACATCAATCAAAAATCAAGAAAAAAAAAAAGAGAGTTTTAAAGAGGATTAAATTGAACAAATCTCAAAGTTCGATATTCATTTTGTTTAAAAATAAGTTTTGGGATTTAAGTTGAATTTGCACTTCACCTTAATTTTAATTGAAAGTAACGATATAATTTAATTTTACGTCATCCAATTATTTATTATATAATTGAAGGATTATGTTTAAAGTTAGGGTAAAGATAATGTACTAGTATCTTGGCTGTAAGACAAGTCATTGGCCATTTAAAACCTTGATACTTACTTTTTCTTCTATTTAATACTGACTTCATAAACAAAAGAAGCTCTCATTGTTCGTCGTGTGTACCGATCAAGCAATTATTTCCTGATAAATGGGTTGCCAATAGATGAATTGTTTATGCCCATTGACCTAGGGCCAACACTATTTACAAGGTGATTTGGAACAAATTATATAAGGTAGCAAACGAGTTAGTAGAACCGAGCCAGAAAAAATCTGATTTACAAGAGTTCATCTTCAAAAAAATAGAAAATACATGGTTTATAAGTAAAGTTCATCTTCCTACTTAGTACAATGTTTTTTGAGTTGACTCCAATAATAAAGTTGTGTAGGCTCTGCCCAAAATGAACAATATTATTCTGTGAGCACTGAAGAACGTTCCATACTTTCTTTATCGTTATTTTGTTTTCCTCCAAAAATGCAGAGTTGTGCATTTGCTACTTGAATAGAAGATGAATTGTTCAAGTTTAAAAACGAATTCTCTCTATCAACCTAAGATTCTGAGCTTAATCTCCCGCTCAAATATAGTCCAATCTTTTCTCTGTTTGTAGTCGGGGCATTGACCCCCCAAAGGACGGAGGGTCATCACCCAAACAACAGCCGAATGTATATAAGGGAACAACCGCACGGTGAGTTTTCAGAAGCTATGAGCCTTAACGAGTCGAGCATATATAAATATTTTCAACTTATATCAATATAAGTTTTTTAAAAAATTTCATTTAAAATTATAATAAGTATTAATAATTATATGTCAACGATATTTACTCATTTAATTTAAAAATTAATTATGTTAAGTTAATTTATATAAAATTGAATGTATTAATAAAAAAATTATTTGAGACTATACAATAAAAAAAATCACATAAATATCATTAAAAATATTTTGACATATATTTCAATTGCAAAAGAAATTCAATAAAAATTACAAATTTGAAATACAAAATTACTTCAAATTACAAAAGAAGTTCAATAAAAAGAATATCTAGTCTTCAACATTCAACTGTGTAAACTCCTCAAGAATTTAATCATCTCGTTGTTGATCTTTCGTCTTGACGTCGGTCCAAACTTTGATACAAATGACCGTCTCCACAAAGTCCTGTACAAGTCTTCATCTTCGTTCATCATAAACACGTCTGTCTGCACTAAAAACAGATTCTGATGCTACAGTAAAAACATGAGGTATTAATAGATCATGTGCTATTATAGAAATAATATGTATGTGGTAGAATGTTTTTTTTACCAATCTAAAATATCAAAATTGTCATCTCGAGAAAATTAATAACGAGATTCAAAATAAATATTGAATTCATTTGTAGAAGAAGTAGAATAATTTTCAATTTGTAATTCACTTCATATATCATCAATACTATATTGTTGACTAAAACTACTTCCACCACTAACACTATCACTATTCCTACTAGGATAAGTGTCGATATGTGGAGGTTAAGAATAATAATGATTAACATTGAAATATTTTGTTTTATATGAAACTTATAAGTTTGAAACTCTATTTGTTATATCATTACTAGTAATTAAAGGTCGAGTACATAAATTTGCAGAAATCTTATTAAGTATAAGACATACTTCTTTTAATTTAAATTTAAAATCTATAATGCATGCATAACAAAAAATAAGATGAATGTTATGCCAATATTTTTGAAATTTTATTTTCATTTTATTAAGAATATTAGTAAATTTCTCTATTAGTTGATATTTTGCAAAATTACATGTTAAATTTACAAGAATATGAAGAATAATATTAAAAATGAGATAATAAATTACAGAACATTAATTTGTAGCATCATAAAAAGATTTTAAAAAATCAAGAAATATATTAGCAATGTCACAATTTGATTTTTCAAGGTTAATACTTTGCATTTTATCATTAATAAAAGCACAAATAATTTGCCAATATGACCTAGTATTTTGTAATATCAAATCAATTGAATTCCACCTATTATCTAGGTCAGTTTTTAATTTTATTAATTTAAGTTGGACAGCTCTACAAAAATCTTTATATTCTTGTTGTCTCGAATTAGACCCAATAATATAAAAAATTACAGACCTAGTATCAATATGAGGTGAAATATATAACATAATATTTTTAACAACCAAATTTAAAATACGACACACAGATCTCATGTGAAAAAGAGAATCATGAGTAATATTTAATTGTAAAAAATTCTTAAATTGAAAAATAACAATATCATTAGTACTAGCATTATCAAGAGTTATGCTAAAAATTATATTTTTAATAGAATATTCTTGCAATATTGTCATAATAAATTTACAGATAATAGTGCCAGAATAAAAATATTCACAATTACGAAATCCTAAAATTTTTTTATTTAATTGTCAATATTCATCAATAAAATGAGATGTTACCATTATATAACCAATAGCATTACATCCATTCCATAAATCAGAAGTAATACAAATACATATTGAATGAGCATTTGAAAAAAAAAATGTAATTAATTCATTTTTCATATCTATAAATATTTTAAGGATATTACTTTTTTGAGCACTTATAGGGACACGTTTAAAACTAGGAGTAGCTTATTCTTTCATAAATTTTTTAAACATTTCACTGTCGAAGAGTGATAAAGACAACTTGGATTGTGCTACAAGTTGTGTTATTTCTTCTCTCATTATATTTTGTGAATATATTAAAATGCTACTATCACTACTATTTAATTGAAATTGTGTTGAATCCCGTGTTTCAACATTTAAGTGACATGTTTGAAAATGTCTACCAAATGGTGTTAGTATAGTTACTAGAAGTATAAGCAAAATTTTTAGCACAATATTTATATTAAACTATACTTTATATTTTGCTCGCAATTTTAACATCTTTTAAATCAAAATATTTCCGTAAATCTGAATTTTTTTGCTTTCTTTTTCTCAATGAAGTGGATTCTTGTGCAGATGATTGTCTCACAAAAAATGTAAGAATTAATTCTCTAATTTCTTCTATGTCATCATTATCATTAATAATACAATTGTCAAGATCCATAATATATAAAACTGAATATAAAATTAAATTTTTTATAATAAATTAATACCACAAAATCAATATCCAAAAAATTTGTAGGTGGTGTAAATTGATCAACTCCACGTATACGGAATTTAAAAAAATTAATGCAAAAAAAAATTTAGTTAATATAACTATAATTAGAAATTATATAAATATATGTAAAAAATTAAAATATATCTTGTTGAATAAAAAAAATAGTGAATTGTGAAAGAAAACAAATTGATTGATAGCAGCAAATTTATTGAGAGAAAATCGAATAATGAATTTAAGAAATTGAGAGAGATGGGTGGAAAAAATAGAGAATGAAGAAGATAATTTATATAATAGGAAGAGGAGGAGGGGGCAACAATCACATTGCTGGGGAAGTGAAGCATAGCAATGGTCTTATGACCGTTGCAAAGAGAGAGAGAAGCAACCGTTATTGGGGGGAGTGATCCTGCACAGGGGGCGCGGTTGGAGGGCACTAAGTAGTTATCGGGGCAGGGGCCGCAGACCAACAGTCATTCCTTTGCAATTTCGGCGGCCAACAGAGAGAGAGAGAGAGAAAGGACTGGAGAAACTAGGGAGGTCGGCTGCGGGGTGGGCTCACGAGTTTGGCCTGTCGTTCTGGAGGGCTCACTAGCCTAGGGGCGTGGCTCGGCTCAGCCCTCCTGTTAGGTGCGAAGTGGGCGTGCTGGATGGCACTAGGTAGAACGGACGGTTGTTGAATTTATAACTGTCGTCCGTTCTCAAAGAACGAACTATGATTGATTGGCTGATATTTATTTTGTTAGATTTCATATTATTTAATATTTATTACGTTAGAATTTTTAGTTTATGATTTATCTTAAAAAAAAAATTGGCAGTTTTAGGAATTTAAATGATTTTTACGTTTTATTTTACGTGAGTGGCAGTCAATTCACTAGGGAATGCTAGGTAGATTATAAGGACTTTTTATTGCTTTGTTGCTGGATTTTCTCACTCGAGTTGTCAAGAAATGCTATAAGAATTCAACGAGCTTCTTTCTTTGACTTTTGTCAGCCCCTATCGTGTAAGATACGATTAGGCTGTCATTGACGTTGAAGCTGGATGATTTCTTCCTGACTTGGTTTTAAAATGGCGTAGTTTGATGAAGATATGAGCTCAGCAAGTGGGGATTTCTCCTTCAGTTCATCTTCTGATGACCGCACATCAGAAGGGAAATCCAAGTTAATCTAACCCAAAAAAAAAGCTTGTTTCTTTCTTCGTCAAAATCAAAACTGTTCTGTGGCTAGTTTTAATTAGCAGACCCAAGATAGTCAAGGTGGGTAACTGGGATTAAGATATTAGGGTCCCCATCACATGGACTTCCGTTTCATAAAGTTGGAAGAGTTTACACATTCTCACTTCCAAAAAGCAAAAGGAAAGAGAGGTTACAGCAGAGAGAGAAAGAGAGGAATGTTTGATTGATACTACGTTTGCTCTCGGACCCACATGGGCTGCCATTGAAGAAAAAAAAAAACATGAACTCTGAGAAGCTGAGGGCAAAAAGGGAGAGAGAAAGACGCAGCCATCTATCTGGTTTGAGCAGGAAAGCTTTGTTTTAGGTCGCCATGTTAGCATCTGTAAATAAGAAAAATGTAAAGACGTGCATCTACTTTAATTGAGCGGTGAAGATAAGCAAACCCAGCTCCACCCGCCTCTATGATTGAGATGTTGACCTCAACTATACGAACAAAATTCCTCTCTGCTGGAATCCAAAGGACCACATTCTACACGTGTGTGTGGGTCTACTTCCCCCCCCTCCCACCAAACTACCTACCCATGTAATATTTACACTTTTACCTTACTTATCTCTCTCTCCCCCTCTCTCTCTAAGTAGTCGCATGAAAGCCGATGGGTTAGCTTCTCGCTAACAAGTCAACGACTTCCTAGTCAAGCAGGTGATTCAGTTCAATTCAACCGATTCGGATCGACCCGGTTTCACCCCTACTTCTACGGCTCGTCCCAAGAATGTTCATTGAGATATACATAAACTAACTCGGTGCATAAGGTCATCAAAGAAGGAGTCTTAGACTTGAAAGCGTTCATGGAAAATAAGGTTTTCACACTTAAGAAATTATAAGTAGAATAAGTTTTGTTAGATTTTGGGATCTTGTCCTAGTCTTTGTTATATGAAGACTAAGTTTTTAAAAGTTGACATCATGCTCCGTAATCTAAGAAAAGAAAACACGTGTTTTACTTTGAATTGGACAAGGAAAGATCAAATAAACAAAGAGTTATAGTCCACTCGTCCATACTAATATCAAACTACAAATAGTAAATCAGTTCCATTAGTCAAATAAGAAAGTGACCAAATGTTTTAGTAACAGTGTGCAAAGTCCTAATAATCCAGCCACTTGGGACAAACTCTGAAGCAACTTGAAGTTTTAAACATCGCCTGATTTCTCGATAAATTATTAGCAATTCAACTACTCGTGAGTCGAAAACAATTTAATCATTTATATAACTTTTAGTGTTTTTCTTTCGAATTGATGATGATTTCTTTTTATTGATCATTGCAGGTAATTGCGGGTAGAGATTCCATAGTCCAAGTCAAAATCAATATGGGTGTGAGCAATCGACTCAGTCAAGCAAATATAAAACAAAGAATAAATCTCACTTAAAAGGCATAGAATGCTTGAATTTAAAAAAAACTGAGTGAACAATTTAAGGTATTTTTTAACAGAAAAGACACACTTCCCAACAGTGGTGACTGGAGATAGAAAGTGTTGGTTTGAAATTACTGAAAAACAGTACAAAGATTCGTCTTGAACGGTAGTGAAATGAAAAAGAACTACTCAGGGTGCAAGAATACAAAGACAAATACCCATATGGCTCCCAAAAAGGTATGGACATTTTTTTTGGCAATTTTGGATCTTTGCAAGCTAGTTTTCCAAATCAGAGTCTGTAAATTTTGAGGATGACCCACCAATTATCACACAACCTTCCTCCATGTCAAGAATAATTGTGTATATAATAAGCAAATAAGTGCTTGCTCTCTCTCTCTCTCTCCACTGCTTTCTGATCTTCTTATCCCTCTCTAAAAGTTACAGGTAATATCCTCAGAACCAAATATTTCAGAAGAAGAGATTCTGGGTGAATTCAACTGATATTGGTCTGCAAAGATAGTCTTAATGGACACCCTTCAGCTTCAGCAGACAGAAAAGAGAGTTGAAGAGAAAAACTATGAAGATGGTGGAGGAAGAGAAAACCAACCTTCAAACCAATCACAGTCACCGCCATCGGCTTCTTCGTCTCCTTCCCATGAATTTTCATTCACAATCTCTCTTCATTCTTCCTCTACAACAGTCGCCTCCGAGAAAGCCAAAGCCCCGCCATCTTTTGCCATTGATTTATCTCCGGCAGACGACATTTTCTTTCATGGACACTTGCTTCCTCTTCATCTTCTCTCTCATCTCCCAGTCTCTCCTCGCTCCTCCGCCAATTCTCTCGATAGCTTTACTCTGCCAATCAGAGACTTTATGCCAGACAAGGAAGTCAGCAAAGAAAGCTGCAATTCAAGCAGCACACTGAAAAATAATAAGCGTGAGACCAATAGCCATGAAAGCAACTACAATGAAACAAGGGGAAGAACAAAGTCCAGACCTTTCTCGTTGTTCAGACTAACGAAATGGCGAAGAGAGGCTGAAGTGGGATTAGAGGAAGAAGAGAAAGTGAATTACAAGAGGAAGCTGAAATTTGATGTTGGTAATGTCCTCAAGAGGTATGCAAGAATGGTACGGCCATTGCTTTTCTTCAGAGGGAGGAAAGACAATATGCAACTCAGAGGACAACCATTTTCCTTCTCAGGTAATCTGGATTTCAAAAGTAAGCAGGATTTGAGAGGAAGAAGGGGAGAATTTTCAGCTCCGGCATCGATGAGGACATCTCCGTCAAACAGCGGTCTTCTAGTTGCCACACCTGCACTTCCTTCGTCAACCAGTGACAGCACTATGGAAGAGTTACAGGCAGCAATTCAAGCTGCAATTGCCCATTGTAAGAATTCCATTGCTAAAGAAGAAAAACTCAAATGCTAAGCACAGATAGAGAGATCAGATTTTTCTTACCCTTCTTTTACTTGTAATTGCAAATTCACTTTCCGGTGTATAAGAATGGTACAAAAATATATAGAGAACAAGATTATATTTATCGAGTAGGAAAAAAATGTAAACTGATATGAGAGATTTTTCGGCTGTCGAAGAAATACTTCCATGGCTACTGCATTGGATACTTACGAAAACTTTGGGAAAATTTCATTGTCATGGTAGAAAGAGGATGAGTTCCTCAAAGGGAATAACAGCAATTATGAACCTACTTCCATCTGCTTCTCTTTCTGAACAAGTCTCAGGGCAGTCAATTGTAGGTGAAATTAAAAGTAGTCATCGCTTGAAACGTTCACATAATCTGGTTGATACGTTAAAGAATTATGGAGAGGAAGAAGACTAGTGACCTCACATAAAGGGGGATGTATCTAAAATGGTGCAGTTCCTGGCCAAGGCCATGGGCAATGTCTTGAAAGCTATATTAGCATGTTCAATTAAAACCAAAACAGGTCCTAGATTGAACAGAACGATGAGAAATTATTAAAGATTTTGACACTGTCCACCTTATACTAAAAGTTTTTTTATTTTGAAAAAAAAAATTGGTGTCCCATTTAAGGAAAAAAGCTCACCTGTAGACCATAGAAAAAAAGGTCCCTATACCTTGAAGTTGAAACGTAGAAGATTTTTCTATTCCACATCAATTCAAAAATTTTAAAAACCCAAAAAAAAGAACCACCAAATAATCATAAAAAGTGTAAAAATTTATCAAAATCTTAATATCCTCATCCTAGGCTCCTAGCTCTAGTTGAAAAGTCATATATGGCTGCAAACTTCACTCATTAGTGAACATGCAAGTAAATCTAGTGAACTAGAAAAAGGAAGAGTCCCCTATCCTCAAAAGAAAAAGGACAGTTCAAAAGGCAGGGCCTAATGGTGTAAGAACAGGGAAAGGGAAGAAGAGAAAAAGGGTCAACTAAAAATGATGGCCACAGAATTCATAAAAAGTACCCCAAAGTACCACACTAATAAGAGATAACAATAATTCACAATCCACTCATTCAAATTTGACACTTTCAAAAGCCTAAGACTCGTCAGGTGATATTGGTTTCAGCTCAAAAGGTCTCTGAGGCATTTCGACAAACAAGTTGTAAACAAAAACAGAAAAAGATACAGCTTGTGCAGTGGCAAACTGCACTGTTCGAATCCGTCAGTTAGTGGTGCAATGTGATACTAACTTAAAGTAGAATCGAGCTTTAAGAACGCAATGATATTTTTCATCAGGATTGAAATTGACGATAAAAATCCGATGCTTTTTCTATCCATAGCCAACCCCACACGAAGACAAAAGTGAGTGATGTTTTGACTCGAGGAGCGAACTTTCAATCGTGATTAAGAAAACCATGAACGATCGTATTAATCCAAGTGAAATCGCAACGAAGAAAAATTACAGAGAGATGTGTCCACGTACCAATTAAGTTGAGGCCATCGGTTAATCATGAGGGTCTGACATGAAAGCTCTTATCTTATTCATTCTTGGCTCTACCATAACTAGGCATGTTCTTTATTCACTTTAGACCCATTTGTCGTACAGAGTTCCGATCGATCTAGACCACAATCTTTTTCTCTTTAAAAAACTGAAACAACCCAGAAAAGGAGACAGTTCCTCCTGCAGTTTTGAGTTAGAATATCAGAGAACTTGAGGAATTATGTACAAGACATTGTGTTTGATTCCATGGGTAAGAGTATTACCCTATAAAATGGGAAAGCTTCAAGCTTTAATGCTTACTTATTTAGACTGGTTTGTATGAAAATGCAAATTCGGATTAAAGTCTAAACTTTCTTCGAACGAAAATTAACAATAACTAAGAAGAACCCAATGGAATCCTCATGTTGGGCTCCAAATTTTGGACCCAACCCATACCCACCAAACCTCCTCTCCCACTCTCCAAAATAAAGAATTCTCAATAAAATTAAAAAATATAACACAACCATCCTATCCAAAGCTCACTAAATTGAGCTATGTTTAGATGTTTGCATCTTCATAATTTGAAGCTTAAAGAACTTCCAAACCTTCGAATAGTTAAAAAAAAAAAAAAAGATTAAACACGATTACTTAATAGTGTTGTTGAAAGGAACTAATTGATGACATAGTTGATCAAAGTTTTCCAGAGCTAAAGAATCCGGTTACGAAGACGGCTATGAATGACAATAATAGAAAAACATATACTTGGCACAATTAGAATGCTAGAAGGGAGAGGGGGACTGATTTATTTAATTGGTAAATTCGAGAGTATGACACTTTTTGTCAAACCAACGGCTAGATCATCTTCTCTTTGCTAGTCCAGAATATTAAAATTCCTTTTAACTTCTGCGCTGAGTGTCTGGCCGGTTTTTGTCCAGATGGGTTTGAATGTGTTTCCTTAAAACTCTCTTCTGTGGATCTTTTAATGGTTGAAAGAAACTACCCTTTTTGATTCGACTGATTATGGTTAGGTTAGGCACATTCGGATATTTAAAAACGAATATGCTTTTTTAGCGCCAAAGTAAAAAACTTCTTGGTTTTGTTTGGCCATGAATTTAAATCTCTCGTGATTCGACCGAGAGTCCAATTTCGAGGTGTTTGATGAATTTCCTGTTAATGTCGTTTTATTTCTTATTTTGATTCTGTTGAGCATCTGGCAATTTATGGACATTTTTCTTAAAAAAGGGGGTTTCCTCCTTTGTCGGTTTGATCCATCTGTACTGTCTGTTTCAACGTCTTGATGATTTGGCTGAAACAATTTTTGGGTGCTTATTTTGTAATCTCGCGGATGATAGTCTGCGAATTGAATTTCTGAAGAGTTTCCTAGTTTCCAACGTAGATTATTTCTGTGTTTTCTTTCTTTTATTGTTGCAATCATATGTTAGCTCGACGCAAAAGCATGTCCCCCTCGGACTACGCTTGAAGTATTTGATGAAATTAGGGACTTTGAGTCTCTTTTTCGGGCAAAGATGTACGCTGTCGGGAGGCTAGGTTGCTATATTACGCGAGGTGTGTATACAGTTTCTGTTCCTTTTCATTCATTAGGTGGAGCAGTTGATATAATTGTAGTTGAACAACCCGATGGGAGCTGCAAATCATCGCCTTGGTACGTCCGGTTGGGGAAATTTCAGGGAGCTCTGAAGCCTAAAGAGAAGGTAGTTTATGTAAGTGTCAATGGAGTTGAAGCTGATTTTAATATGTACTTGGATCACAAAGGAGAAGCTTACTTTCTCAGGGAGGTAGATGATGATGATGATGAGGAATCTGTCCGTTCGACTTCAAGCGACGAAACAGATCGGCTGCCACAGGATAGGAGGAGGAAATTTAAGTCTAAAAGTTGTAATTATGATGCTAAAAGTTCAGGTGCGGAAGGCGAGATTGAGATCCCCAGTGGAAAGATTTTTGGACGTAGATCCATGAAAAATAATGCTAATCCGGATGAGAAGAGTGGATATGGGGTGGGAAGGGCTGATTCGCTTGAACGAGCTGAGATTGCAGCCAATCTCTTGGAGGTGAAATGGGCTACCGATCTTGCAACTCGCAAGAAGGATAGCCGATTGATGTATTCTTCATTTGATAATTTCAGAGAAAAGGCTGATAAAAATATGCACAACTCAGATGACGAAACCCTCATGAGTTCATCCATGGAAGATAATTGTGATTCCCATGATGATGATAAAGGCAACCAAAATGCTTGGTCTGGCTATAATAATTCAGAGAGTGTTTTCAGGGAAACAAGTACAGATTCTTCAAGTTTAAGCAGTAATGATCAAAGTTTCGAATACTCGGTTAGTGGTGATGAACTATTGGAAGAAAAATGTGAGATGAAATATCAAATACAGATGAAGATTGATGATGATACATTAGAAACTACGCGATGTAGTGGAACTGAAAAGGGAATCATTTTCGAAACTACTCGACGTGATGAACTGATTATGCCAGAGCAATTATCATGTATGGATATAAACAATGAAAATGTTGAAGCTATCACAGGAAAATCACCCTCTTGTTTGGAACCCATTGGTGATAGGGTCTCGCCAAAAGTGTGTAATATGCCACCACCTGTCGGTTCAGATGAAAAACAATTACAATTTTGTGTAGAGTTTCAGGGGTCAGAACCAACTTATCTGCAGTGTGGAAATTTTGAGTCATTTCCTTCTTCAGAGTCACTCAATCAGGAAAATTCAACAGCCGTGCCCGAGAGCTCGATCAACGAACCTACATTTCCAATTATGATTCCCAAAAGTCATGATGTTCGGAATATAAAAGCTACTCAAATGGTAAAATCTTTGTCAAATATGAGGACTTGTACAGACGAAACATTTTTCAATGATCATCTTTCCCATTCATTGGACTCAAATCCTATATCCACGAAGTTAACTAGGAGTGAGAAAAGCAAGACAAGCTTTGAGACTGAAGGAGACAAAGAACGGCTACCAGTCGTTGAATCCCACTCCTCAGAACTGCTAGATAATGCTTGTGGTAATCCTGCTTTTGATAGAAAAACTTTGAGATACATGCAAGTTATTGTTGCACTAAAAAGAAACTCAGGCGTATGTTGCAATTTTAGAATCCAAATTTTATGAGCATTAAAATAATAGTAGTCCAAATGAAAATTGGGTTGCTTGTCAAAATTGCTAGCTATTATTTCCCAAAGGGACCTTGCTTCTGTTACTGTTCTAGGAATAATGATCACAAAGCATAATATTCATTAACCACTTTGAGAAAAATGTTGCAGGAAATTCGTCAGAAGTTATTGTTTCTCCTAGTGAAAGCTGGAAAATATGGCCTTTCTCTTTGAGGAACTCGCCATCCATGAAAAATTTGAATCTTTGTCAAGATTTAAGAAAAATCGATGGGGACAATGTCACTGAGGAAATCATGTGCATGGATCAAGGTCCAAAAATTTTACTGAAGAAGTCAGAAAAGAAGAAAACAAGGGCTATGACACCAACATCCGAGCAACTGGAGTCGTTAAACTTAAAGGAAGGAAGGAACACAGTAACCTTCTGGTTCTCCACACCATCACTGGGCAAGAAACAGGTCATTTTAATTGCTTATTAAAACTGATCTTACTTTATATCTATTATATTATACTTCTCTAATTCATGTTGTCATGTTCTTAACTACGTTATAATGCTAGCCAGGTAGATGCAAGAATATTTTTGTGGAAATGGAACACTCGTATAGTCATCTCCGATGTTGATGGAACGATAACAAAGTAAGAATGATTTGATTAAAAGCCATATTTATACAATTTGATTGTCCTCTGGTGGCTGGTCTCTATCTTACTTTTTCCTGTTTTTTTTTTTTTTTCTGTTTCAGATCAGATGTTTTAGGTCAATTCATGCCCTTGGTTGGCATTGATTGGTCTCAAACGGGAGTTACGCATTTATTTTCAGCAATTAAGGTTTTCTATTCTCATCTTTTTTGCACATTAATGTTCATTATTTATGCTATAAAAAATTGATTGAATACTTTATCAAAATTGCTGCTTGCAATTTTTCTCGTGTGTTTCAGGAAAATGGATATCAAATACTTTTTCTTAGTGCGCGTTCAATTTCTCAAGCATATCTCACGAGGCAATTTCTGATTAATCTTAAACAGGCAAGCCAATAGAGAATAGGTGTGACATTTTATGTGTACTAAAACATGCAATTAACTGGTTTTTCTGTTCTTGTAATTTGCAGGACGGAAAAACTTTACCGGAAGGTCCAGTCGTTATTTCTCCCGACGGACTTTTACCTTCTCTGTACAGAGAAGGTAACTCATCCAGTCTTTGAAAAAACAGCATAAAGAAGAAATTTGTAATTAGTTTCTCATCTAATGAAAGAAGTAATCGCTTTTAAATGTTGAAGAAATTAAAGTTTTCACCTTTAATGCACATAAATGTTGGAATTTCTTGCACAGTCCTGACACACCAGAAATTTTTTTTCCAGTTATTAGGAGGGCCCCTCATGAGTTCAAGATTGCATGTTTGGAGGTCAGCCTTCTGTCTTGTGTTGATCATTAGATTTTTGTTCATGGGTGACTAAAATGGCTTCTATCTTGTTCAGAAAATCAGGGAATTGTTTCCCGCAGATTCAAATCCATTCTATGCTGGGTTCGGAAACAGAGACACCGATGAAATCAGTTATGTCAGAGTTGGAGTTCCTAGAGGAAAGATATTCATCATTAATCCTAAGGTAATTTACATCCCGGATTGTATAATCATTCCACCCAACCTCGTCTATAATATTGAAAAATTTGCAGGGCCAAGTTGCCGTAAATCATCGGGTCGACACAAGATCATACACTTCCTATCACACTCTTGTGAATGACATGTTTCCTCTCACGACCTCGTTCGAACAGGTTCATTTCCTCGTAAGCTCTCCTGTTTTTCTACTGTCATATTGTTTTTGCTATATTTATTACATGTCTGTCTCTGTTTTTTGATTTGTTCAGGAGGATTACAATTCATGGAATTTCTGGAAACTTCCACCTCCTGTTCTAGAAAACTGAAGGTGTGAACTTCATCTGTTTCTGAAATCTAAAAGCCATCCTGCATGTTAGCTGCTGATAAGTTCCGCAACCTTCGTGTTATTTTGGTACAACTAAGGTCAGAGACAGCAAAACTCGGACTATATGTTTCTTCGTACCCATCGAGTTCAAATCTATCTCGGGCGACTAGTACCTAAGTTTGTACAGGCTGCATTATTTGAGCTGAGTGTAATCTCTCACTCTGTATGCAAGTGTTTATAGAAAATCATACGGAGAAATAGGTATTTTTTAATGATGTATAAATGATGTGGCATATTCTTCTAAAACTGGTAGCTGTAAATCAAATCCAAATGAATCCACTTTTTGTGGGGTTTTTTTGTTAGTATTACAAATGGTGATGCCCAATATCGTAAAAGTTCTTGTCTAGGTGCGGGTGGGTTACGTTTTTGCTGACATGTCTATTTGAACGAGCTTTTGTCTAAGATAAGGCTCAGATCGTTGTATCTTTCGAGTGAATTTAAACTTATTCGATAAGATATTTTCACTATTTTGGTATCGATATAATTACGATTGTCGTTCACTGAGCAAATTTAAAAAAAAAAAAAATTTTTTAATTGAAACAGTTAAATTTTACTAAAATTACTTGATGTATAAAAGACTGAAACTAAGTTTCACTCACAGACCCATATAACATGTTATATCAAATAAAGATAATAAAACAATTAGTTGATAAGAGTTGCCATTGTATAATCTTTCATTAAGGATAAGTCGAGATAAAGTTCTTTTTTTTAATCTTCAAATCTATCTCGGGCGACTAGTACCTAAGTTTGTACAGGTTACATTATTTGAACTAAGTGTAATCTCTCACTCTGTATGCAAGTGTTTATAGAAAATCATATGAAGAAATAGATATTTTTGAGGTGGCATATTCTTCTAAAACCGTAGCTGTAAATCAAATTCAAATGAATCCACTTTTTGTGGGGGTTTTTTGTTAGTATTATAAAAAAGCGATGCCCAATATTGTAAAAGTTCTTGTCTAGGTGCGGGTGGGTCACGTTTTCACTTACATGTCTGTTTTAACGAGTTTCTGTCTAAGATAATGCTCAGATCGTTGCATCTTTCGAGTGAGTCTAAACTTACTCGATAAGATATTTCACTACTTTATTACCGATGTAATTACGATTATCGTTCACTGAATAAATTTAAAAAATAAATTCTTTTTTAATTGAACTGTTAAATTTTACTAAAATTACTTGATGTATAAAAGATTGAAACTAAATTTCACTCACGACCCATGAAACATGCTATATCAAGTAATGACAATAAAACAATTAGTTCATAAAAACTGCCATTGTATAACCTTTCATTAAGAATAAGTCGAGATAAAGTTCTTTTTTTCAATGTTCAAATCTATCTCGGGCAACTGGTACCTAAGTTTGTACAGGCTGCATTATTTGAACTAAGTGTAATCTCTCACTCTGTATGCAAGTGTTTATAGAAAATCATATGGAGAAATAGGTATTTTTGATGTGGCATATTCTTCTAAAACTGTAGCTGTAAATCAAATTCAAATGAATCCACTTTTTGTGGGGTTTTTTTTGTTAGTATTACAAAAGGCGATGCCCAATATTGTAAAAGTTCTTGTCTAGGTGCGGGTGGGTTACGTTTTCACTGATATATCTATTTTAACAAGTTTCTGTCTAAGATAGTGCTTAGATCGTTGTATCTTTCGAGTGAGTCTAAACTTACTCGATAAGATATTTCACTACTTTACAACCGATATAATTACGATTGTCGTTCACTGAACAAATTTTTAAAAAATTTTTTTTTTTAATTGAAACAGTTAAATTTCACTAAAATTACTTGATATATAAAAGACTGAAACTAAGTTTTTACTTACGGCCCATGTAACATGCTACACTAAGTAAGAACAGTAAAATAATTAGTTTATAAAAACTGACATTGTATTACCATTCATTCATGATAAGTCGAGATTTTTGCTTTTTTTTTTTTTTTTATCTTCAGGGAATGGTCGGTCCAAGTTCAAATAATAGACCTCGCCTAAAATATTGCTTGTCCAATCGTTGATTAATAAAACGTGGATACAACTAGTTTGTCAGGAAATATACGTACGTACTCCTATTTTTTGACACATCGCAAATTTCGTGTCATTGCGGCACAATTTTAAGCTACCTAAGATTGTCGTTTGCAAAGAGGTCATTTTCTTTGAGTTGGATTATTACTTTTTGTGCGTAACGTTTACTTAAAAAGTTAAAACGCATTGCCACGTCATGGAAGAAGAAACGAAAACTTATCCTGTGTACATTGTAACGACCCTCTGCAAGATGGTGTCCACACGTCCTCAGATTAGAGATTTTTGCTCGAAATCACGGCCGTCGATTTCCTTATTCGCTGATTGTCGAAAAATTTCATGATTGACTCCCAATTTTAACCGCGACGGCCAAACACCAACAAGAATGGAGGGCTTTTTGGGCATTATCTTGACTTTTGTGCCGGTGGTTGGTAACTTAGGATTATTCTTGTCGTGGCTATCTATAATCATTGGCTTTCAATTTTACAATTTTGCCCCCAAAACTAGATTTTTTAATTCGCACTTGTCGGATTATATTTTCGCCTGAAGGGACCAAGGGTGATTAAAAGGAACACGTGGCAGATGGAGACACCGTTGGTGGTTATCCAATCACATTAGGCCATCTAAAAATAAAAAAAGGCAAAAATATATCTTAGTCGGTGGTCTCCAATCCATGCAGTGTGCAGTCAGATGAGGAGCTCGAATTAGAAACGAGTCTAAGAGAGATTAACGAATTTTATATTTATTTTTATTATGAATTTTAATAAAAAAATTAATATATATAATAATTACATTAATAAATATTATTTTAAATAAATATATTTTATAATTCTAATAATATAACTATGAGTATTTAGTAGTATTTTATAATTAATAATTATGTTAATTAATATAAATAATTTATATTAATTAATAAATATTATTGGAGTTTAAAACTATAGGTACATCTCTCCTTCCGTAATCTTATGTTATTATTCAAATTTCAATGTTACAACAATAAATATATAAATGATTAATTATTTATAAATATTCAAATGAATGTAATATGATTCAAAATATATAAATAATTTTTATATTTTGAATTCAAAATAAAATGTTTCATTAAATGCGATTACTTTAATGAATTTAAATTAAATTTGAAAAATTTTATCATCAAATTTAAATTGAAGTTTGTTATTTAAAAAACTGTATTTTTGAAATTTAATTTAAAAAAATAGATTTGAAAAAATATAATCAGATAAGATATGATTAAATAAGATTTATTTTTGAAATTTGTTATTTAACAAATTGTTTTGAAATTTAATTTAAGAAGTAGATACAAAAAATCTGATTATATGAAATTTGATTAGATAATATTTATTTTTATTAAAATAAATTTAAAAAATTATTTTTTAAATAGATCTATAAATGTCAAAAAAATGATTTTTGAAAAAGACTAATAGACAAAAATGTGACATTTCCATGATTCGCTTTTAGAAAAATATTTTTTAAAAATAAAAAAAGATATCTTATTTATTGATAACACGTCTCTACACAAATATAAAAATATATTATTTTCATAAGTTAAATACTCATACGTCAGAAATTTAAGTGAAAATATTATCAAAGAAAATTTGAAAAGTACTTGATACTAATTAATGCTATTAATATTACACGTGAGTATTTGAGTAGAAGAATTTTTCAAAAGATATATTTTTTTACATATTTTTTTAAACTAATAATTTAATTACATTTTAAAATTACAACGGTAACAAATTGAATTTCGCGACCAGTGTAACCATAAAAAACCAACAAGTAAGGGAGAAGGTGGCGACAGATTTCTGATAGTGAGACTTCAGCTCAGAATACTCACGATCCTAGGAAGTCCACCTGCCCCGGCTTGTCTGTTTTCGAACCCATCATCCGCTGCGAGAACAAATTATCTTACCAGGTAATGACATTTGTTAAACGTTAATAAATAGGAACCCGAATCACCCAGATTCTACATACACATGATTCCCTCTTCAATATTTGAAAATAGATTATCTTGCTATTTCCGCCGACCATTCGAACTAGCTCTCTTTTCTTTCTGCTCTACCTGGGTACGATCCTCCTCCTTCCTTCCCTCCCTCCCTCCCTCCCTTTCAATCGATGATTTGTTGTTGTTTTCAGTTCTTAGATTGTGTTTTCTTAATATGAAGTTCTTTATTTGTTGATAAATGCATTTTTTTAGTTTTGAGTTTCCCTTGTACGAGCAGGTCTAAGAGCTTGCGACTAGAAATTCTGTGTATGGGTCTGTATTATATTCGAATGGCAGATCGCCCAAGAGTTTCTTCCCTTGTTGTTTGTTTGAAATTTTCATTCCTCGGTCCCCATGATTCGTGCATATGATTAGTATTTCTCAAATTGCATCTAGAATCTGCAGTTGTTGATGGGTTGGATCTTCTGGCTTCTTTTCAGTTTGCAGGATACCCTTGTCGCACTCTTACCGTTCTTCCTGAATGGAGGATGCGAAAGTAGCCGAGAAGCTATCTTCTTTAGAATTCTCATTGGCCTCCCCAGATGACAACCTTTCCAACGGTGAATCTTTGACGAAGCTGATTAGCAACGGAAAGGTCAAATTAAATAGCGAAAACCCGTCAAATCGTTTCTTCCCTGGCGAGACGATGCATGATGCCGGTACTCTTCTACCTAACCAGGCATCACTTGAAGAGAAATCTCAAGATGATCAAGTCAAAATTTCCAAATATGGATCTGATTATTCTCCTAAGATTGTTGAGCAGACTGATTTAAACGGAGGCCACATCGACACGACAGCACCATCCGAGTCTGCGAAAGAAGCTGTTTCTAAGTTTGGAGGAATTGTTGATTGGAAAGCACATCGAATCCAAATCGTCGAGGCAAGTATCTATTGACATCAATAATTTTGGCCCATAAATGTTGTGTATGAGTAGTGATACCAATGTTTAGCTAAATTCTATAACATATTAGAGCATCCCATTAGTTAGCCGACGGGAGAGGAGATTCATCAGATTTTGATATTATCGATCTTAATGACCTAAGAATTCTCTAGTTTGAGTAATTTTCCTTTCAAATTTGAAGTTCTCAAATATGCAGAGACAGAAGCTCATGGACCAAGAACTCGAGAAAGCACGTGAAGAGATTCCCGCGTACAAAAGATGGTTGGGGGCGGCTGAGGAGGCAAAAACGAAGGTGTTGAAGGAGCTGGACAGCACAAAGAGGCTTATAGAAGAACTAAAGCTCAATCTAGAGAGGGCACAAACAGAAGAAAATCAAGCCAAACAAGATTCAGAACTTGCCATGCTCAGACTTGTGGAGTTGGAGCGAGGTATCGCTGATGATGCCAGCGTTGCAGCCAAGGCACAGCTCGAGGTCGCCAAGGCCCGCCACACGGCTGCAGTATGGGAACTCAAGTCCGTGAAAGCTGAAATGGAAACCCTTCGAAAGGAATACGATTCTTTGGTGAAGGAGAAAGATGTAGCCGTGGCTAAAGTTGAAGTGGCCATGGCTGCTTCGAAGGAAGCAGAGCTGACAGTGGAAGAACTTACCATTGAGCTGATTGCAGCAAAGGAGTTGCTAGAATCTTCCCACACCTTTCATTTAGAAGCTGAAGAGAAACGAATCGGTGCAGCCTTGGCTAGGGAACAAGATTCTCTAAATTGGGAGGAGTTAAAGGAGGCAAAGAAGGAGATCCAAAGACTTAACCAGCAAGTTATATCGGTAAAGGATCTCACATCAAAACTCAACTCTGCCTCGACTTTGCTTCTCGATTTGAGAAATGAGTTAGATTCTTACATGGAACTGAAATTGAAGGAAAAGCTCCAGGAAGGACTCGAGGAAATGGAAACGAAAATGCACGACGAGATGCAAGCTGCCATAGCCTTGGCCAAAAAGGAACTCAAGGAAGAGAAAGTAAACATACAAAAAGCAATATCCATTGTAAACTGCTTGAAGGTAGCTGCCATATCATTAAGATCAGAGCTAGCAACTGCGAAATCGGCTTTATTCACAATCAAGCAGACAGAAGGAATGGCATCTATTGCAGTTTCTGCTCTTGAATCTGAAGTTGAGAACACCCTTTTAGAATTAGCTTTGATTCAGATGAAGGAGAAAGAAGCCAGAGAAAAAATGTCCAAATTGCTCGAGCAATTACAGCTCTTAGCAATGGAGGCTGAACAAACCAAATGGTCAATTCAAACCGCTCGTGAAGAGATGCAGAACGCAAAGGAAGAAGCAGAGCAAGCAAAGGCTGCGGCTACAACCATTGAGAGTCAACTGATTGCTGTACAGAAAGAGATTGAAGCTTCCAAGGCATCCAAAAGACTGGCACTTGCAGCTATAAAAGCCCTCAAAGAGAGTGAGTCTACAAGAACCACCATTGAAATGGATTCACCCAGTAGAGCAACTCTTTCATTAGAGGACTACCATGAGCTAAGCAAATGTGCTCGTGAGGCGGAAGATCAAGCCAACATAAGGGTGTCAACCTCGCTTTCCCAGATCAAGATCGCCAAGGAGTCTGAGTCAAAAAGCTTGGCAAAGCTTGAAGAAGTGAACAGAGAGACCACAGCCAGAAAGGAAGCTCTAAGTACAGCGAAGGAGAAGGCAGAGGAAGTTAAATTGGGAGAGGGACAAGAGCTGAGAGAGTGGTGGGCAGAGCACGAACAGATGAGGAAGGCCAATGAGTCCGACCGAAACGCCATTAAAAGTGCAACAAGAAAATTGGCGAAAAAAGATTCCACAAAGTTAGACCAAGCATACCAGGCCTACTTTCCTGCCTCTCATGTAGTCAGCCCGAAGCCTTATTTATGTGCAATTATCAGCAGGATGACTTCATTATCAGAGCCAAAGATGGAAAAGAGGAATAGGAAATCGTTCTTCCCCAGGATTCTCGTGTTTTTGGCAAGAAGTAAGCAGCACTCGTACACGACAGTGTTTTAAGTCATACTACTTCAATGCAATATTTTCAGTCTCTAGATTTGAATAGCATACATACCATTTGGATAAAAATTAAGGAATGGGCACCATGAAGTGATATAAAGTAGAAAATGGTTCTTTATCGTCTGCTGGATATGCTGAAGGAGCTGACTTTCATGGGCGTAGCGATCACAAGGGGAGCCTCGGGCGAGTCAGTGACAGCAAATTTGTCATGCATGAAACGACTATCAACAATAGAATCATCTTTAAGAACTATCTTGTAGCAGTAGCAGCTCTTTAGGCCTTCCTGGTAGCGGTAGCACTCATGGGAGCCATTTTTCACTTGTTGGAAGTTCCAAATCACGCTGAACTTACCCACAGTGGTAACCAAATGGCGCTCTTGCCTCCCATTTTCTGTCACCTGCAATGGTATTGTACATAGTTCCCCATAGAAGTTGGTCCAATCATCAGAAAAAACTAAGTAAACCTTATGAATGTTAGATTGCTAAGAAGATTACTCTTAAGCATTCATATGCAACCTATAAACATGAATATAAAAACAATAAGTGAACAACTAGACCAAGATTATACCCATAACACAACACCGCCTACTTAGTCTTTGATAGGTGGACTGCAACAACTTATCATGTCAACACTCAACAGCCTGGTCAATTCCACAATCACCTAACTGAGCTACGTAGATAGAAAATCAGACCAAAAATAAACACCAGATTTAATAAAATGATCTTGAGTCTGACTAGTTCCAAAAGTTTTACTTGTACTCTGCACATTTGGCGTATAAGACATTGACTTTCTTCTTAAGAAATCTCCTCACCCTCATGACAACCCAACAATGCACTTTGAGAGTTCGAGGTATAAAGGTTGTTTATAATATAAAATGAGTAATAATGAAGTAAATGTACACGTACATTATTAATGAGATTGAATTTGTTTCACTGTTTTATATAATAAATCATGTGGTTCCTTTTTCCATTATTAATGAGAATATCGTGATTGTAGACGAGAATTAGATTATGCAATGAATGGTAATACCAGTCAACCTCCCAATTCTAACTATGTTAAAACAAAGTAAATGTACACGTACCCAAGAAAACTGAGCGTTCCGAAATTTGTTATTCACTCCTGCTAAATGTGAATCCAGAGGCGTCAGTTTTAACAATCTTGGTGCTGAGATATTATTACCCATTCGACCCATAAAGCCTGTTTTTGACTTGCCATCCTTATCAGTATAAAGGGCGCAAATTAGAATCAAATAGGTATCAGTTGTGCCCAAAATCCACTTCCCATCAAAAGTGACGTCTACATGAGTAATAGGTGAACCAAGCCCTGGAAATGCCGTCTTTGCCTGCCTCATTGTATTAGTCGAATACAACCTGATCTTTCCATCAAGCGAACCAACTACAATTGAGCCATCACCAGTGGTCGCAAAGCTCTGAAAGTTCGTTCCTCTGGAGAACTGATGGCCTTGAGTCCAATTCAAGACTGGAGCACTGGAATTGGTAAGATTCTGAACCATCCCTTTTTGATCTCGCATATCCCACCTACACAGCCGGTTATCATCTAAACCCAAGAATGTTGACCCTGATGGATCTAATTGGGCCCCTTTACTATCATTGGTAATATCCCTCATTGTAATGTCAGTTCCATCTTTCTCAAACTTCCACGCAGTTACAATTTTCCCAGTTTCAATGTCAAGTTGCTGCAGTGCTGTAGAATGAGGCTTCCCCTCGCTAGTAGGACTCAAAAGAAGCATATTAGTTTCAGCTTTCATAAGAAGAGCCCTCTTGGGAGTTGAGTAGTTAAAACTTGACCTGGCCGCACGCCGTCCACTATCGAAATTAATATAAACACCGTTGCCTTGAATTCCATGATTGAAGTTCTTTACGACCTGAATGCCAGAATCACCCACCAAGAAACTATTGTCCAAAGCACCCAATGCTAAGCTCTGTATCCCAACATTTGCAGCCTCTTCAAACTCTTCCCTCAAATCCTGGGTGGGTCTTTCTGGTGTCACAGGCTGGGGACTTTTCAAGAAGCTATCTTCAGCATCTTCCCACATAGAGTCGTCCGCCGATTCAGGCTTCGCCCATCCAATGAAATCTTTCCCATAAATCTTAATCTTATTCTGCTCCGTAGACTCGACACCATAAATATTTTCAAACAAACAATCCTGAAATTTACCCATGAAAGTCTTATAGTCTTCTTCGCTAAAGAATTTCATTGCCCAAACACCCTTGGCAACAAAGTCAACACGATGTTGATCTCCAAAAGTCTTCAGTTGCATCTCAGCTGCAATTTTCGCTCTTATTTTCGACCCAACCTTCAAAATCCACCACCAAACTTCTTTTCCTTCTTCTTCCTCTTCTTCGTCCTCATCCTCTTCCCCCTCATCGAGTTCAATTCGACGGGACTTAAGAAAAGAGTAAGAAGTGAGTTTTTCGGATGTCACCCATTTAGCTTTCGGCGTGTTACCATTGACGTGAAGATAGAGCTTAACGGCATTCTTTGGAGTAGGCATTTGCGACGAAGAATACTTGAGCTTGAGAGCTCTTAGCTTGGCTTCGACATCATCCATGGACGACGGCGTCTTAATTCCGCCCTCAGAAGATCTGGAGGGACCTCCTTGTCCGGCTTCCTCGGCATTCTCATAGCTTTCTTCCTCATCACCATCCGAATCCGAAAGCTCAAGATCCTCTCGACTGTGAGAGGCGCCCATCTAATATCAATTCGAATCCGAGCTGAAACTAAAGCTCAAGTAGGAAGAAACTATAAAAGAGCTGAAGCAGCGACGAAAAGTGCGCGAACTTCAAAATTTGAAAATTGGGAATTAGGGTTTCTCATTTAGACCAAGATGGAGTATCGAATTTCTAACAATCAATAAAATAATTAAACGTCGATTAATCAAGTAAATACTAACATAATGTAACGACCTCTTTTTCCAGTAAGATATTGTCCGCTCTTAGGATACGGCTGTAGCCCAATATACTTCCATTACGGATTTGTTTGACGATGACTTCTCAGTTTGTTACCTAACCTGCTACTGCTCTCGTCGGAGCATTGTTAACTTCAGAGTTCTTATGCGATCCGTTGTCAATTGTGTTCCAAAACGCGTCTTACTATCTTGGGAAGATTTCATTACATATGTTTCATTTCCATATACCTCCCCGAAACGATGCGTGATTGTGACGACCCATTTTTTACGACCCGGGATTTGCCTACACTCGAGGCGTTACGTCACGCCGTCCCTCGAGCTTTGTTCCGCAGTCGTCCTCATACGGAGACATTCGGATAATCACAATCACCCTCGCTCGGGGCCCAACGTCTTCGTTGGCCACATTTCCGGTTGGATACAAGCTCTGATACCATTTGTAACGACTCATTTTCCCAGTAAGATATTGTCCGATTTTGGGATTGGGCCGTAACTCAACATCCTCCCCTCATGGATTTGTTTGACGAGAACTTCTCAGTCGGTCACCTAAACTGGTACTGCTATCGCCAGAGCACTGTTAACTTCGAAGTTTTTATGGGATCCATTATCAATTGTGCTCCAAAACGCGTCTTACTATCTTGGAAGGATTTCCTTACATATGTTTCATTTTCATATAATTCTCCCAAGCGATTTGAGATTGTGACGACCCTCTTTTTACGACCCAGGATTTGTCTAGACTCGAGGCATTACGTCACACCGTCTCTCGAGTTTTGTCCCGTATTCGTCGTCATACGTACACATTCGGATCATCATACATCACAACTTAATTAACCCTGTGAACTGCCCCTTTCATTACTAATTATTGAAAGACCAAGTTATAGTTGAAGAAACATCATAAAATAACATCAAATTGTTGATGGGTGGGTAAAAAGAGAGAATTTGGAACAATTAAGATTTGATCTCTATCCCTTCACATCTTTGAAGGCTTGGGGAAAATGTCTGGAGTGAATTTCTGGGCTGCACTGATACTCCCCTTGATCTTCATCAAACCCCTGAACCACACATAAACAAAAGACTGAGACAAGACGAACAAATAAGAGTTATCCAGAGTAGGAGAAAAGACATGCCTCATGAAAGCTATCTGGGGATTCATTTGCCCCAACGCAACTTTCACAAAATCTTCATCCTTGAAAGAAAAGGTGGCATCTGCCTGTCCGCCTTCGTATGCCCCTGATAAACACCGATCATTCCATTAACACAATCATACAGACAGAAATTACGCGCAATATGATTTCGTTTGGTAGAAATGTGTTTGCTTTCGCTAAGAACGCCCTGCTCGAGAGGCTGAATGTCTTCACTTTCCATGTTGAATCAGTTCTAGTTCGAGGACCCTACAAAGTAGTGAATAGATCTTCTTTCCCAAAGCACATATCTGGCTTCAAAAAGCACTCGTGAACAAAGCTTTAAGCACACGGGATAAGGATAGGAAAAAAGAAAGCAAATGGAGAAGGAGCTCTCCAACAACTTGATGACAAGCATATTTCTGATACCAAAACTAATTGACAGTCCAGTAACTTCACCAGGGCTGGCTCATATGGCTGCATGCGCACCAGCCTCGAATCAGAGGACCCAGCTTGTGAGGAAGGAGTAAGCTTAATAATTGTCCATACTAATTAGTGCACCATACATATTACTACTAATCATTATAGGCTGCATTTGAGGATATGAAATAGTTGGAGAAAGGTATTATGGTTTCCTCCCTCGCACTTCACTGACTGAGACTTCACCCGTCAAAATCCTCTACCGGGTAGAACCAACGAGTGATGCAGAGTTCGAATTCTCATGATGAAATTACTGGGAATTGAACCTGTTACTAGGGTATGGAACCTATTGTGTTATGATTCTATCGTGGAGGGTTATGACCCGCAAAAGAACTCAGCGAAGTGCGTGCGGAGAATCATGACAAAATGCAAGACCAAACATATTAATGCCCGTATGATCAGCACAGTATAATGTCGACTCCGTGGATACAATTTTAAGAACAACCGGCGTTGGAATTAAAACAAAAGAAAGAAGAACATTAGTTATCTTCATCGTTCCCCGAAAAAGAATTATACCATGATCTTCAATCTAATCCAAAAAATCAAAAATCAAAAACCCTAACCTTTCCTTACTTCCCCTTTCTTGAGATCAACAGTGTAAGTCACCTCGTTAACCCCAATTTTCTGAAAAAAAAAAAGACTATGATTGACATTCGCGAAAAAAAGGAGAGATGGCAAAGGAGGAAAAAAGACCTTAGGAGCAATACTAATCTGATAGACAAGGCCGATCTTCTGGATGAGTTTTTTTCCGGCATCAGTGGCGAGGTGGTGCTTCATCTGATCGAGCAAAGCGTCGGACTTGAGCTGAGAAGCGGCGGAATCAGCCATGGTGGAGGATCTTCAACGGAAAGCGATCGAAAAAGCTAGAGAAAGAAAGCCATGAAAGATTTGCAACTACGACGTTTATGCTGTGGATGCACAGAGGGGTTGGTTGGGAAGAATTGATTAGATGAGCATCCAGATTAACTGCGAACGAGGTAGGCGTCGTCATCACAGATTCCATGTGATCCCTCTCACGCTTCCCAAACACCAGTTTACACTTTAGTTTGCTAACTAAATCATTTTTAATTTATTTTTTAGTTTTTGTTCTTGGTAAATAGAATTATGGAGTCTGAAATTTTTACAAAAAAAGCTTAATAATTAAAATAGCTTTAGACAACAGTTTTTGTCTCCCAACTAAGAGAACAAATTAGCCATTGGGAAAAGCTGATTAGAGTTAAAAACAAGAACAAATAGAAAACCTGACCCAACAAAAAAACGTCATCATCTAGTCGTCGCCGACACCTGTCCAGAATCGGCTCGGAAAACCATGCAGGGGCAGACGAAACAGGCCATACTGGACCACACTCTCCGGCACGGGTTCCCACCTCCCGTAATTAATGAAACTAATTAAGAATCATTAATGATGAGCTTTACCCTGTTTCAAAGTCCTAATTATGTAATTGACGAAGGATTTTTGAATAAACTCACTGAGTTAATTTGCCTTACCCTTGTATTCAACGTCAGCAACAGCCTCCCTAAAGGTGAAAGAAATAATGCTGGCCATTCCATGCTCTCCAAGACAACCTTGTAAGTAATGGGGCATGCCAATGGCTTTACTTCAAACCATAAATAGATTTATGAAGTTTGTAAACCAAATTAAAATTATCACTTTGAGAATATCTCGAAGGTAGTTTCATAAAAATTTCTTCTTCGAGATTACCATATATAAAGGCGTTCTTGACGTTCATTTGACATAAACGTCATCCATTATTAATGGTTACGTGCAGAATAACTCTAATAGTAGTCATCTTCGCAACAGGAGCAAACGTCTCTTTGTAGTCAACTCAATATTTCTGAACGAATCTTTGGACTACAAGGCTGGCTTTATGATGATCAGCAGATTCATTAGAGTTGAATTTAGTTTTAAACACCCAACGATTATCGGGCGCATGTTTTCGTCTAGAAGAGATACAATACTCCAAGTTTTGTTTTCTTCAAGTACATTTAATTTTTCATCAATAGTCTTTTTTTTTCATTCAACTTGGGAATAAGCTTCTTGAAACGTCTTGGGCTCATATATATTATAAATAGCTTCAATAAAGGTTTGATACGAAGGCGACATTCTTTGATAATGCAAGAAATCACTAAGAGGATATCGAGCCTGATAAGCAGCATAATCTTGAAGTTTTGTAGAAGGTTGGCGAATTCGTGAAGGATTACGTCAAGGCAATGTCTAATTTAATGTATCATTGCTAGTTATTTGACTTGATGTATCACTAGTAGACACTTGTTCATATGAACATGTAGAGTCATTTATTGTCATAATATCGTCGGCATTTGGAATATTATCATTAGTGTTAATACTAAATGGTGAGTTCTCAGTATCAAATTATGCAGCATTTGGTAAGAGAAGCAAATATGTTAATGTCACATTTTGAACAGAAAAATAAAGAATCATTTTAAGAAATCGAACATCTCTCGTGACATATAGTTTATTGTTAGCTACATCATAGCATTCGTGTCTCTTTTGTGTTTGAGAGTAACCCAGAAATACATATTTTACTTCTCGTGGATCAAGTTTGTCACGGTGAATGACAGATAAATGTGTGCAACATGTGGAACCAAAAACTTTCAAATGAGATATGTCAAGTTTCTTTCCTTGCAACATTGTAAGAGGACATTGAAAATCTAGTACTCGACTGAGCAAATGATTGATAAGATAAATAGCAGTTAACAATCCATGAGACCAAAAAAACCTTTAAGACATTCATTTGAATCATTATAATCAGCGTTTTTAAAAGCAAATCACGATTTTTATGTTCGGGAATTTCATTTGGTTGAGGCATATTGACACAATTTGTTTGATGTGAAATTCCATTATAGGTCAAATATTTCGTCATGTTATGATATATATATATATATATTCCGAGGCATTATCAAATCAAATATTTTAATTTTAGTTGAAAATTGAGTAGTAATCAACATACAAAATTCCTTAAAACAACCAACTACTTTATCTCTATATTTTAATGAATAAACTCATGTAACCCTTGAATAATCATCGATGAACTTTACAAAGTATTTGAAAAATTAATAGAAAGAGAAAAACGTCTCTAAATATTTGAATGAACAAATTCAAAAGATTGATTAGATTTGAGATAATGATAAACTAAAAAGAAGTTTAGTACATTTCGAATAACGACAAATCTCACAATTAAAAAATCTTTTGGACAATGTTGACCGTATTTTATCAAAAATGAACTTTGAAGGTGACCTAAACGGTATTTAAATTACATGAGTAAATATCGTTAACATATAATTATTAATACTATAATAATTTTATATGAAAATTTTAAAAAATATATTATATTAATATAAATTAAAAATATTTATATACGCTCGACTCGTTGATCTGGATATACTTGTTTAACTTATAGCTTGCGAACATGCTCATGTTGAAATTTTTAGGTTGACACATTAAACTCGACTCGATAAACTCAATTCATTTAACCCGCTAAGCTCAGTAAGTCAAACTATTTCTGACTCGCCTCGATTCAATCGTATCGTTTGTTATCTCTTTAATGATGTTGAACACATTGAAATGGATCAAGCAAGTCTTATGCAGATACAGCTGGAGGATTATCTTTTTGGGAACCCATCTTTGCTCTTCTATCAGTTCTAGAGAACTTCTCGAAAAGATGATCTGAATTCAGCTGCTTCACGCCTCTAGCTTTTCAATTAAGCACAATGACCAATTGTGCAGATTAACGACTTCTTTTGTACTAGGGTGAATTACAAATATCAGCCGAGTAAAACTAACATGTCACGTGATACATTTCCAAATGAATTCTACTTTACAATTATAGGAAAAACAAAGATCAACAGGTAATGGGAGGATATAGAATCAATTTAAGGCCTGATTCATTCTACTAGCTAACACACTAATCAGTCCAGATTGCATGTTTTAAAGGGGAAATCTATGAATTGGGTTAATATTTTCTCCCCTCTTCCGTGGTTTGGTTTAGGTTTCTATTAAAAAGACTGGCACTTTGGTTCAATCAAGTTTCTCCCTAAAACTGAACCATTATGTATGGTTGTATTGCATGTTTTAAAGAGGAAATCCTGAACCAAACCAAACCATTCATGTGATTATTACACAATTTAGAATAAAAATACAACAGATTATGTGTCAAGTATCTATTAATTTTCTGAGCAAATAGAAGTACAAGGATACCCGTGTTTACTTTTCAAACAGGCTGAAACTCCAGCACAAAGACTCTGCCCCTCAATAGACCATGCCACTGAAAACACTAGTTAGAAGTAATATAAAAATGATGTGAGAAGAATCAGGTAAGCCCCTCGACAAAAAACCTTAATGGGAATGAAACTTTGGCATTCAATAACAAATCACTGAAACATCAATTGGGGCCTGTGCAGCAAATAGAACAAAAAAAATACTGCACATTGGTTGTGGGGGTATTGCAAGTTGACAAAGGGGGTATCCCAGTTTATACCTAATTTATTTTGACTTCATTCACTTGACTTCTTCACTTTTGATCCAAGAACCATCAATTTACCAATTGAATGGTTAAGGCTGTCAGACCCTTTGGCTGTATGGCTTTTCGTGGACAGCAATGCCTGGTCCATAGATTAAACGGCAACGCTCGTCAAAAGAATTGACCAGCCGTGATACAACCTCCTTAAAGAAGACTGATGCCACCTGTGTTCATATAAAGTCATTTGCCAAAATTAGAATTCCTTGAGGTTGGAGAGATTTTTGTTTCAAACTACTAATGTTTGAATTTATAAATAATTAGTGGAAGGGTGACACCAAAAATTAAGTCAAATTAACAATTGGTTCTTGTAAAAGCAAAAGGTAAGCTACTCTAAATACAAAATAAACAAATAAAAAATTATCATTTAAAATTTGACATTCATCTTACATGATAATGGATAATGGAGCCAAGAAAATAATAAAGAGAGAGTAGAATATGGTTGTTATAATCACTAATTGCCCGCTGTTCGAAAATAAGATCATGAAGTTCAACAGAAGCTGCATCTTAAACACTAATATCAAAATAAATTATTTACTAAAATGTTTCATTCCCATTAAGGAATCACATTACAACATAGCAGTAAACTAAATTTCTACCGCTCTACACACACCAGGAAGGGTTATTCAAGAGTCCCCTCTCTCCACACGTACAACAAAAAATCTCCGATCCCCCCCTTTTTCTTACCTGCCTCTACTAATACTCATACAAATGACTTAGCCCCCAAACTGTCAATTACATATTACATTTCAACCACCCACACTTCTACTCCTTTCTCCTTCTAGAATATGTAAACCTCACAAGAGATCTATCAAGTAGTTTGAAGAAGAAAAGTCACTCTTAAAAATTGAATAATCACCCAAATGATTTAATCAGCTAACAATACTAGCGAGACATAGAGAACAATCAAATGAAAATTTATACTGATCTAGAGAGAAAATCCATTCAAGAACTGAATTAATATCATCTTCTAAAGAAGTTTCCAAAGGAAAAATCAAGCATTTTCACTCGCACAAGAGAATTGGTGAACTGACCTGCCCTCCTGGAAAAAAGGGATAGATATACACCAATTACAGGAAAACACACAAAAATGGTAATCCACATGAAAAACACACAAAAATGGTAATCCACATGAAGATTCTTTCTTCTTTTAGTAAACTTGGGATAATATTTAGGTTGATCATTTAATTTTACACACTAATTTTACATCTTGACTAGTTCATTAACTGGTGTTAAAATCAAAACAAATTATAAATCACCAATAAAATATATTAATAGACAAATTAATAATCGGCACATCAATAAGTAAAAGTTAAAATATAAAATTAGAAAGTAAACCTAGAATTTGCTAAAGTTAGAATGTATAATAACTTAATGTTGGGAGAGCTCATAGAAACAAAATAAAGAAAGACGAACTACCTGTCTGTAAAGGGGTGACTGAAACTTAAAATCCACCAAAAAATAAAGGCTACAGGTCCCAGGATTTGGTCCAGGGTTGAATTCCCAAATATTTATCAAGTGGTCAAAGAGCGTACTCTGGGACACAGTTGACTGCAAAAGAAGCATAACAGGCATAATGCACTTGGGATGTTTAAGTGAATGTTAAATTTTAAAGTACAATGAAAGTTCTAATAAGCAGGATCTTTTAACTTATTAGTTTGGAATGGGTCCTTCCCCTCCCCCCTCTTGCACACCCTCTCTTAGTGTAAGTCGTTTCTCATATAAAAAGGAGAATCTAACAATAGAATAATGCAGCGTCACGCCTCTATCACTCTTTTCAACTCAATGAATTGTAGTGTGGTTTTTCTTATCTTAAAGGTAGCAACAAACCCAAGCCCTTAATTTTTTTCGACAGACATTCATTCGAGTTCAATGAATCAAGGCTCAACAAGACAGGGAGCCGAAGAAAGTATCATCGCCTCAGAGAAAAAGTAAAAATACCGACCATCAATTACCAACTTACAAGTCTAATTTTTTGCAGATACGTCTCAGATCATTTCTTACCAACCACACTGTTCAAGAACTGTTCGTCACATATGAAAGACGATGGATTACCTTTACAAACCTTGGCCTGTTCAATTCTACGTGTGAAACGTAGCTTTCAACCAGAAACTTGAAACCGATCTCCAGTTCCGCATCAAATGTTCCATCTGGATAGCGTTTAGTTATTTCAGAACGCTGACACCATGGAACAAAGCCATGATACAAATCTACAGCTGCAACCACATTAAATAACTGCTCTGGCGAATACCTATTAAACAAAAAATTCATATCAGCTACAGTCCTACTCACATGATCTAGAGAAGAAAAGGCCACAATTTTTTATCTTCATCACATAAATTGTTCTCTTTGTGATTATTTCAATACAAAAAAAAAAAAAAGTATTAGGCATGATGGAGGGAAGAAAGTTGAGGGAACAACGAAAATCACGTCTACTAAAGGCACCATCATAATCCACCAAATACCACATCATTCAAAAGCAGCTAGAGGGATTTTTCCACCATGAATAATTTTGAGTCAAGAAATAAGCAAACTACCCCAATATACGTCTCTCCTCGTAAACTTTAGATAAAACGCCGCCCTCTTCACCGTCCCCACATCCAAGAAACTGCCTCTTTTGAAAAGTGCGACTGCTACAAGCCCCTCCCAATGAAAATTTAAAATCCTGCTGAAAACCGGTCGACTTAGGAAGCGTAGAATATTCGGCAGCAGCGATACAGAGAAATGGTCGAATATAAGCTGATTTCCTTCGATTTACATCCAACTTGGAGGATATAATCGCATCTTTGAGACCGTATCTCCGTGATATCAAGGATTCCACCATCTTTGCGGACGACAGAAATGGTGGCATTGCTCTAGGAACCGTATACCCTAATCCGTAAAATTTGCAGACAAATCAGACGCCTCAAATTGCAATCCAGCGATCCCTGAGGGAAGCCCTTCATGGAAGAAACAAATAGAAATCAAATCGAGCTACAATCAACAAAACCAGGGATTTCAAAAGTGAAGAAAAAAAAAAAAACTAATAAGTCGCTACGGAATTACAGAGGGAGGGGGACGAATCGAGTGTTACCGCTCCTTCTGTTCTCTCACACAAACCAATTGCGGGCCAAGACCATTAGTTGATCGATTTGGAGCCATGTTTCCGTATGATTTTTTTAATGATTTCCCTAACTTCTATCCGAGTTGTTTTGAGCTTCGATCGGGTCAAACCCGACAATGCCCGTGGTATTGTCACGTAGGGGTCCAGCCGGTTCGAAATTTTTATTCTGAATCTCATAACCAGTCCTTTCAAAGACCTTCTTCGGCACTACTTCTTCTCAATAAAATGTAAATTTGTTTTTTTAATTTAAAAATAATAAAAAAGTGAGATTACCTTTGACCATAATGCCCCTTCATTTTGCATCTTTGTAAGATACTATTAAAGAAAAGGAATAGATAATAACGTTCGAAATCAACTTAGAAATCGTTACAAGATATACAAACTAAATTAAAATATCTCATTAAATAAAATATGTACTAAAATTAAACAAATAATTTGATGGGATGTCCAAATTACTGACAGTTATTTTTGCAAAAAATAGATTTAATTTTTAAACGATCTATAAATTGTACTTTACACCTTTATTCAAGCATAATTTTCAAACATTTAATAAATATATGAATAAAACTAAAGAACAAAATCAAAATATAAAGTCATAGGTGGATAAAAGGAATAAGTAATACTCCAAAATTTATTCAAATGGGCTACCATTTTTCTTGGCCCGATTGACCCCAAAAGGCCCGTAAAAGGAAGAAGGCCAAGGATAGTCCGATGGCGGTCTGTGGATTGACGAGAAATCTATGGTAGTCTCTTCCCCATCGCCTTGTCGTTAATGTGACCGTTAAACCTCCACGCCCCCGTCCTCTCAGACTCTTCCATCCAAGGCCATGCTAGTTGGAACTTGGAAGTAGCATCAATTTGCAGCTTCTACTTCCGCTCAGCTTGTAATGACTTCTGTTTCCTTGCCACCGCCATTTGTCCCCCTCTGTTCCAGAAAGCTCTATTTCTCCCTCGGCTCTCCTGTGATCTTCTCTTTTTCGACGATATCGGTTCATTCACGGCTGTGTGCCCTGAAAACTGGACCGGAGGAGAATAGGATTGGAAGCAGCGAAGTGTTCGGCTCGGATTTGGTCAGAAAGCCGGCTGTTGCCCCCGGAAAGGACGTGGGTGGAATTTTGGAGGGAAAGGAGAAAAGTGAAAGAAATGGAAGTTATGAAAACGCAGAACTTGAAGAGGATTGGGTTGACTGGGAGGATAAGATTTTTGAGGACACTGTTCCTCTGGTTAGCTTCGTTAGGATGATTCTTCATTCTGGAACGTGAGCATATGGTTCTCTCTCTCTCTCTCTCTCTCTCTCTCTCTCTCTCTCTCTCAATATTTTGAAATTGAGCTCATAGTAGGTGAACATCATTGCTATAGATTTTCTTCGCCTAATGCTAGAATTAAGGTTTGTATCTCGATATTGCATCGAGTAGTCACTAGCTTAATTTGATGTTTCTTGATATGCTGGCGATCAATAGCAAAACTAGAGGTTTTGAAATTTTATCTGATTTTTAATGTCCAAATAAGATAAAATGTGGACAGTATGAAGAATTCAACTACAATCTTCAGATAGCTATGGCCTTCGCTTTTTGGAATCTTCTATGAATTTGAATAATATATAGGATTTGACAGTGATTTTCAACTGTTTTTTTCCTCCAAATAACTGCAGATATGAAAGTGGAGATAGATTAAGCGCAGAGCATGAGAGAACCATTCTCGAGAGGTTGCTTCCTTACCATCCAGATTGTGAAAAGAAGATTGGATGTGGAATTGATCATCTTGAGGTAGATCTCACCCTCTCTCTGGACTACATATTCTTCGGAGTTCATCCAATTACCCATTCCTATGATGAGAAATAAAAATTATTGGGAACAATTATAATGCTGTCGATAATACAATTATACTACTAATCAGGCGGTTAGAAAAACGATAGTAGATGCGATCTGAAAAATATCAGGGATATATTCCTACGCCGTAAGATTATAACGGTTAAGAAGTAAGATAAATAATAGTCCAAATAAATATAGAAAATTTTACGTGAAAATCCAAATCAGAAAAAAACCACAGGGACCGAGTCTAGAAAGATCTCACTGTGAAAAATAAGATTTACAATATTTTTTTAGATATCGAATAATTTAGAAAATATTCACTAAGAGAAATCACCACTCTTAGAACTTTTAATATGCACAAAAGCAACTCACCTATTTTTCTCTCACACTCTTTTTTTTCTCTCTTTCCAAAAATCCTCACTAATTTTCTCTCTCCTTCTTTATTTTACTGAAGAAAGTTTTCTTCAGATGCAGAGAAGCAGCGATGAAGCCTCCTTTTATAGAGGTTTCAACGCCTGCAAAGGAAGAAAAAATCTTCCTTTGCAATAAATGGAGGGCAGGTGCCCTCCATTTTTTCCGCAAATAGAGCTACCTTCCTTAAAGGAAGGTGAGCGGCTACAAAGGAAGACATCTTCCTTTGCAACAAATAGAGACCTTTAAGGTCTCCATTTATTTCCCATGGGTCCCTCATCATTTAAGGAGGGACCATACAAATCTTCTCCTCCCGACTTATGATGAGGCATCTCCAACAAACCCGCTCTTTGCCGACAAACTTCGAACTTCTCTTTTGGCAAAACCTTCGTTGGCATATCTGAACCATTTTCACTGGTGTCCACTTTTGCCAAGTGCAACTGTTTTGTCTCGAGCAAATCTCGAACCCAATGATATCTCATATCAATATGCTTAGACCTTGAATGAAATGACGAATTCTTGAAGAGGTGGATAGCGCTCTGGCTATCGCTGTATACAATGTACTTCTCTTGGTGTAAACCTAGTTTTTCAAGGAATCTCTTCATCCACAAAGCCTGCTTGCAACCCTCAGTAATCGCAATGTACTCAGCTTCTGTGATGGATAGCGCAACGCACTCTTGCAACTTTGATTGCCAAGACACAACTACCCCTGAAAAGATCATCAAGAATCCTGAAACGGACTTCCTGGAATCAATGTCACCGGCCATATCTAAATCGGTATATCCAACTAGCATAGGATCACTGTTACCAAAACACAAACATAACCTGGAAGTGCCTTTGAGATATCTGAATATCCATTTCACTGCTTCCTAGTGTTCTTTGCCATGATTGGAGAGAAATCGGCTGACTACTCCAACTGAATGAGCAATATCGAGTCGAGTGCAAACCATGGCGTACATCAGACTGTCAACTGCAGACGCTTAAGGAACTCGACTCATGTCCGCCTTGTCTTTCTCACTTGTAAGATATTGCTCCGAATTGAGCTTGAAGTGACTTGCAAGTGGAGAACACACAGTTTTGGCTTTGCTCGTGTTAAACCTTTCAAGTATTTTCTCAATGTAGTCTTCCTGAGACAACCATAGTTTCTTATTCTTTCTATCACGACAGATCTTCATATCAAATATCTTTTTTGCCGCACTGAAGTCTTTCATAGCAAAAGATATGCTCAACTCTCCCTTCAACTTAGCAATCTTACTAGTGTTACGGCCAATGATTAACATATCGTCAACATATAAGAGGAGAATCACGAAATCATCATCGGAATACCTCTTGATGAACACACAATGATCTGACGATGTCCGGCTATACTCTTGACTCACCATGAAAGAATCAAACTTCTTGTACCACTGTCGTGGAGCTTGTTTGAGGCCATATAACCTCTTCTTCAACTTGCACACGAGTTGATCTTTCTCTCTTACTTTGAATCCCTCGGGCTGCTCCATATAAATTTCTTTTTCCAAGTCACCATGAAGAAAAACAGTTTTCACATCAAGTTGCTCGATTTCTAAATTCAGACGAGCAGCTAAACCAAGAGCAACTCGAATTGAGGACATCTTTACCACCGGTGAAAATATTTCTTCAAAGTTGATTCTCTTCTTCTGACCGTATCCTTTCACAACCAACCGACCCTGGAACCTTGGCTGTGAGCTTGCATTTTCGGTGTTCAACCTGTAGATCCATCTGTTTTTGAGAGTTTTCTTACCTTGGGGTAACTTCACTAAGTCATAAGTATGGTTCTCATGAAGAGATCGCATCTCCTCTTCCATGGCTTCCAGCCACTCTTTCTTCTTATTAGCGGAAGTTGCTTCTTGTAAGGTTTCTGGCTCTCCGGCATCTGTGAGCATTACATACTCATCTGAACTGTATCTTGTTGAACGACGTCTTTCTCTAGTAGATCTTCTCAAAGGAGGTTCATCTGGCAATTCTTGAACCTCTTCTTCAACTTGCTCAGTTAATTCAACATTATCAGCGGTGGGGATTTTGCCATTAGCGGGACTGATATGATGTTCTGGTTCCGCTCTCCCTTGATCGAAATGTTCTGCAAGTGTGGAGATTTGATCCAAATCAATCAGATCATCACTGTACTTCTCTGCGATTTCTGCTTTATCAATGTCTTTGATGCCTTGTTCTTCTACGAACACTGCATCTCTGCTTCTGACTAGCTTTTTCTGCACCGGATCGTAGAACTTGTAACCAAACTCATCAAGACTATAACCAATGAACACACACGACCTCGTTTTCATATCGAGCTTTGACCGCTTGTCTTTCGGAATGTGAACAAAGGCCTTGCACCCAAATATGCGCAGATGATTGTAAGATTAGAACACCCTGTCTGGAACTAAGTCCAATGGAACACTCGGAGTGAGATTAGAACATGAACCACTGTAATCAAGGCTTCACCCCAAAAGGATCTCGGCAGCTGTGACTAAGAAAGTAAACATCTCACTCTCTCAACAAGTGTCCTGTTCATTCTCTCAGCTAAACCGTTTAACTGAAGAGTCTTCGGAGGTGTCATTTGACGCTGAATACCTTGCTCTTTACAATACTCATCAAAAGGACCGCAGTACTCACCCCCATTATCTGTCCGGATGCACTTGAGCTTCACGCCTGTTTCTTTTTCCATACAATCGTGAAACTGTTTGAACACGTCTAACACTTGATGTTTTGTCTTAAGCATATACACCCAAATCTTCCTTGAGTGATCGTCGATGAAAGTCACAAAGTACACTGCACCACCAAGTGTTCTTGTCTTCATCGGACCGTACACATCAGAGTACACCATGTCGAGTATACTCGGTTTCCGCGAGTGAAAGGTTTTCTTAAAGGCAACTCGAGTCTGCTTGCCTGCCAAACAATGAGCACACTGCTTTAAAGAGTCTCCTTTTATTCCTGTTAGCAAGTCCTTCTTGGCTAGAATCATCAATCTCTTCTCGCTCATACGACTAAGTCGGTTGTGCCAAAGATCTATCAAGCCTTCGTGGTCTACCATATGAATAGTGGAATCTGCAATCTTCGCATGTATCACATATAATGAAGAACATTTTTCTCTTTTTGCCACTATCAATGAGCCTTTGGTAAGCTTTTATTTTCCATCACGAAAGGTATTGCAAAACCCTTCGTCGTCAAGCTTTCCGGTCGAGATCAAATTTATGCGGATGTCAGGAATGTGCTTCACACCTTTCAAAGACAATGTGTTGCCATTGTCCGTCTCCAAGCGCACATCTCTCATACCAATGACCTTTGCAACGCTATCATTTCTCATCTTTACGCTTCCAAAGTCATCGGAAGTGTAGGAAGTGAAGAAATCCCTCCGCGAAGTAGCATGTATCGAAGCGCCATTATCGATCACCCAACTTGTATCTTGGGAGGCAAGATTGACGGTGTCTCCGTCGTACATAATAAAGAACTCCTCGGTGGTCGTAGCTACCTTCTCGTCTGTTTCACCATCTTCGGTTTTTATTTCTTTTCCCTTGGCATTTCGATTTTCTCGAAGAAACTTTCAACAAAATCTCTTGATGTGACCCTTTTTGGCACAATAATGACACTCAAAGTTGGTGTATTTTCTCGACTTGCTTTGACTTCGATTTCTGTTGTCTGGACCTTTGATTTGACTCATCCCCCTATTTTCGGTGGCTAAAACATCTGATTCTGGAGAAGAATTTGTTGATTTTCTTCTGATCTCTTCGTTCAGAACACTGTTCTTGACTATATCCATAGCCAGAACACCATCTGGGGCAGAGTTTGACAACGACATTCTAAATGTCTTTCACGAGTCTGGTAAAGTACCAAGAAGCATCAATCCCTGAATTTCTTCATCAAACTTAATTTTCATTCCAGCTAACTGATTTATGATTCCCTGGAATGTATTCAAGTGATCGGTCATTGCCTTTCCATTCTGGTACTTCAACCCTGGAAGTTGTTTGATAAAAAACAACTTGTTGTTGCTGGTCTTCCGAGCGTATAACTCCTCAAGCTTTTTCCATAAACTCTGAGTGTTCTTTTCTTCACTGACATGGTTGAGGACGTTATTATCTACCCATTGCCGAATGTAACCGCACACTTGACGATGACACAATTCCCATTTGACATCAGCTTTATCCGCGGGCTTCGCACCAGCAAACACAGACAAATAATAGTCTTTAATATAGAGAAGATCCTCCATCTTTCCTTTTCACACGTGATAGTTGGAGCTGTTCAACGTCACCATCCAACACGGATTACTCTCCATGGTTTGAACACGGCACAAAAATTACAACCTTGCTCTGATTCCAGTTGATGAGAAATAATAATTGTTGGGAACAATTATAATGCCGTCGATAATATAATTATACTACTAACCAGGCGATTAGAAAAACAATAGTAGATGCGATCCGAAAAATACCAGGGATATATTCTTACGCTGTAAGATTATAATGGTTAAGAAGTAAGAGAAATAATAACCAAAATAAACACCGAGAGTTTTACGTGGAAACCCAAATCGGAAAAAAACTACGGGGATTGAGTCCAGAAAGATCTGATTATGAAAAATAAGATTTACAATATTTTTCTAGATATCGAATAATCTAGAAAATATTCACTAAGAGAAATCACCATTCTTAGAATTTTCAATATGCACAAAAGCAACTCACTTATTTTTCTCTCACGCTGTTTCTTTTCTCTCCCTCCAAAAATTCTCACTAATTTTCTCTCTCCTTCTTTACTTCATTGAAAAAGGTTTTTTTTTTATGCAGAAAAGCAGCGATGAAGCCTCCTTTTATAGAGGCTTCAACGCCTGCAAAGGAAGAAAAAATCTTCCTTTGCAATAAATGGAGGGCAGGCGCCCTCTATTTTTCGACAAATGGAGCCACCTTCCTTAAAGGAAGGTGGTCGGCTGCAAAGGAAGATATCTTCCTTTGCAACAAATGGAGAAAGAGGGACCTTACATCCTATTAGTGAGCTTTATCTTGATCTTTTCAAGATATGATCAGGTACTGTCAAATTCATCTGTTTTGAAGTTTTTAACTGTTATACCAATTAATTATATGCTGGTCATAAAAAACTAGAAAGTAAAAACAGTTGTCTTCATAGCTACTTGACATTTATGGTCTCATGGCTGTTTTAGTTTCACCTCTACTGCCATAGAACACGCTTTTCTCACTCTCTCGTCGATCCTTGGTTAAGTTTTTCTTATTTATTTATTTTTACCAAATGGTTCATTTCTTGTAAGTCATGGGGTTCATCGTGCAAATCTTGAATTTTTACTTTCTCCATCATCTTTGTTCAATTGAATGCTCTCGTGGCTTTATTGTACAATCTGATACGTCCGACGTCCGCCATTGCATTATCTAATATTGCACTTAACTTACCATAGGAAAATGCATTTGAAATTGTCTTAACTGTACTTTTGGTCATTACTCCGTCAAAATAATCTTTTAGGACACTGAATTGCAAGATTATTATTGGCTTTGAAGATGAACATTAGTATTGTTCTTCAGCTCTGAAAACTTACCTATGTGGGCAAATTGAAGAAAAAAATTTTGGGTAGGAAGTTTATATGCTAATAATGATGGCTTTTTTGGTGGATTTTTGACTTGCAGATTGGACACCATCCTGATTTTGAAAGTTCGAGATGCTTATTTGTAGTTAGAAAAGATGGACAGTTGGTTGACTTTTCTTATTGGAAATGTATAAAGGGCCTTATCCGGAAGAACTATCCCCTCTACGCAGAGACCTTCATTCTAAGCCATTTTCGGGGAAGGAGAAGGCGATATTGATGGTAATTGAATAACTGCACTATGTCATACTATGAAAGTAATCCTGTCTTGTTTCATAGTGAAACCGAAAATACTAAATAATATTCGAGAATGGAATTAAGAAAGTTTCTTATTATGTTTATTTGATGATGACATCTAGTACTTGTGTTAGAGAGAAATATTGGAGTATGAAAATTGAGTGAAATTATTTATTTTGAGAGCTTGATTTTTTGATTGATGACTCCACTTTCCTAATCTGGTTTAAATTTATGATGATTTAACTTGTAATATTCCTTCGTGATATTAAAACCTATTACATGCAAGAATAGTTTAGGTAGTTGAATCTGAAAAACAACCCAGCAAGCACACGTTGATTATCAAGCTTTAACTTTAAACTATGACATGGCCTCACATTATTAATCGGCTACTCTGATTTTTAGTCCTGTACTATTTCATTTATCTGTAATCAGTCAATGAATGTCAAATTGTAGCGAGTGAAATCTAAATCTTGATAATTTACTGTGTCAGTGTAGAAAATGCTATGCTTCCACCACTATCATCAGTCCTTCGGCGTGAAGGCTGCCAGTTCTGCCGATCAGATCCACTGTTCATAATGCTGCGATCGTAACGCTGCATATCTCATCAAGCTGGTCTGTAAAACTAGTTAAACGTGCTAAGGTTTCTATGCTTTGCCTGCAATATATTTACCTACTGCTTCATCATCTTCTTCCGGCCACCATTAATTTTACTTCTGTGTTTTGAGTATTTGTTTGTTGTCTTTGACAATTCAACTTCTTCAGCAAAAGCTGGACACAAATTGAAAATGAAAGGATCCAGCAATCACGTACTATAGAAGTCATCAACTGTTTTAGATAATCTACTTATGTAAATAGATTATTCAATAGTATTGTTTAATTGCACGTCATTATTGATTTGAGTTACTTAGAAAATCAATCAATGATTAGCGGATTACTATGTTGTTTATAACTCAATTAAACGACTTGTTAGCCACGTTAATTTAAAAATCAATAGGTTGACCGGATTGGTTTATCCAACTGTGGTTCAAATGTATTTCTAAGATTCAAACTTTTGGACCCACTGTTTGATATTTGATGAAAATAGAACTTAACCATCATAACCAAGGAGGTTATTGACAATACTTCTTGCCTACTAATATTAAATACATGCCCTATTGCTGTGTCATATCATGATTTTGAGGCAAGAAAACTTGTACGTTATCCAAAACTCGACGTAAAACAACTTAAATTGTCTTGAAGCGATTTTAGATGTATTTATGAAAAATAATACTATATTTGTTTATTTTCAATTTCGAAAGACAATTTGTTGAAGTATTAAACAATAATTTTTAAATTAATATAATAAATTTTATTTTAATTACATCAATTATTATTCGACACGTCAGCAATACCTCAACCACGATACTTTTAGGCACAAGGAACCATATACTTTGCACCAACCAAAGTCTTACATGTAATGTATTTATTTACTAATTACCCAATTAAAAAGGTGGTTGGAGGTAGGCCATTAGCCATAGAATACAAGAAGATCATACTTTTTCAACCGAATGAGAAATCAATGCGCGTACCGTCCCTTATCCTATCTTCCGAACGTGGACGGTCAAGATGTTACCACTTAGCTTGATATGATTGGCTGGACGTCATTTCTTATGTTCTTGACACAAAGTAATTGGTCCACGTTGTGATTAAACAAAGGCGACAATGTATTTTAACATTTCCACCGCTAGGAGACAAAGGACACATGGCGGCTTGAGAGAGTCCTTGTTGCAAGGAGGAAAGAAAAGAAGGCGGAGCATTGGAAACCTCGAGAACCCAAATTCCACAAAATTACAAAAAAAAGAAAAAGGGGGGTAAGAATTTCTCTTCGTTTTCTCTGTTTCTGCATCTGTTTTCAGACTCGTTTGCTCATTTCGTGTCATTTTTTGTATTGAAGTTCATTTTTTAAGGCTGTTTTCTTGCGTCTAGTTCACCCACTGCGATTGATGTTATTGTGTGGGCGTGTTCTCGCATTGACCGTCTTAAATCTCTCTGTGATTACTTGATTTCGTCTTTGTTTGACAGGATTATTTGATTGCTCTGCTGTTTCTTCTTGATAATGATATCGTTAATGTATATTGTATTGTTTTTTAGAGGGTGTTGAGTGTGTTTGTTGTTCTATCTAGCTCCCTTCTCAGCTGAATTATTTGATGAAATTGATTGCCTTGGAACTTTTGTGAGGTTTGGGTGGGCTGAATTTTAATCAATTGTGTCTTTCATCAAGGTTTTTTCGTGGAAGGTTTTTGTGCATGTATTATCAGTTACACGGTTGGATCAGCTTTGTTTTGACGCAGATTTAGAGAAGCGGAACCCATTATGAACTTCAAGAACTTTGGGTATGAACCGCCGACTGAAAACGGCTATTCAGGTGGTGGAAGATCACAGGGGAATTTTCCATTGACGAGACAATCATCAATCTATTCTCTAACTTTTGACGAGTTGCAGAGCACCTTGGGAGGGTCAGGGAAGGACTTTGGCTCCATGAATATGGATGAGCTCTTAAAGAATATTTGGAGCGCTGAAGAAATGCAAACCATGGCTTCGTGTAGCACCACAGCTGCACAGCAAGTTTGTGCTAATTCCAGTGTGCATTTACAAAGGCAGGGCTCCTTAACATTGCCCCGAACGCTAAGCCAGAAGACAGTGGATGAGGTTTGGAGGGATTTATCAAATGTAGATGATTTAGGTAAAGCTGGAAATGGTGGTATTTTATCTATGCCACGGAGACAGCCAACTTTGGGGGAGATTACTCTAGAGGAGTTCTTGTTTAAAGCTGGTGTTGTGAGGGAAGACAACCAGTTTGTAGGAAAGCCTAATAATGGAGGATTTTTTGGTTATACAAATGGCTTAGGGATTGATTTCCAGCAGCCAGATTCGAACGCAGGATTAGTAGGTAATAGAATTTTAGATAATACTAGTCAAATACCAATCCAGTCATCAAATTTGCCTTTGAATGTTGATGGGGTTAGATCTAATCATCATCAACAACAGAAGATTTTCCCCAAACAACCCACTGTAACATATGGACAACTGCCTTTATCAAGTAGTTCTCAGTTGGAAGATCTAGAAGTGAAAGAAGGAAGTTCAGGATATGCAGATAATCGTTTAAATTCAAATGTAAACCAAAGATCCGTCCTGCAAAGTGGACGTATGGGAGTGATTGGATTAAAAGGCGGGCATGTTAATGTTGCAACGGGGTCACCAGGGAACCAAGTTTCATCAGATGGAATTGGGAAGAGTAATGGCGATATCTCTTCCATTTCATCTGTGCCTTACATGTTTAATGGTGGACTAAGAGGGAGGAGGTCGAATGGAACAGTGGAGAAGGCTGCTGAGAGGAGACAGAAAAGAATGATTAAGAACAGAGAATCTGCAGCAAGATCCCGAGCTCGCAAGCAGGTGAAAAGTCTGTTCCCCAAAACCCTTTTTAATTCTATCACTATTGCATTTTTTTTTTTATCTGTGATAGGCTGAAACTGGACGACATAAAATTTTATTGAAATTTGGTATTTCTTCATGTTTTGAATCCTGGTAACAATTTGTAGCAAAACCCTTATTAGTTACTCTGGCATTTGTTCATAATCAAGGTAATGGAATACTTATTCAGTGGAAGACCGTGTTGATCAGCAGCATCTTAGTATTATAAAAAGGGGCATGGTCAAATGCCAGCATGTCTTACAAAAAATGTTGAAAACTGTTTTTTTTTTTTTTGGTCTGATTCTTTGTCTGACAATTCTAGGCTTATACAACGGAACTGGAAGCGGAAGTTGCAACTCTAAAAGAGGAGAATGAAAAATTGCAGAAGAAACAGGTACTTGCTAGCTTTCCTACTGCCAGATTTCATTTTCTACGATCACTTGTCAATGGATAAAGAAACCTTGCATTTCTATGGCTTGAAAGCCTTCATTTACTGTGGTTTTGGCCGGTGCAGGAAGCAATAATGGAAATTCAGAAGAATCAGGTACATTAGTAGTGCGTCCTTTACTTTTCCTCTTAGTGTCCGCTTAGAGAATTGGACTTCTTTTTAGCTAGTATGTTGCCCACATTATTGAACTTAATTATCCATCATTAATACAATTAAAGTTCATGAAGGTCTTCAATGAAGAAATTTTCTTTCCTTATTCCACATCCTACAAGCCTAATTTTAATATTCAATCACACCATCCACCGGTTTAAGACATTAGTTTTATGACGCAGCAGCTCGTACTTATTCAATCAGGACCATTCAAATTGTAGGAATTGGAGATGATGAAGATGCTCAAGGGTGGGAAGCGAATATGCTTGAGACGGACACAAACGGGACCATGGTAATCGATAGCATTTTGCAGCCGAACATCCATTTTTGTACATATTTGGCAATTGTGCGCACTTGGGAAGATTTGAGAGTTAAGTTATAGAATACAGATGGTTGAGGATTTCTATAATCCTTTGTTTCTCTCCCACATTTTATGTTGTAATATAAGAGATTTAAAAGTATAAGTTATAGAAGCAGACGATTGAGGATCATTTCTCCTTCACAATTCCAGTTACAATTCTAAGAGGATGGAAATCATGCTTACAACACAACAAATTCGACAGAACATTTAAACCGTCATCGGCAAATCAAACTCCAAAAGCTTGAGCGGAGATGGGGAATCGCAAACAAATGAGTAACATTTTCATGATGGTCTTGGGACCGGAATTGAACCTACTATTTTCTACATTCAAATTGGTCCTTCGTTAATTGAGGATTGAAGTTCCAAATTTGAACGATATTACTTGAAGCATCTTAACCCCCCCACTCTCTTCAACAAAAAAAAAAAAAAAAAAAAAAAAAGACTAATCTTTCATCCGATACCTCTAGCAGTGAACTTAGACTCAAAACTCTTAGTATGGATATGCAGAAGTGCATTCCATGTCCTTCCAGGATATCATCTTCCTTCGGTCTCTTCCTCGGAATGATCGTGCAAGAAGCTTACCATGAACAGGCTTACACAGTCCAACATCCACGACAGATGTACCCTTTCTCGTGGATGAGCTTTGGATTGTTTCATCAACGAAATAGTCAAATACCATTGCAAGACAACGCACTTGATGGGAAAAAACATAATTCTCGTGATCCAAAGGTATCATCTTCAATATGTGAAGATTGACCTACAAGAGAAAAACAAATTCTAATTCTAACATGTGATTGAAAAAGAATAAACATATACAAGACAACGCACAAAAGATGTCAGTATGCCAGCGATGGGAAGCAGAAGACAGAGGAAGGAGTGTTTTTGAGAAACAAAAGCAACCAAAATCAGTCAACGTGGGAATTCTTACGACCCATTAATGGCCAGCTTTGAAGGCAGGCTTTAACCAACTACCAGACTTATGTATGTAGTGCTTAAAACAGTGATGGCCATAGTTCCTCGTTGAAAAAATAATTGCACGTGAGACAAACAATCAGTTACCTCTGCTTCAATTGCCCGAAGTTCATTATACCACTCAAAATCCTCACTCTTGCCATGGTTATCATCAGAATATTTAGTGCAAAAATTCAAGGCAAGTAGAGGAGGCCGAACAGGATATTCCATACTGATCTTCATCTACCACGACACAAATGACATAAGAAGACTAAAAAAGAGTAGATAGGAAGATTCCAGATAAAAAAAACATGGTTTTACCTACCTTCGCAAGCAACTCAATTCTTTTGCCACTTGCACCCACTTTCCTGGTAAAAACAAGACGAAATTCCTTAACCCCATAATCTATCCATGAATTTCTGCCTACCTCAGAAAATTGAGGGGAAGCTTCAGCATCTGTCTCTGGCTCCGGTAGCAGAAGCTCATCCAGATCACTATCGCTGTCCAGTGTGAGATCAGGATCCTCATCATATTTACGAAAACTGGATAGTTTTACAAGGTTGATTTGAGGAGTAACACTTTTGGAAATGAAAGCAAGTTGCCTGGAATGCTCAACATTAGATTCTGGTACAGAAGTAACTTTATTGTCGCCTACTACAGAAGTAACAGAAACAAGGGATGGAAGTTCTCCATCTTCCCTCACACTTTCAATGTCTTCCTTTGAAGTGCCAGATTTTTCTGGCACATCTGCATCCATAGTATTATGAACTTTCTCGGTCTCAGTTACAGGAGCAGATGAGGCGTGATCTTGACCTACAAGTGACCAACCTTCCAAACTGCATGACGGAGTATGCAATGCCCATGGAAGACCTTTACATGTCAGGTCAGGCCATCTGAGCTTCCCAAGGGAATCAAGCTGTTCCCTGTAAAAACAATAAAAAGATTCTAATTTTCTATATAAAATATCTTATTGCATGAATAACATACCTCCCCTTCCAAGAAAAAAAAAAAGATAGAAAATCAATCAACGACCAAAAAGAAACAGTAGCCATAACAATCAGAGTACATTAAATTTCTTCAGCAAAAATAACAATGTTAGACACTTCAAAATGCCAGTAGGGTTGAAACTATCAATTTGACCAGCTATCACACAAGTTCTGTCAATCTTTCCACTGACTCGGGGAAAAAAATCTACACATACAGATCAGTGACTCACACAAGAGCCATCTGAGCTTTTTTTCGAGAACGTATTCTTTCCATTACTGTCTGTATGCGATTCTGCTGGCGATACAGGGAAAGACCTGATGCAAAATCACATTTAGTAGTTTCACCACTTGTAGATTCCTGACCACTGACCAATAAAGGAACTTCTGGCAAAAAATCAATTCCTCCCAAGTGCTGTGCCCATTTATAAGGTCTTAAAGTTCTCCGTTCATCAAATGTGAGGCCGATACCAGATAAGAGCTTCGCTGACTGCATAATTAATGCCATCATCAAAAACATGGTAAAGGAAAGCAGAGGGAAATTTTAGGAGAGTACTAAAAATGGGACAATGGGACAATGGGACAATGTTACAAATTAAAACACCAATTTGTCCTGTTAAAAGTACATATAGAAATACCTGGTGAGGAAGCTCAAGACCAGTGTCATCAGGAAATAAATTGCATAATATGTTTTCTTCAGGTCCGTCACTAAATCCTTCAGTCCCAACACATATAACATTCAACTTTAGCAAGTATTCAAACTTCAAAGAAAGAAGTTTTCCTGATTTCGGCTTAGAGGATTCGTCTTCATATATATGAAGTAGAATTTTAAGTGGATGAACTTGATATATACCCGCATGTTCCGGGTTTTCTTTTCCGGTAACCCTCTTTGGCCGTTTTCTCCTCCTTTGGCCATCATCTTCCTCATCTGGTGCATCATCCTCCAGCCTGGAATTTTCCACATTGGCAGAGATGCCTGAGCCACAAATCATTATCACCATTTATTTTGTTTACTGGGGAATAAAATAAAAGAACTACTCCTGGGAAGGATACACATACATGCAAAAAATAATACTTGAACAAAAGAAACAACATTGGAACCTTGTCAGATTAATTAATACTAGATGTACTTAAAACATCATATCAGAGTAATGCAATTTGGGAGCTCCACGGAAAACAGCATGAATTTTTATATTTAACTTTTATCTGTAACATAAGAGCTTGTTTCAACAATTAAGTATTTTTTTCATCACGTCAAACAAACAAGTGTTTCAAAATACTTGGTGGTGAAAAAAATGAATAAGAGAGTGCAGAAAGAAATGAAGAACTAAATACCATTTTCCTTATTAGCTTGATGCCGGGCGAAAGCTTGTGCATCCTTCAAACTTCCTGTTATCTCCAGATCAATAGGCTCTCCAAACGCTTCCATTTGTGCCAAGAACTGAGAGTAGATCACATAGAGAGGAGGTGGAAGAAGCTCAGCTAATTGGTGTTGCTTTAGTTTCTTTGTATGCTGAACCCCTAATTGGTTCTGTACTGGCAAAGATGCTTTCTTTAGAGCCTTGAGGTGTGAAGGTAGACTTGACAAAAATTTCTTTCGGTTTGCAATTGCCTCCAAAAGGTTTTTCTTTTGTTGTTCCAGTTTCTCACGAAACTTGGACAACTCCTTTCTCTGTCACAAAAAATTACACTAGAGCATTATGTTCAATGCTCGCAGAAGAAGAAAGCAAGATTGGAGTACCCAAACAATCCATATTTATGCCAAAAACTACATGATAGGAATGTCAAAAAATGGTTTCAAATTTTAACAGCAAACTAAACTTGATCACCATCACAGTTATAACTGAAGTTTAAGGTAGAATCAGGTGCTGATGCATAATCAAGATATGAAAACTGAAACTATAAAAGAGAGAAATTATTGGTACGTAGCGAAATATGGAAGAAGAGAAGCTGTTGCAGTTAATGCAGCTTAATCTATCTGAGTTGCACTGCTTCGCATTTGATTCATTTATACTTCAATTTTGATATGTATAACGGAGAAAATCCAACATCCACTCATATATATATATATAGACACACACACACACACACACACACACAAAACTAACTTTTTTCAATGAGAAATAATTTTGGAAAGCAGTATAACCGCTATCAAATACCTGGAATAGCTCATAATCAAGCCTTTGCAGCATCAGGTTGTGCATTCTGTCCTTTGACCTGATGGAATCTTTAATCTCTTCAGGCGCATCACGAGAAAATATATCCTCACATACAAGCTCAATGTCTGGATATTTAGTCTTAAAGTCTCTGCAGGCTTTTATTGCTTTGATATAATGACCTTTCTCATACATCAAATTATGAAGTTGTAAGATTATTAAGTCAACTGGAGCCTTTGCACGCTCTGTTTCTGCTTTCACCTGATCTTCTTCTAACAAGATGGAACGATTTGCCTGTAAGAGACCATTTTAAGATATATGAGTGTCAATCAGATGAGAACAACATAACATTGCGAGTTTATCATTTCTGGTAGACAATTTATTTGCAAAACTTGATTATAAAAGAGAAATTCTAAGACTACTGACAAAAAAGTGTAAAGATCTAAGATAACTACAATTGTGAACAAATACTGAAATCAATCACCAGAATGACAACAAAATGAGACATAATCAGTATGACTAAATAAATTTTAAACATTCCAGCCGATAAGTTGGTTAATCAGCATTTTTTGGGAGGATCTGCAACTGACACTAAAATCAAGTGCTTTTTAAAACATTAACGGAAATTGTAATTTAGTATTACTTCGCTTCCAATAAACCATCAGAGAGTTATAAAGTTAACAGTGAAATCAAAATTTCTGAAGGAAATATCTATCATGCTACTCCTACACACAACGAATGAATATGACGAAGAAAATACTCTTCAACATTATTAAACGAGTGTGGAAACACGAACCTGGCGAAGATTGACGAAGTGAAGGAACATTTGAGTAACGAGTTCTCTGAGTTGAGATTTAGGGTGGCCTTGTTTCTTAATGGAGAGCATCTTAGTCACAATCTCTTCAATAGAACTCTTGCTCTCTCGCAACATACCAAACAGCGACTTCGTCTCAGTCTCGCTAACGTCGGTAAAGGGCTGTGCAACTTCTTCAACAAGCATTCCCTCCTCGATTTCCTCATCCATTTCTCCCCTTCTTCTACTCCGCCGGCACCAAAATCCCCAAAATCGCCTAAGCCCCTGGCCCCTTCACTGTTCTTCCGGAAAGCGAAGTAGCAAGTGCAAATGAAATAGTCGCGACGACAAAGCTTAGCAACGACGTCGTCACGAACCAGCTTGTAATTTAAATTATAATTTTTATTCTATTTTTTTGTCGTAAATTTTTATTTTATTTTATTTTTATTTTACTCAAAAAATAAAGATGAAAAGTGAGGGGGTCCGATCCGCAGCTCGGTACTATAGAAGACTGGGTCACTTACCTCGAGTGAAAATTTTTTTAAAAATAGCTCGTTAGGTTCATTTTTAAGTTTATTGTACTCATTAAACTCAATTTGTTTAACTCGTTAAGTTTGTTAACTCAATTTCTTTAGAATTAATTTGATTCCGGTTGATCAACTCGTTTAACTAGTTAAGTTCGATCAGTTATTTTTTTTTATAAATTGATTCAGTTCCGCACAATTAGTTTATTTGTCACTTTAATTACAAATGATTTACAATTAAAAATATATTAGTATAATTAGTATATTTATAATTAATAATAATATATATGTAATATTTTTTATTAAATTATATTAAATAATTTTTTTACGGATCACTTTATATATTAATAAAATAATATTATTAATTATTATATTTTGTTATTATAATAAAAAATATTTATTATAATTTTAATAATTAAATTTTTTAAAAAATATATATTACGTTGATGTAAATTAAAATTATTTGTCTGCGTTTAATTTGTTAATTTGGTTCGTTTAGCCGGCTGGTTCGGCTCATGAGTTAGCTCGCCTTAAAAAAAAAAATTGGCAGGACTTAGTAAATGTTAAGTGTGCTCGACCCGTTTAACTCCGCCGCTGGAGTGTCATCTCTGCTCAAAAACAATGAGAGAGAACGCCGCCATCAATGGGAGTTCGCCGTGGCACTGTGTAGCTTGACAAGAGTCCAAGTCTCCGCCTTCGAATCTGCTCTTCAAAATGGATACCGGCGAACTCTACATCGAAGACCCCGCCATTAGAGCTCTTGGCTCTCTCTTCAAGCTGACCGAAGTCTTTCTCTGGTGAGGATCGTTTTTTCAGAAAGAGGAATTTTTCTAACGAAATTCAGTCAGATTTATTAACGCCTTTCATTTTGGTTTGTTATGTGTAGGGATGATGGGACTAGGAAAACGCGACGAGAGGAAAGCACTGTGAGCGTTTTATCCATCTGTTTCGAAGTTAAAGACTCATTCTATAGACTTAGTCTTATTAGAATTTGTTTGGTGGTCTTACTATCTTCATATGTGCGCAGAAGTTGAATCCGTCTGACAACGACATTGAAAACATTCCCTCTACAACCAGCGGCAAGTGTTTTTGTGTTTACAGTCTCTATTTGTTGTTCTGTGCTCTGCTAAACGCACACCTTGTTCAATTGGGTCGTTTTCGTCCTTAATATTGCAAAATATTTTGCTGCTGTGGCAACAAGGCGCCCTGGTCATTACGTCTTCTTATAAATGATTATCCTTCTTTCAACATTTTAGAGTTTGTTTGCCGTTATTCTTGTTCAGATTGTAAAATTACGGTAGAGGACGTTGAACTTACTGAACAATTGAATGCTCTGGGACTTCCTCTTGCTTTTCACACAAACAAGGAGGTAACTTCATAAAACTGTGCAGTTTATTCAAATTACAACGATCATTGCCCAGAGTAATTTATAACAACATTAAAAGAAAACATGGTATCAAATAATGATAATCAACCTGAAAGTATCAGATTTGTTAGTTTTTAGGGAAGATAAGTTCTGAAAATGATTGTTCTCATTATCAAAATTTTCCTCAGTTTCATTCATCAATTATCTAATACCACTTAAAAACCCAACCTATTTGCATGTTGTTATTGTTCTTAAAGCATTTAAAATGGTTATGCTACATTAGGCAACATTTTCTCAAACTGCAGAAGAAGAGCGGGAAGAAAAATGTTAAAAATAACACTTCCTTCAAACAATTTTTTCGGAGCAATCAATATTTTCAGGAAGAAGCTCTTGAAGTTTCCAAAGTGAGTGTGGAGGAGAATACTTCTTTTTTATTTGATGATGATGCAAACAGTTCTTCAAATTGCACTTTCATATTGGGCCGAAGTGAATCCTCTAGTTCTCATGTTGCAGAAGATGGCAATGGAGTCCAATTTTCATCTGATGATAGACAAAATTCAATATGCTCCATTAAGTTGTCTACAGGTGCCGTCAAAGTGTTAATCAGTGATGGAATTATTGATGCTATCACTGCTAACGAGGACCCTCACGATTCTAGCTTTGGCAATACTATATCAAACGGTGATGCAGCAGCTGTGTTGAAATCAATGAGCTTGGAGACTAGGCTCTCTACAGGAAGATTTACAGATCTTGGCTGTAACAGGCAAGAGACACTTGAAAAAACTATGGAGTATGAATGTTCAGAACAATTGTCAATGCCTCTCTATAATGTTGAGTTTGATAATGGGTGGAATAATAGTACTACTTCTGAGGTGTTGGTTCCTGAGTCAGTTGCAATGCATTTGGAGGCCAGTGATCTTAATGAAAATGGGGGGTTTGAATGTGGGGATTTTTTGGGAGATTGGATGGTGTGCTGGGATACTCTTTATATGCAAAACTACTACTTCAATATAAAAACACATGAGTCCACTTGGTACCCTCCCCCAGGCTTCGAACAATATGTTGTTTGTGAGTCTGGCTATGAGTCAAATGAAACACATGCAGGGATGATTGATTCAAATGTCAGCCCTTCTGTAATGTCTACTGATATGTGCTGTGGGTTCAATGAATCCAGGTCCAATGAAAAGTCAATGGATGACAATGAACTAATTCATCAGTCACCTGGTTGCTTTGGCATTAGAAGCAGCAGTAGTAATTCTGTCTCTGACTGTAATGTAAATAACTCAACTACAAATCATGAGCATTTGGAACCCTCGGATGATAAAGAACATGCTGGAAGGTACTTGTGTCCCCATTTTCTGCTTTATGCATCATGAGTAATCTGAATCTAATAGTACTAACTGTTGTGATTTTAGTTGCAACAGTACAATGAAGAGACCTGGTATAAATGAGGTTTGCGCCGCTGATTCTCAGCTGACTTGTACAGATAGACCTGAAAATGATTGTACAGACAACCTTCTTGATGAACTGCACAGTAGTATCTTACACAACGAAGATTGTGTCTGCACTGATGATGATGAGGCTTTAGCAAAGATGGATAGTAGCAGGTAGAATGAACTAGTAATTCCTAGAAAATGTTTGTTTCAACTTTTTATTTTCCTGATGTTACTTTGGGACATTCTATGATCTTCACTTGGACATTCTATGACTTTCGTTTGTAGACTTGTTCAATGTCACAAAAATGCAGTTGCTGAGCTTAGCATGCATACTGGAAATGAAGTAACTTCAAAAGATGGGTTAGAGAGCCAAAATGATCCTGCTGTTAAAAGGAGAAAAAGAAAAGTAAGAAGAACGCAAGGACAAAAGAAAATTAGTGGAAATGAAGGTCGTTCCTTGGATTTTCATTTTGATTATCTTCTTTGTTTCTACTGTTCTACATATATTGTGGATTATAATTATCAGATAAAAGAAAATATTAGTTATGGTTGAAATGATATTATTTTTCTAGGTTTGCAAAATTTGACACTCATCAGTCCCTATATTGGCATTGATAAGCCTGCTTATTTACTGGTTTATTATTTTGTTGACATATGATTAACCAAACGCACAGAAACAGGCATCTCTGTGTTGAAGCAATTTTGTAAAATTTGAATTTTGAATTCTTTTCCTTCAGTAAATATTTGTTCTTATGCAGAGGTTCAACTTCAAGAGATGGTAGAAGAGAATTCTGCCAGTATTGTTAAATACTGGTGTCAGAGGTATCTATTATTCTTTAAGTTTGATGATGGTATCAAAATGGATGAGGAAGGATGGTTTTCCGTTACTCCAGAATCTATTGCTAGACATCACGCATCTCGTTGTGGTGGTGGCTTGATAATTGACGGGTTCACTGGTGTTGGTGGGAATGCCATCCAATTTGCTCAGATGTAACTATATTCTATCCCCATTTGTCATTTTTCTGTAATATCTTATTAAATAACATATGCATCTGGAGAACCCTTTTTATTTCATAAGCATTCAATGGTTGCTACATGATGGGAGCTGTTTAAATCTTTTTTTAACTACTTGTGGTTATTTAGTTAAAATTTTTAATTCTTTTTTTCAGGAGCATGCATGTAACTGCAATTGATATCGACCCGCAGAAGATTCAATATGCTCGTCACAACGCTGCTGTCTATGGTGTTGAGGACCAAATTGATTTTGTGACGGGTGACTTTTTTGTTTTGGCCCCACGCTTGAAGGTACAAATGCAACCTTCATCTCATTTAAGCGCTTTTTGCATAAGAAAAAAATTGTTTAGAAACAGATATATGTATCGTATACTTGTATCTTTTCTAGCTGCTCATTTAACTTCATCATCTCTATCATTTGAAGTCCTCTGATAGCCGTCCAATGTTAGCCTTAATACTCTTATTATTTGTGATCAGATAACGTTTTTTAAGGAATCACCATTGGTTAGCTATTGCAATTCTATCTTCAGATCAATTTCCTTATGTAATTCTTGTATTTGTAAGAAGGCCAATATTCCTAAAGCTTATCTGGTAGTTGCATAGAATATTATCCTATCCAATCATTATATTATTTAGTTTCTAGATTTTGGATTTTAGATGGCTCAAACTTGCTATTTCACTCAATTTTTATTCTACTTTAGCCTTATTAACGTGGTGTCTCTTGTGCTTCAGGCAGACGCAATTTTCTTATCACCTCCGTGGGGCGGTCCTGATTATGCTAAAGTAGAGACATATGACACCAAAACAATGCTAAAGCCACGAGACGGGTTCGGCTTCCTAATTTACGTCAAAGTTATGATACTTTTTTGTTGGATCTCTGCAGTGTTAAGATGGTATTTTTCTTGACTTTATCTTTGTAGGTATTCTCTCTTCAGCGCCGCAAAGAGGATTGCCCCCAAAATTGTAATGTTTCTTCCACGCAATGTAAATCTCGATCAATTGGCTGAGTTGTCCTTATCCTCCCCTACCCCGTGGTCACTTGAGGTAAAATATGAGACTCGATTTTTTTTAATAAAAATTTTGCATCGAAAGTGAAAAACACCAAGAAGTTATGGGAAAAGAACTCCATCTGAATAAAAAACTTGTTGAAAATCATTTTTTTATATTGTTAGGAAGAACCTTATTATGAGAGTAACTTTTAAAATTATATACCTACCAAGCGATAGAAAATAACTATATCGGATAAATTCTTATTTAGAAAATTATCTACAAAAATAATTTCATTTCGAGAAAAAGTTAAGTAACTCGAAAGGTAGGATTCACTGATTCCAAATTAAGAGTTATAAGACTTGGTTTAAATTGCATATTCTTTTTTATAATGCTTGTCACTTTCAATTTTCCACTTATGTTTTAATACGTCATTTAGATTTCTAGATTTGCACTTGCCGTGCTAGATAGAGGCTGTTTCATTGATTTCTGTAGTAATTGGGTGACGAAGGAAATTTACAACATTATATCTGTTGGATAGTTTATAAAACTGTAAAGGAGTATTGGGTTTTTATCCTACCAAAGTCTTGAATCTCTCGTCCACAATGATAAATTTCTTGAATTGTATATTGATTTATCAAATTTAGTATATCATCTGGTTCCCTCCCGCATGACTAGGTTTCTTTTGTTCATTGATAGTAGTTAGATTCTTTGCTCAATGCATTTTTCCTCCCATTGTGAAATCTTGTTGGTTCGTCTCAGGTGGAGAAGAATTATTTAAACGGGAAGCTGAAGGCTATTACCGCATACTTTACGGACAATCTTGCTTCCCGAGGACAAAAAACAGCCAACAAAGTTCACAAGAGTTAACATATCTGAAGAAGCTTATGTTTAAGCATTCACTTTTGTAGATGTGAACATAAGGTGAATTATGAATGCTCATAGCTGCAAAGCTTCTATCTAAGCTATTTTATGATTTGTTTGCCAACCCAAATATGATCTTATCCAATCTTCCCCAGTATGAAAACAAGCTTATAGGCAGAAAACAAAGTTAAGTGGTATCAAAGTTCAATGATTATTTTGGACAATTAAGAGCTTGGATTTGCACTAATGACTTAATTAGGAGCTAGTCAAAGATCAGCTACAGCCATGCCCGTGCTTTCCAAATAATAAAAAACAAAGTGGGATCGTAAAATGATAAAACGAGATGTGTCCTTCCTAGAAAGCGACATGCAGAGACGGTGCTGGGCTAATACTGCGCAACATTAAATGCGTTGGATTTGAACACAATGCAGTTCACCTATCAAAACCGACAGATTTGATGAAGAATATCCGACCAAACTCCCCCTAAGCTTTGTCGTTTCCTCCATCGAACCAACAAAAAAATAAATCCAATGAGACAGTCTCGGAGAGTTAGTACGAGTCAACTTTTACTGACCATGTGGAGCCCCGATAGTGTATATTATTGTCTGATTGAGGTTATAATTTAAAAGAATTTTACTCATAAAATATTCAATTTTTACTCTTTCAAATAATATGATATTGTAAATTTTAACTGATATGAGTTGGATTTTTACACGGTAAAATCTCAATTGGTTTAATCATAGAGAGGGAACGTATCATCTTAGGGAAGTTTAGATATTCCTGTTTTCATGGTTAAGGGTAGCCCAAAAACTGTAGGGATGGAGTTCTGAAAAGGGTCGGCTGTGATGAATAATTGCAGACAGTGAGATTTTAAATTGTCCTCCAATTTAAATACAGAAACCTCCCACTGAAACTGATTGGGTTTATTTGCTTAGCAACTGCTCACATGGCTTTTCTCTCTGCCCCTTCTTCGACCACTCCATCAATAATTCATGATTGTTTATTTTCCTCAGATTTCTTATTTCTACCATCTCTTAACATTCATCCCCGTTCCAGTACATATACCAGAATATTATCTGGTTCTCTCTATTATGCATGTCTAGTTCGTTTATTCATACGTGGTTTCCTACGTCTGGCTTTATGAGTGTGTGTTGAATTTATTGTTATTTTTTATAAAGACTTGTCTTTGTCGAATCACGCTACAGCTCGTCTTACAGACAAAACAGCAGAGAGTTTTAAAAAAGTAAGCGGATGCATGTAATTTCATGCTAAAAGACACGATTCGTCTGCCTATATGGTGCATGGAATCCAGCCAGACAAACTTTTTCCAGAAATATCAGACATGTCCGGTTTTGAACTTGAGTTTTGCTGTTGATTCGAACCATAATTATAGGACATTTTGATATGCTTTAAGCACTGAAATTTTGATGCTTCAGCAGAACTGACGACAGGAAAATGATTAAAGTCCGTAACGTAAGTTAAGCAATGGCATGCATGAAACCTTTTCACTGGCTCTTTTTAATGTCCAGGATTTGGATTAATGAAGAAGTGACGTTTAAGTACAAGAGCAGACAATGTGACATTTCGTACGTGGCAATCCACGTTGGATCAGACTGCTCCAACGAGTTGACCGCTTAGATTGAGTTCACGTGTTAGATTAAGTTGGTAAAACGAACGTTATTTTAAGCCTAATTCATCACCGCTTGTCAGACTTTCACGTGGTATATCGTGCCCTGTAATCTATCCATCAACTTCTTCTCTCACCTTGCAATAACATGCTGACACGCGCAAACCCGAATCTCTATTCTTGACTTCCAACGGTCAAAGTTGCAATTGTCGTACCTTTCAATCTCGGTCCATTCTTTACGTAGTTTTATTTTTGTATTTCATGGAGAGGAGATTAATATGAATGATTTAACGTAACCCTAAGTAGTTTTGTTTAGCTACAGGAGACGGTGTTGGAGAAGAAAGATTCAGCGAACTTTCCTTGTTACCCATAATGTTTTTAGGGTGATAATTTGACTCTACTAGACTGTTTAATTCGTGGATTGCATGGTTGAAGAAGATATATATAGCATTGTCAACCAGTCATTCAGGTTCTGTTTTTTGTTTTAATTACAACTCCCTGTAAAACAAACTCTGTTTGTGAACAATCCACGTACCAAATGCCTCGTCAAATCGTATCACCACTTATCCCAACTCCTAAATTCCAGGAGGCAATGGGAAATCCCTTGCCATAGGAAAATAGCTGCCGCCATTGGAGACTGCAATTGGGCACCCCATACCAGTCAGCCTGCTGGCTTCAGCCCTCTCCAGCGACTGCACTTGGCCCTTCAAAAATTTGACGTAATGAATAGCTTCGTCTAACATGGAAGCTGTATCCATTTTTGTCCCACCTGGTACCAACCTCTGCAGAATTCTGATTCTTTCACTTATCTTCTCTCTCCTATGCCGGGCCGCAACGCTTTGTGGGTCCTTCGATATCTTCATGTTCCTCCGTTTCGGTGGCTTTACCGCTTCTGGGTCTATGTGAATCGGCTGCATAGCCGCTATTCGGAAAATCATCTCCCTCATCGTTGCCGTTGAAGTAGGTCTCCCAGAATCAGGCGAAGAGAAGAAGGCATTTTCTCCGATTGACAATTCACTCTCCCACCTGGATGAAAATGTCGTTTGCTTCTCTGTAGATAAAGGAGGGCTGGCACTCGTGAAAGAAGAAGAAGGAAAGTTTAGGAAGGAATAAGAGGATGGTTGAAGGCCGTCTGAACAATGTGGGACGGCTGTGATGCTGTCACAGACACTTGCACCAGCATAATCAGACGGTGAGAATTGAGCAATGTCATTGTAGGCGCAGCAAAATGCTCGATTCTTGTCGGACTGATGCATCATCATCATAATCTCCAACGGATCCTCTGACTTGAGCTGATCCACTATCACCATAACTTATCACTCTCTTTCTACGTCACAGAAGAAAAAAATAATTAATAGCAGAGAGAGAGAGAGAGAGAGAGAGAGAGAGAGAGAGAGAGAGAGAGTCTGAGAGCTGAGAAACTGATAAGCCCTGAGCAGAGGTATGACGAAGAAGAAAGTGAAGAGTGACTGAGATTTTTATCAGAATATTTGCAGCAAAAGAGCAGAAATGCAAAGCGTAAGGGAGAGACGATAAAACAGAAAATGGAAAGCTTGATATATCGGGAACGCACTAGGATACAGTGGACACACTATTTATAGAAAGTGGATAACTTCTTAACACATTAAAAAGATCATCAAAACCTAAATTTGATCAGAACCGTTGAAAATGTGGGCCAATTTCAGAAGATAAGAGGAGACCTAAACTCAGATCTAATATGTTAATAATATCTAGAGCAGAAAAGAACGAGACAATGCCACTTCAAGCTCAAATCAAAGGGTGGATGAGTTGAAGATCTGGCGGTGTAAATGATGAGGGCCCATCAAATCAACGCTTCAGATTATCCTACAATGATAGTCTAACTTGCCCAAAAATGAATTCACTTGGGACAAAGAAAGAAAGAAAGAAAGGAGCTCAGAGCACTCACGACAGGTGTCAGAAATCTCTCCAGACCAATTTTAATGAGAGAGAGAGAGAGAGACATCGGTGATGCCACACCGTCCGATATATCACAGAGGTACACGTGGCAATAATATAGAATGGAACGCCTTTCGAGAGGGATCAGATTGTGATAGAACTGCTTCATGTGCACAATGAATGTCGTTCCATAACCTTTTCACATAACGACATGTAGGCAAGGAATGGACCCCACTCAAGACATCTTAAAAGGACCTCCTGTAAAGAGATGATCACATAACGACACCGTTTGGGTTGGTTGTATGATTCTTGTGTTGTCGCTTTTAGAAGTAGAACGTATAGAAAGCAAGAGTTAAGGAGAAATGAGGTGCAGAAAGTGGGACCAAAACATGAGTTCGCTTTTCATCTCTGCAGCATCAGTCCAAGACTTAAGACTGTGGCACCTTGATTTCAAATGGGTAACATATGTATTTGTTCTTATTGGTTTCGGGTTAATTCTCCTAGTTATATTTGTCCCGTTAAAGTACTCATACTCTTCGTATTGTTTTTAATGATCATTCCGTCTATTTATGAATTTATCCGTGTCTCTAATTTGGTTCGGTTTATTTTTCTTTATTTATCAAATAAATAGGCATTTTGTTTTTAAAAGCTCAACAAAAAAATTAATTAGAGTGAATAAAGGACCCGTTCTCTGTAAGAAGAGGTTGGAGTAGAGAATAAGAATGCAGAGAGGGTGAGAGGTATTTGTTTATGGGGAGGCGATTTTTCTATTCTTTTAAGTTGAATTCTTCGTTGGGAGGTGATTTTTTTTAATATATATAATAATAATAATTAGTAAATTTATATATTTATTAATTTTACAGTTTACCCCATCCACCTTATCTTCGATTCCCCTCAGTTAATGAGCAAACTTAGCATAGTTTATATAAAAGATATAAACTGAAAGGGCAGACTTTATATAAAAGATAATATTTTCTCACAAACAAATGCTCTCTCTCTCTCTCTCTCTCTCTGCATGGCTTTCAGCTTTGGAACATTTTCCTCTTGCCCAGTTACTCAAATCAACGAGCAAACAGGCTAAGAAGCAATGAGCACATGACAGTTTTGGTGTAGTCGTTATCATGCATTGCTTGACCATTTAGCGGGTTCATTTTTTGCAATTTTGGGCAGACACTGGCCGTTCCGCTTCTTGTCTTGCGCCCGAGCTACAATTTAATACGACAAACTTGAATCATAGTATGTTTTGCACTAATATTTGGTGATAATTAATAGATTATTCATAGTTTACAACTCTTTTCAATAACGAAGAAAAAGGCTAAACAAAAGAGTGATTATAACTTGTATTTACCCATTAATGATATAAAAAAGGAAGAAGATAATCTTACGTGGCATCCACATTGGGCAGTGCTGTTTCCTCACCTGCCAAAAGCTCGTTTACACAAAATTGATGCAAATTCTCATACATTTTTTGCCAATGCTGTATCATTTGCATAGATCTTTTGCAATTTTCGTTCAATCTCACCACATCCATTTCATTCACAGATGCAGAACCCTGTTATTGAAGTAGACAAGTAACGGGTAAAAAGAGTTTCAACTTCAAGGAGAATATCCGAGGTGATAAGTTAATCAAACTAAATTCTATTCGAAAAACCCAAAAATGTATAGAGGCAGAATCAACAAGAAGACAGAGAGGGAAGGACCTGGAGTTCTTTAATTTGATCGTCAATTACATGTGAACTGAGATACATAGTAGCCAGCGATCTCTTGTGAGAACCTTCAAAATTTATAACAGAAGTAGCTTCTGTATCCTCATTTTTTGAATTTTCAAATTTGGACAAAGGAGGAGGTAATAATGAACCACGCCTAGTTGAGGGAGCTTGAAATTTTAAATTAAGATGAGGATTCACACCAGTTTGCCGCCTAACAATAAATAAATTACTCACCGGTCCTGCAGAGTACAAATGGATTGGCCATGATTAACAAGCATTTCAGCAAAAATATGATTACAGAATAAAGGACCAAACACTGTCTAAAGGATGACTAACAATAACAAGCATGAATATTAATCAAATTATACAGAACAAAATTAGATGTGTAATAAGACTTCTTAAGAAACCATCAGAAACAAAAGTACAAAATATATGCTATATATGTTGCAAAAAGAGCAACTGCACAAAAATAAAATGCACAAGGAGGCAATAAAATTATAGTCTTGAACTTAATTCTTTAACAATAACATAGGATCTAGCAAGAATGCAAATTTTGGAACCTTTAGCTTGTTTGAGTACACGAACAATACTATGAGTTTGAGCATCCCAAATTCGAATCACTCCATCCTCCGACCCAGAAATCAACCAATTTCTACTGATGCTATATGCCAAGCAAGTGACAGCTTTGCTGTTTTACGAGAGAGATACTAGAAAGTTAGACAAAATATATCCAAGAGTACGCAAGTATGAAGGCATACAAAAAAAAGGAGGGAAAGAAAGCTCGTTATACAGTTCATTAGTAAAAGTATAAATTAAATGAGTGACCAAGGAAAAAAGAAAAAACAATCCACGCTAAAGTTCCTTTATTTTTCATCCACGATCATATGAAATAAATTAAATACCTGTGACTTGATAACGAACTGATTATATGCAACCCATGATTGCTGTTAGTGTCACTTTTAGCATTAAGAGCAGAAATATAAATTTTCCCATCTCTACCGCCAGCATAGAATACATGTTCTCCAGGGTCCAACGCAACAGCATCAATTGCGGAAGGATATTGAATACTTCTTAATAATCTCCCCATTGACAAGCTCAAAACCTTGTAGAAGCAGAAGGTTAACACCAAATATGATACCAAATTCAGATTTTCAACCAGGACATCTACTAAGATGTTCATAAAACTTTACAATTGAAAGATCAGTGAGTAAAAAATTCAAAAATGTTAAAAAGATATTAGTTGAAAAAGAGCATAGGTGCACAATAACAATTTTTTAATTCCATCCATGAGACTCAATGCATATTAATTGGCACCTAGGTCTGCTCTCCAATAAATGTCGTTTGATCGCTTATCATTCTACTACAGCACGCATTGTCTATATATAAGAATATGCTCCAATAAATTCTCATCAAACTTTTCATAAAGCAAATCAGTCTTCATCGAACCCCATCATAATATGCTTCAAGGCACTTGAAATCAAAGATCCCACAAAACTGGTAAAACCAAGATAATTACCTTACATGTCCGGTCCTCAGATGCTGACACTATTATCGCATTGGATCCTCCATACCCAATGACAATATCAGTTATACGTAGATTATGTTCGAAGAAACTATGCTCATACAGATTATTTCCCCCTTCTAGCCGCTCATCATCAAACAACCTTATTAATTTAATAGGGAATCTAGTTAGTAATGATAAGGATCAAATAATTTCTAAGTTAACTATAAAAAGAAAGATGAACTGTAACTACATTAGAAGAGACCACACTCTAATGCATCCATCCTCTGATCCAGACACTAGTAACGAGTCATCGTCAGAAAATACCAAGCAAGTAACGGCTCTATAATGAGCATGCCATTTCTTAAGCAATCTACCAGATAAAACCTGTTTCAATACAAAGGAAAATCAGCATCGCCTCATGGACAAAAAATTGAACTCATACCTCAGTTCTAGTGAATGCGAACTTAAGGAATTCCACGCCAAGAGTGTTTCGATATTCTTCACCTACCTCCCACAAGAAAATATCTCCAGATAATCCCCCACCAACAATGTAGGTTCCCTCTTTAGTGGCAGCCACCGGCATTATTGGTTCCGCTGGGAAGCTCTTAACTTCTACTTGAGGCTGCACAAAAGAATTCAAAACCAGAAAAAGAGCATTTAACATTAGATGAAAACCAAAATTCAATAAATAAAAAAAAACTGTTGCACAAACTAATATATTAGTGAAGCAAGCAAAACCTTGGACCAGGACCAGTAAAGAATAGAAACAGTAGAGCTAGAGGAGTCTCGAAGCTGCGAGGAAGCGAGAAAACGTTGACCAACACAGACAAGGCCGTGAGATGGAGAAACACACGACTTGTAGCGAAGTTGTTCGGCGCCAGTGTGGAGGTCCCAACAGCCAATTCCAGCGTCGGCAGAGGACGAAGCAACTAGCACCTCCATCGATATAGATTCCGACATCGCAAGAAGAAAATGTGTAACAAAAGTTAATATCGACGTGCGTTTCTCCGCTGCAATTAGAAGGCGAAAGATGGAGATGGAGAAATCTGCTTCAGCGGGGTTTTCTGTAGGGTTTTACTTGCAGCGTCGAGCTCGAAGGAAGAAGGGCCGATGTCAACATAATTAATGGGCTGATACTACTAAATCCTGACATACGACTACGAAATGGGCCAAACGACTCGTCGACTAGTTTTAAATAAATTTAATATTTAAGATATTTACCATAAATATTTAAAAAATGGCATATTAATTTCTTTTGCGAGTCCAAATAATAAAACATCAAAGACAAAATTTAATAAATTTTCTGTACATGTATGATTTAATACACGAACTAATCATTTACATGTATTTATACGTACATAAATCATATAAATACATAAACTAATACATGTGTTTAAAGATACATGAATCACTAATTTTTAAGGGACTTTTTACAAATACATGAATTCGTCCAAAAAGACATAAATCAAAAGCCGAACTAAGAGTAACATTTTTCAAATTTAGTTTATTTTTGGGATGATCGATCATGCATCAGAGAGAGAGAGTGAATTGAACAAGCAGGCTCTTTTTTGAAGCTCAAGACCCAAAATTATGATGTTTTAGGCACATCCATTGTTAAAGCATCTTTTATGGAGGATCACTATTCAACTCATAAAGTTCCATTTGATCCAAACCCAAACCCAAACGTAGGCAGCTCGTGCGTAGTCTAATCACGTGCCACTCTCTATGAAGAGGACAGCGAGTTCGGTAGGCCACCTCAAAGCACAAACTAGCTCCACAGACCACAGCTGGTCGTGGTTGTTTTCCAAGGATTAGGGTTTTTTGTTACTCCTGACAAGAGATGAAATCGGTCTAATCTCAACTTCTAAGGATGCTCGAAATGATTAGCAAAAGAGATCGATATAATCTAAATTGTAGTTGGTCAGAGTGATACTCGTATATCAATATTAGAGTACTTTCATATATTAAATTTTGTACGTGTCTTTGTTTTTTTTATGTAAAACTTTTTTAGGTAAAGTTTGGTGTTTTTGTGTTTTTTTTTTTTTGCCGATTATTATCGTTCAATTCTGGACGACTATCTCTTGGTTTATTACTGTGTCCGTTAAAGTTTAACTACTATTTTAAACCAGCCCTCAAGTTGAATAAGCTATGGATATTTGAAGAAATTGTTAGAACCCTAAAATTTGCTGATATGATACTGTTTTAAGAAGATTATCTTTATAACTTGGCGCTTTTGCCGAGAAGGCGAAGGCGTAGACAGCTATAAAAGTAGATGAAAGAAGCCTAACAGACGTTGAAGAAGATGACAAAGATAGTTTAAATTAGGATAAGGCAATCTTTTTCTTTTGATAAAAGTATACAACCCTTGACCATTACACTTGAAACCGACACTTTTAAGTCAGTTTCTCTTCTCATACATCGTTTTCCTAAAAATAACCCACATTTTTTGTGCCACCAATTCTTAAAATTTAGTTTTTTGATTGTTATTATCTGCTCTAAGAGACAAAGATCAACTGAGATAATGACTCTGACCGTCTCCTGAGTAAATCACAGTACAGTTTGCCTTCTCTGAATGAAAACTATGATAATGCTAATTATGAACAAAACTTCGAGGACCCCTTAGCTATCTGCTGTCAGTTTTCTTCACGATTTATCAATAATGTTGGAATATTTACTGTGTCATGCTTCTACCGTATCCATATTTAATAGATGAGTCGAGAAAGAGGCAGAGGTGTTATGGACTTGGAACACAGAAAACAGCTATTATGGCCTCTCTCTTACCTTTGTCGCCCACGTTAGTGGCTCAAATATCCAGTGATCATATCAGAAAAAAAATAGCAAAGAGAAAGAGGTGATAACGATAAGAAAAACGATCTGGTAATATTAGATACGATAGTAGTCTTAATTAATGAAAATCAACTGTTAATTTCGATCGTGTTGTCCCTTTGAACATGCTTTCTTCTCGGCTCTAATCAAAGCTTGCCTGCAAATATTATTATTGTAAGAAAGCAGTCATATTGCTATATCCAAGAGAAAAACTAGTAGAAACAAGAGAGAGGGCGGGTACTTTCAGCTTTCTTGGATGTGAATTGAATAAATCGTCATGAGGAAGAAGGCATCAGATTAAGCACTAAATCTTCTTTATCCGAGCACAACCGAGCCTTGATGGTGTCTGTATTGGTCAGGCTGTAGCCATATTCTGGGTGCAATCTTTTCTTGGACTGAAGCGACACACCAAACAGCTTGGTTTTCGAGCAATGCCTGGTGGGTTCATCATCGAGGATTGTAATGGAGCTCTTTGAAGTAGTATCAGGTGAGTTAACAAAATGGGATAAAGAAGCTTCTTTAGGGCTGGAAGAGTGATTGCCAAAAAACTGGTTTGAAAGCTTTTGCGGATGATCAAGCACCGAAGACGGGTAGGAAACGCTCGGAGTGACAGGCTTCACATGATTTTGAACAAAATATATAATATCATTGTAAAGTCTTTTCATATGGGCGAGTTCAGACATTAAAACTGCGTTGCTTCGTCTGAGTCTCTCATTGTCCTCTGATAGAGCAACAATGGAGGTATTGTTATTGTAACTATTACCTCCTAAAAATGATAACCCTTCATAGTTTCCTCTGGGAGAGGAAGAAAATGGCGGAGATTCGCTCCAATTGGCCGCTGGATCTTCCGAATCAGATGGCGACTCAGTGAATCGGTTTGGAAATGGAAAGAAACTCTGACTGTTGACGCCGAGAGGAGAATGATAGAGCTGGTGGTTGATGGGTATTTGTGGCTGAGCAGTTTTTCTCCGATGGATTTCACATAGCAAATGCTTCTCTCCTCTTCTGAAGAACTCGTTTGCAAACTCCCATCTGTCTGGTACAATCTTTCTGAAACCCTAATTTTTGAAACGCCCCAAAAAAAACAAAAACTATTAATAAAAAGAAAGGTTCTTTCGTTGTTTTTACAAGGGTAGAGAAAAATTAATGAATTATACGTAAGTATTGAGTTGGCGGACGAAGCTAGAGAAGTTGTTGTGCTTGAAGTAGTTTGGTAGAAGATCGCGAGCGAATTCCGGTGGTCGCCAAACGATGAAAGTGGTGTCGTCTTCTCCCCACGAGACAATGTGATCTGAAGTGGGATCGTCGACAAGCTGGTAAGTTTTGGTCAGAAATGGAGCAGGAACTGATTTGTTCGAGTCTAAGGAAAGGAGGATACTTTCGCAGCTGTCCAGCATCATCGCCATTGCAGAAATGATCAAATCAAACAGAAAAGCTCGGCTACAAAAAATAAGAAGAGTTCGAGATCAAGGAGTGAACGAGAGATGAGAGAGAGAGGAAGGATATGGATTGGCGGAAGAGGTGATGGGTTATTATTCTTATATATATTTAATTACTTATTAATGAGCCCTTTCCCTTGTGTGTTTCGGGAAGAGAGAGAATATGTGTCTCTCTCTAGAACTGTGAAATAAGGGCATTTCAAGACAAACCCGTGACTCTCCCTCTCTCTCTCTCTCTAGTCTCTCTCTTACATTTAGCTCCAACACACGGCACACCCACTTGAAAATCAAACAAAAGTGAAAGGCTACAGCCGTCTTCAAGAATTGACTGTGCTGTGCTGTGCTGTGCTGTGCTCTGCAGAAACCCTCGCTATTTTCTCTCTTTTACTCAGCCTAAAGGCTCTTTTTTCAATTAAAACCATCCCAATTAACCCTAATTAACGAAGCAACCAAAGCAAATGGACAAGAATGAAAATGTCTTCTTTTACGTGCATCTTTTGAGGAATAGAAAAGAGTGAAGCTTTTTCCATGGAAAAGCTGAAAGCGGGGCATTTAGGTCAAACGCTCTAATTTGATGTTTTTCAGAGGAAGATTCATGTAAGAATTCATACCTCACGTCAAACGACTGTCTTCCAATCTGTATGATTTTGTAGTCTAGTGAGGCACAAACTCAAACACAGTCTCCAAGTTTAAATCTCATCATTTTTTTCTAATAAAACTAACCCATTAACCAGCTCCAGATTTATTAGGTTAAAGTAAACATCGATCTACGTGATGACCTTTTAAAAGCCTGTCCTGTCCGACGTCATTTCTTCCTTCTATTTCTTCTCCTTCTCTCTCTAGACTCCACCTTTGCTGCTCCAATGGCTACCCATGTTATTCTTCCAGCTGCTGTCCATGGCAAATATTCCCATCTCCTGAATTACTCCTAGTGCTTGGATTATTGGTCTTGTGGGTTGCAAGTTACAGCTTTTTTCTTTCTTTATTTATTTATTTATTTCTCACTATTCCCTATATTGTATTTATTTATAACTTGATGACATTTATACCCGGTTAAAAATAGTGAGCTGCATTAAAAAATAGGTCAATGGTTGCCTATTTCTACAATTACAGCTGTCATGATTTCAATCAGATTGCTTTTGTAGTTGTGTAATTGCCGGTTGGGTTAATCACATTTCACAATCCCTGAAAAAGTTTATATATTTGACCTGCCTTAGGTTAAACTCCATTTTTTTTTTTTTAAATATTTATTGACGTGTCAAATATTAATTGATATAATTAAATTAATATTTTATTATATTAATTATTATTATTGTTCAAATTAATCAAATCTCAAAGAATGATTATCTGTATCACGTCTCCTCTTAATTGCCCTCTCAGACTTATAGTCATCTTAGATTTTAAAACACGAACCTTTCCTTGCTATTCGCACACGACTATATATTGCTGAGACAATGGGTTTGAATCATAGCTAACAATGTCTAGGCATTTACAAAGTTTAAACTGAGTTAATTATAACGTAAATTAGTTACTGCTGATAGTAATCACTCGCCCATTTAAGCAGGGTTGATTTGTATAGAGTACACGAACAGCATCAAACTGATCAATTAACTTAATCCTTATTTTCTGCAGTATATATGTCTAATTAGTATCAATATTCATAGATGTAAATGCGACATTGTATTTTCATTAATTAATTCATATGCACCAGCAAGAAACAATCTCAAGTACGTTCAAGACTCGACAATGTTTTATCAGATATGTTGAACTCGCACAAGTTATTTTAATTTTGAGTGAAAGATTAATATTTTTATCTTTTTTATTATTTTATTATTTACTTTTTCTTCGTCTTCTTCTTCCATTTCTTGGCTTTACACATTATCTCTGCAATCTCAATGCTGAGCCTGACACAGAGGCTGCACCCTTTTTCAATTTTTTATACTTGCTTTATGAGTATACTTTTTTTTCTTGATTTATGTTTTGATATACGCCAAAATAATAATATATTCTTATCTCCATAACCCTCTTCCCCTGTCTACGGTGGCATGCCATTTTCTGAGAATACTGCATTTTAGTTTTTCCCATCCCAACAAGTAGCCAAAAATAATAATAATAATAGGACAATCTAGATCACCTCATCGTATAATCCTTATGATCTTGTTAGAGAACGAAATCATGAAACTTGTAAGCTGAAGCGACTTGTTCTTCTATTGACTCGTTCATAGTTCGGAGAAATCTGCTGGGTTCTAAAAGATCCAATTATGCATGAATCAGTACATGTTTTGAGGGAGAATTCGATGAATTATGCGAATAGTTTGGTGTTTCCGATGAGAAATGTTAAGTGGGGAAGTGTCAGAAGCTTGAATGGTTAAACGAGTGGGCTGCTAAATGTGCAGAAGCATCTTTGTTAGATGATAGAAGACACTCCTCTGTGACTGCATGGTGAAGAAAGATGAAAGAGACTGAAAGGGTCCACAAAAGTATGAAAATCTAGAAAACTAAGGCTGCAACTCAGACAGATCCTCTCTCTCTCTCTCTCTCTCTCTAGAGGCAAGAAGATTCCATTCTAATTTCTAAAACGCAGCGAAAGGGAAGCAAACCCCACCATCTCGCACATGACGACCAAAACGGAGCCTGTACATTTGAAATCAAAGAAATATAAACAAAAAAGGTGAGAATTTCAAGGAGAGACAGCTTCTAGCTCAGAGCGAGTATTGATAAAACCCTTGTTATTAGAGACATCTTTTTCAATGGAAGATTGTATAATTAATTTGCCAAGAGTAGTCCAAACTCTCTCCATCTTTCACAAGAGAAAGAGAATCAAAATCTGTACTCAACACTACGAGGTTCTTTCTTCTGTCTCTTCTTTGCACTCTCTTTTGTCAGTTTCACCGATTCCATGTGAGCCCAGGAACACGAACCCCAGCCATATCTCATTAAAATAAAACTTACATTAGCATTCTCTCTCTCTCTCTCTCTCTCTCTGGGTGATTTGCTTGATTGCTGGTCAAATAAATCAAACATTGATTCAGAAGGGCAGATACTGAAGGAATTATCTGAACAGAAGAGCCTCCAGGCCATTGGGGTTAATTGAATAGCAAGTTCATGAGTATTGCAGGCAAAACCCAACAGTGATTTGGGCATATTTTCCTGGAAGATAAGATCCTTAATTAATAACTCTTGATCACGCGAGGAGGCACGTACATGTCTTTAAACATGAATAAATGTGCACAGATCACGATGCGCATTTGTCTTTCCTCCGCCACTTGTGTTCTTAAGCTTTGACGTGATTCTCAGATTTGACATATCCACCATCTCCGGCACCTAATCAAACAGTAATAACTGTGTAAATCGTAGATTGATTTGAACATGTCATTTGATAAAACGAGGAATGCTCGTAGAAGTAATGGATGGGGATTTGAACATGTCATTAGGGTTTGAGAAGGGGCAACCAAAAAGGCTGTAACATCACTTTCTTTTTTCATCTTCCGCCTCTCTTCTTTTTATACCGTGGAAGAAAAAGATGTTTGATAAAAAGAGGGCCCCATATGTCAAGGCTGCTCCTCCTGTCTTCACTATTCTCTCTTCCGCTCCGAGAATACTCGGGTCCGGGTCCCTCCATCAATCATGTTCGTCGCTTTCTTCGACGACTAACCCTCGATTAATTTGCCCTGTAATATCTGGTTTTTTTCCTACTTATTTTATACCCAACCTTTATCTCCTTCTCGCTCTAGAACTGAATCACCCCTTGACTCTGAGACGACGAATCTTTGGAGAAGAAAATGAGGAATGAAAAAGGTTGATTTTTGGCAGAAGATGGTGGGAAATTAGGCAAACGCCGTCAGCTCGAAAGCTGCAACTTTTCTTTTTAAAGAGAGACTGAATATTGAGAGATAAAAGTCCAACCAAATTCCCTCTGACGCAAAGTGGAAAGAACACTTGACACATCTGAAACATGAAAACTACGCCTTTATAGGGAACAACGAAGAGGCTTCTATGATTGAAACGGTGTGTTTCTTCTTAATCCCGAAAAAGGAGTTTTCAAAAGTCGTTTTCCAGGTAATAGAAGCATTAAGACTAATCAATCACAAGTTAATTACTTTTTATAAACACAACATAAATAAAAGCTGTTTCTACTCATCTACTCAAGCTAACCTACCAAACAATGCGTCGTTTGAAAACAAATTCAACTTCTACAAACTACTACTTTTGAAAGTGGGGTTGAAATGATAATAGCAACAACAATTAAACAGTAAGCAAAATCTCTACCTTTCTGGATCACTTTTTAAAGCATAACATTTTGGATAATCAATCTTGCCCCTCCCCAGAAAAAAAGCAAAGAAAATGCATATTCCAGTCCACCTTCTGTTCACCTTTTCGGTTTATGCAATCACAAAACCCAAGAGAAAACTTGCTTCACAAGATTCAATCATCCCAGTTTACCAAGGAGAGTAATTGGAGACTGCAAACTCTACTAATTAAATATTCACAACCTTTAACAGCTTTATCATAAACTTTTACAATTCCTATTAGCATCTCAGAGAAGATAATAAAAAACTTACCCCACCTTTTGTATCGGCTGGTCGTGTCCATATTGGATCCTCCTAAACTTGCTTGAACTACCATTAATGACGATATTGGTCGAAGAAAACAGGGTTTCGATACTTTACATAAGATTGAGGTCATAAATAATCCCACCAGTCCACCGTGTATGAAGTAATTTCTTTCTTTACCGTTCGAAATTCAACAGTAATTTCTAAGAAACTAGATACATCAGTCAGTAAAAGCAAGTCATCAGAACAGAGGAAAAAATGGAACTTAAGCAACGATTCAAACCTATTTCTTAAAAATTATTTCAAAAACTGAAATAAATTGCATCTAAACTAATAAGAACAAGTTTCCTAATATATTGATAATTTTCTTAAATAAGAATTACATCGAGTAAGTGGACATTGTACCTAAAGTAGCCCAAGCATTAGATTGTGAAATTTCTGCATAGCCCAGTCTATTAACTCCATGCAAGTTCAGATTATACAAGTGCCACACAGTCAGCCCAATCAAAATGTAATGTACAACACATATTAAAGTGCTGCTGAATATCACGCTTAGATTCAACGAGTACAGCATTTTCAACACATACTGTTTCATATGTACACCTCCATGCTAAATGATTTAGAAGATTGGCAAAGTGGGCAAAAACTAAGCTTACTTTCACAATCCTTGCACAAACATAGATGGTGACAAGGAACAAGAAGCATGCAAACCTCATTAACTCTACAAATCTTACAAGTCATTGACTCCTTCATGCCATTGTTTTCCTTGCAAAGGAGGTGAAAATCGATCGAACGACCATTACAGCAAGAAGCTGTGTCATCTACCTCACTGTCACCGCATCCTTCCTTACTATCTCGGCTTTGAGCATATACTTGAAGATTAAGCTTGAGGGTTGCAATCATGTTCTCGTTGTGTCTAGCACGCTGTTGCCAAGCATTTGCTTCTGCAGCCAACTGTTCCATTCTTTCTTCAAGCAATATATTCTTTTTATTGATGCTCTCTAATTCAGCTTCTTTTTCCCGTAGTTTCTGAAATATTCTTTCTTCCATAAATGTGATGGTCTGAAGCTGAGTAGCTTGGACTTTGTCCAATATAGTTTGACGTAACTTCTCACCCTGGGTAGTGATCACGAAAAACAAATGTAGTATAGCTTAAATAATGTTGTCAGACAGCGGAGAGTGCCAGAAAAGAAAGAACAGTTCATTAGTACGAGAAATTTATAAAATATACCATCAGAATTCATTGAGAAGGTCCAGAGTATGCAGATAATGAGAGGGACCATCCAAAAAATAGAAAATGAAGTTTACGGAACTCTATATATAACAATGTTTGAATACCGCTATTTCTAGCTCTCTATGAAAAGAAAGATAGGAACAAAATAGAAAGAATTAAAGAACATACACTTCTATACCTAAGCAAATTAGACAAAAACTTTCAAGCCACAATCTAATGCAGCTCAATACCTCTTCATATTCAAAGTCAGATCATTAAGGGACACAGACAGACAGCATCACTAGATGATTGGCTATCTCAAAATTAAGAACCGTCTCCAAAAACACATAAGATAAAACATCAAACTACTATGTTTGTATACATAAAGGAAAATGATCGCATTAATCCTCACTTTTAAAAGATATTTATGGAAACCCAAACCTGTGCTTTGAGAAATCTAGCTATTTCTACATCCTGCCGTTGTAGTTCAGAATTGATGTCTTCACCAATGAGCGAGATCAGAGCAGAGTCGCAAGTAGAAGTCAAACGAGAATTGTCTAGAGACAATCCAAGTCCAGTGGACACTGATCGTGACTGCAAGAAATCTAGCGATGAAATTGGAGAGTTGGTCTCCAAAAATTCTTGTTCCTTCAGTCTTTTCTTGTTAGGTGCTAAGCCATAGCTCCATTGCAAATCGGCACCTCCGTCACTACCATCTGTGACCGGAATTGGACCAGGTGCCAACCCAACTACGTGAACTAAAATGATAGTAAATACATGACAGCACCAAGATATCAGTCTTGTATGGATTGTGCATAGGGGGGAGTACAAGAAAAAAAAAAAAAAAGCTCAATTCATGACTAATTGGTACACGAAATCTAACATATTGTACTGTCCAGCTCGTAAGCAACTCAATCTAAGCAGAAACGCAAAGATAATTTAGGTTTTATTTTGGGGTTGATTTATCAGTTTCATACCCTTTGAAACTGAAAAATGTTAAATCTTTCTTTTAATTCTTTTTCAATAGTTGTAGTAACGAACTGAACTAATAAAATAAAATAAAAGAATAAAAAAAACAAGGGAAAAAAAAAAAAAAAGAAAGGAAGAAGAGAAAATTTACATGGAGGTATATAAGGAGGATGCTGAGTCTCATCCTGAGGGCTAGTGAAATTGCAGTAGGCAACTGCTGGCGAAATCTGAGTCTCGGTCCCGTACAAGTTCCTGAAATTTTAGAGAAAACGAAAATAAAAATCAATAAAGAAAGGGAAATGGGGATTTTTAGGGTTTTAAAGCAGGGAAAACTCAAACCCCCTCAGTTTCTAACCTAAAGGATTTCGATGGCTGTGGCTGCTGTTGCGATTGATAGTGTTGATGAGAATGATGAAGAGCCATAGCACGGAGAGAGGAAGAGGAAGAGGAAGAGGAATAGGAAGAGAAAGAGAAGAAGGGGTAGGGTAGAGACGTAGAGTTAAGACAGCAATGTCTTTAATTAGAAAGAGAAGATGCCATTGCCATTCGCACAACTTGGGCCGTTGAGGCCCACGATAAACCAGGCTTAAAATCTATGAACCAATTTCAACAGCAATAATTATGTTGATGTAAAGCATAACACTCAACCCGCCTGGACAAGATTCCCCCAATGAACCATACTCGGCTCGGTTTTGGTATTCTTTGTGTGTGTGTGTGTGTGTAGCTCACAAATCTGTGACAGGAACTAGATAAAGGTAATGGTTGTGGTCTACTCAGAAAACCAACTTGGTATAAAGGTTTGCTTCTACTTTGCCTTGTCTACCTTCAAGTCCTTAAATGGTGGATAGGCACAAGTGTAAGCATGTTTTCTCATAAATATTCCTTAACGTAGCATCGTAAACAAACATAATCTATTACAGGAGAATGACGCCACGAGCTTCGTGGGATTCTGTCCTTTTGCCGGGGAAAAGGTTTTGAATATAATCACTAATGATATGCTAGAGCTAAATTCTATCAGCCATCTAGACTGTTAAATATTTGAGTGAATGTGAATAAAATGGACATGAACTCATCAAATCAAGAGAAAATTGACAAAAACAAGCTGGCTGCAAGAGTTTGCAATAAACTTTGAGAGTTCCCATATAGAAAAATAAGCACCCCAAAAACATTATTTCAATTTTCATGATTTCCAGCAGGGCCAACAAAGATGTAGACGTACGAAACACACACTTCTAAGCACGACTGAGAGTTTATTCATTTTTTGGCTGCACAGATGAACAAGCAAACAAAATTATTTGAAAACTTAGATCCAACCATAATCCAGATGCTCAATTCAATAAACCAGGAGCAGAGGCCATTTGAAAACTGCATCTTTGAAATATAACCAATGATCGTGCATTTCATAGTTCAAATGTAAGAAACCAGGAAAGATCTTTCTTCTATCTAAATTCAACAATTATTGACGTTAATAAGATCCTAAGTTACAATAAAACCATGAGATATGGAACGTGAAACATTTCTATCTCAAACACTGATAACAACATCACAAAAATTACAATTCTTGAGATAATATCTCATTGTTAATTCTCTGTCATGAAAGTTTGTTAAACATATAAAAATAAACTTAATAGAATGGCAGCGTCGAGATAGAAGGCCAGCAAAAAAGCCACATGAAACATATGTTTGTAGACAATGTACTTCCCCAGCAAGGAAAGCATGACTGGTAGTGATCATGTTACTTTTCTTCAATTCAGCAAGTGAAAACTTTCTCATATTAGGCACAGAGCTGGCCTGCATCGTACAAACAAAGCCCAAGGGCCACTTATCGTAGTTTTTATCAGGATACTTCGTAAAATATTAAAAAAAAAAAAAAAAGATGTAAACTTACCTTCATCAGCAAAGAAATCCAGCTATGATTCTCTCAACTTCATATCTGCCAGGACATGTCTTCCACTAGTTTATGTAGTTTGATATTTAGAAACACATAACCCTTTTTCGGTATTTAAACTATTCTGAAAATTCACATGCCGCAATACTTTAGTCTGAAATGATAAGTTAACTCCAGATATATTTGTGATCTCCATGTCTTGCGAATAGACAATGTCTAAAATGGATAACTAATCAACAAGATCATCCAATTCTATGAAATCGCCCTCCAGTATTGAGACTAAATGCTCAGCAGGCACAGTTTTTGTAAATGATGGACCACTTTTAGCAGCAGCAGAGGTTATTCCCTGTCCACCATCCATCAGCAGTGACAGGCAGACAACGCCATGAGAATTTTAAAAGAAGAATAAAGAACACAATAATACATCAAATATACTTAGCAATAAGACTTTTAACAACAAAAAATTAATTGAGACTTTCATCGTCATATAAAAGCTATCAGCCACAAGACTATTTAAATGCTCAAATGAGTCAAAATATTATCTCATTCTGAAAAAAAGAAAGTTAAGTTCTTAAAAGGTTAAGAAGAAGAGTTGGAAGGTCAAAATACGAACAAAGTAAAATCATTTGGATGCAGTAATGAAAATTTACGGCAAGATCTATCTGGCTGAGATACCGTTCAAATTTTCCCAACAACATGACAATAAAGTAATTAGCGCAAGAAAATATCAGGTGAACATGTATTGATAGGATAAGTAGTGAAGTATCTTAAATCACCTAGCCTCAGTCGATAGCTACAAATCTATGAAGTTCTTTTATATATCAACCACATAAATCGTTACACAATTACTTACTCTAAAAAAAAGAATAATCTAATGGATTTAAAATAATGAACCCAATGGGAAAGGTTCGTTCCAAATATTAAAGTGTATAATTTAATGTTTTCTTGTAGGTCTTCGAATTTGTGTACATTTCGGGCATCAATTTATTTTTATTCGATAATAATATTGGAAATAATCCACTTGAAATTAGCTCCGTCTACCAAAGAAAATTGAGGTAATGACTGGACCTCTACTGCAATAAATATACCAGAGAATGCGCTGATATCTCGTTTTTCCTGTAAACAGAGTTTTCACCATCGGCTTTAGCATCAACTGCGTCAGTTATAAAAACTCTATCATACAAATTAGCCATGTGACCTACAGCCGTAATACTCTCTCCAGCACAATAACTTAAACCATTCTCTGACGTACTATTTCTGGACAGACTGCGGACAAATAACCGACAAAGGACAAAGGAAGCCTGGAGACGAAATAAGATAAGTTTAATGATCCTTTACTGTAAGAAAGCTTGTAACTTGTTGCAATCAGCACATAGATAAAATAGAGAGTGAAAAAGCAAGAGATGGATAACTATCTCATGAAATTAATCATCGAAATTGATAGACCAAACTTATGCAGCCAACTGTCATACAACTTTGTAATAGGCAAAAAAAAGCACTAACCTACGTAATAGTTTAAACAATGACACTGATTCTTGATCATTTTAAAACATTTAAATTTAGAACTTGGATAATGTATGTTTAAAAAAAGAAATTATTAGATAGCGAAGCAAACTTCATCTAAGCACTTTCATAAAATTATATCAGGAAAGATATCACTTCAGTCTTCCAGAGAAAATTTACGAGACAACTAATAACAAGAAATGGACCATTTAGGCGTTATATCTGCAAGAACATCTTCATTACTTCAAACAGGCCGATGGAGATTTGTCTTCCCTTCTAGAAAAAACCAAAACATATGTTTATTTCTTTCATACCAGTGAGAAAACAAGAAACTAAACCGTATATTACTAAATTACAAACTCCATTACTAAATATACTCAAGGCCATGATCCCATGTTTGCGGATTTGAGTAAAATCAACAATCCAAACAAATAAGAAATAAGTCTCACACATACTAAATGACTAGAGCACAAAAAAAATTAAAAACTTTGCCTGATTACCTCGGGATGATCGTTAAGGGCATACTCATACATTACCCAATCAGTCCTCACTGCACTCTTAGCTGACCTCCCCATATAAAACGCGAAACTCGTCCTCGTTCCTAACACATTGATTCCACCGGTGGAAACGTTCCTCACTCTACCCCTCCTTTTCCAATATCCGCCATTCGTCATCCTCGTCCTTCTCGCTCCTCCGCTATCCGAAAACCTAATCGTATAACAGTACCAATGCCTCCTGCTTCCCTCGCGACCGTACTGGAAACAAGCGACTTTTGGCAACTCGAATGGATCATAATCATACAGGTTCAGTTCTGTGATCAAATTGTAGCCGCGAGAAGTCCCATCGTCGAGGGGATTCGCAGTTTTGTTCAAGTTCTTATTGGTGAGGTAGTAGCAGAAGAGATGCTCCTCCGAGGGGAAGAATCGGCAGCCGGGAGGGAGGGAGAAGGACTGTGGTTTGCAACAAGAAGAATCTGCCATTGACGGAGTGCAATCACAAGGTTTTCTCAATTCTGCTTGTTGAGAGAAAATGGTGGAGGGTTTAGGTGAGGCTTCGTACAGACCATTTTAGGAAACTTCCTCGCTAAGCCGTTGAAGTGCTCGTTTCTTTGAGCGCTCGAGCGAATATACTTAAAAGGCTTAATTCTGCGCTGTGATTGGTTTGTTGACAGCTCTAAGTCTGACGTCATATTTTTTCATCAGCCACGTGTCTTACGTGGATGGCTTTGATTGATTGAATTTCATTCGAGTCAACGAGACCTGCATTCCTATTGGACAATGTTCGTTATTTAATTTCCATGGACATAATTAAATTATCTTCTTGGGCTTATTCGGGATTATGATTCTCGTGGGCTTTTAAACCCGAAAGCCTAAAACTATTTAATGACTGGGTTAACCAACTCCTATCTTCTTCCAACCGAATCTGTGCAGGTGACGAGCCTTCTTTTCCTTTTGTAGCTCGTTGCGTACCTGATCCGATCGACGTACGCCCTCCGTTGTTTTTGTTGCTATCGACTGAGATTTTTTAGCGGTGGTAGGCATTAGATGATCCGTGTATTTTGAGTTATTCTGCATTGAATTGAATGATTTAGCTGTAGGGTTTTTGTTTTGCGGAAAAGTTTGATGCATTTTTAGACTTGTTCTGCTTCTTCTGCGCGAAAACTCATGAATTGTGAAAGAATCTGTGTAGTCTGACCATCCAAGGTTACTGGTTGAGTTTGCGGCAATAATTTTGTTTCTTTCGTATGTGTCTATAGCGATCCGTGTTTTTTTTTCCTTTGAGCTCTGTTTATGTGGACCTAAGTCTCTTCTTTAAGTCCTTTTTTAGGAGAGAATCTGTACTTCCCGTTTTATGTTTTATTAGTTTTTGCTTCTATTTCATTCTTTTTAACTCTTCCGATTCCTCCTTAAGTGTTTGATTGATAACAATCTGAAAATTTGTCAAATGTAGGATGAAATTCTGATGTGCTTATTGTAATGCGTTAATCAAAGTACAACAACTAAAGATGCGGGCTTATTGGAAACGAAATATATCAGTACAAGTTCACTACAGTCGTCAAACTGACTTGTTCTTCTGCAACTAACGCAGATAATGAGGTGAGGAGACAACATCCATGAATTCCTCGTCAGACTCCAGAGCTGCCATTGAATCAGTTGGAAGGCAGACCTCCAAATCTATGGTTCCTAACTTCCTACTTCGTATCCTTGGTATGAGGTCACTTTGACGTTAAATTTAAGCGCATAGCCACTTCGGAGAGCTATTCCTTTACCCATTCCAAATTCATTTCGATACATGTTAAATCGAGGTGATCTTCCCATCATAACACTTTCCGGGTCAAAAAATCGACCTATTTGGTAAATAAAAGGAGATTGAAGTCATTTGTCAACCATGTCATGTCTCACACTATGTCAGAGTCCGGGTTTGTCGAGGACAGTTGTCCATCTCCACCCATGCTAGATTTAAGTTATTCTCTTGTATTCCCTTTCTATTGTATTTATTTTTTTTTTTTTAGGAAATTGACTCTTCGTCATTAAAATATGTGTTAGTTTTTTTTTACTATTTTAAAGAGTGATTTCTCACCATCAAAGCATGTTCACTCATGCAACGGTAGGGATGGTCTGGATTGCTCTTTAGGAGGAGAGGCATAGCTGCACGTAGACCTCTCTACCTAACCATGTAATTTGTCACCAATTAATGAACAAGTATTTTACGTACAAACTCTCTTTATGCTCACTGTTCTCAATAATGTTCTTTCGATTAATCTCACTCACTAGTTAGACAGTAAACTTGATCTAACGTCGTGGGCTTCTATCGTTGACATGCATTGTAGGCTTATTCGTTGTATTCGTGAAACAACGAGTTTCGTACGGTCTTTCGTAGCCCCTCAAAAGTAGGATCATGATAGTTTGCTTCAGAGTTAGATTAGCTCAACCTACTAGAAATCATGCCAGGAAAGAATCAGTTAGAAAGGACAGATTCAGCGAAAGACTTATGTGCAATAGTTGCCCAATAATGTTTGGTTACTGAAAGAACGAAGGAAGGAAATGTTTGAATTTCCTGCTAAGATTGTTGCAGTGCACAGCAGAATAAACACTATTTCAATCCGAGAGCTGATAGATCGAGTAAAGATCCTCCAATCCCAACGAGAGAAGGGAAAATGAGTAGATAGTGGAGAGAGCTCCATGAGTGCAATAGTCGAGTCCTAGAGTGCATCGATGAGATCAACCAATCTCATACTCGGATGTTAAGAGTTGTCACCTACCTCAGTGAAGATTTCAAAGAAATGTTCGACTTTCCAAAAAGCCAAAATTGTTGAGATAAACATCAAAATGAACTTTACCGTGAGAGTTGTAGGAAGTCAAGCCCAAGTTTCAAGCATAATAGAATTCAACCAGGTAAAAATCTCAGAGCCCAAGTCCTTTGAGGGAGCACGAGATGCCAAAGAAATAGACATCTTCATCTTTATCGTGGAACAATGCTTCAAAGCAGCTGGAACTTATGAAGAGTCAAAGGTGACACTTGGCCACAATGCATCTTACAGGAGATGCAAAACTTTAAAAGAGATCAAAATACAATGATATTTGCAACGAATAATGTGTGATTGATGCTTAAGAAGTTCTCAATAAATAGTTATTTCTTAAAAATGTGGGATTCATTGCTTGTCAATTGTTGTGAAAACTGAACCAGGATAACAGCATCTGTGGATATGTTAAACAAATCTCATGCTGCGTGCTTAATATCAGAGACATCTCTGAAAAAGATAAAATATTTACTTTTATTGAAGGGTTAAAACGTTGGGTCAGGACAAAACTATATTAACAAAATGTGTAGTTTTTCTTGTGCCCTCCTTGCAGCAGAACGGTTGTTTGATTATGCTAACGAGAATCTTGGCTAGAAGAACTCACTCATCAATCAAAACAATTCAAAGTCCCAAAAATTCAACACAAATCCTACAGAAAGGAAGTCATTTGTCCCAACTGAAGGTCAAGAAAATTTTAGAGTAACCAACACTCAACAACCAATGAATAGACTCATGTCGTATTTCTTGTGCAAAGGACCTTGTCGTGTGGCTGAATGCCTTCATAGGTCAAGGCTGTAGGCACTACAAGCATCAAGTCATAGCGAAAACCCGGCTGAAGGAGTTGTCGAAGAAGAGCTTACAAAGGTTGAAAGTAGGAACTATGACGTTTTTGTTGACAATAAAACAACAAATAGAAGCCCTGACAAAGGGTTCATGTATGTGAAATCTCTTGTCGATAATAAGGGTGTTAAAAGTCCTATAATAGACCTGGAGGCTACGCACAATTCCATTACAGTAAAAGAAGCTTGCCGTCTTGGTCTAAAGCTTGAAAAGAAAGCTCGGAGTAGTGAGGATAACTCAACTAAAGTTCAACTTTTGGACAAGGTCTTTCGACTTCGTCGTCGCACATATGAATGACTTTGATATTATCTTAGGGATGAAGTTTTTGATGGAACACAAAATTATCCTTATTCCCTCGGCCAAATGCTTGGGAATTACATGAGACAATCCGGCATTCGTCCCTAAAATTCTAAGACAGCTAAATACATGCAACAAAAAAATGATCTCTTCCTGAGACTACAAATGTTGCACGCTCTTTTCCTGCCTCTCGAAAGTAGAATCGTGACACACTGCCTTGTTGTTGTGGTTCACCACCACCTGGTGCAACATCCAGGCCGCCCATGCTAGCCCAGCTGTTGCACCTCGTCTGCTGTAGTCGATCCGTGAACTGTCTGTGAGCAGTTTCCAAAATAGTCTTTGGTTAAGGGAGGTTCTAACCTTATCCTATTATTAGCGGCCAACTCAAATTTGGTTCCGTGGTCCATTTTCAAGTGACTTGTTTGTATTCCTGCTCGTGTTATGCATCTCTACATAAGCGCAGATAAGGACTGAAAGGAAGAAATTATCTGTGTTACCGTCCGAGTTGGCCTTTGATTTGAGTTTCGCAATTGATTCTGCTAAAAATGTGGAAAAAATTCTCTCTAAGAGGAGGCGATTCAAATCTGGTGATGACCTCATCTGAACGGGAGAAAGGAAGGTAGATTTTCGGGCCATAGCCATCGGGGAAACCAGGATTTAAAGATTGGAAGGCGTAAGATTGACTTAACATCTTTACCCTGGGCTTGAAATATTTCAGACAATGCATTGAATAAATTCCAGAAACCTGGAGACTGATGGCCTAGTGTGCCCAGCGTGGTTCACGCCTCGGTCGTGATCAAGAAAGGACTGAACCACCAGCTGCGCGTCGGGGGGAGAAATAATCTCGAACATGGTCATATCCAGAACCGAGTAGATAAGTTTTTCTCCTGGACTACCATTACAATCAACGAAAACCAAGCGGGAAGATTCTGATTCACTCCGAATCGCATTACTGTGGCTCTGCTTTTTAATGACATATTAAGCAGTTGAAAAACCCCGTTATGTTTATTTTAATAATGTTTCATGAAATTCTTTATTTTAAATTAATTGCGAAATTTCAATGCAATAATCATTGCAACAGTCATCATAGGATCATAACCCAAACCAAATTGATAGATCTGTGACCACCTCCTCACAATCAAACAAGTAATTAAGATAAACGTGGACCAGTTTCTCTGAGTTGTATCTTTCGCTTTATTTTAATTACTAATTTGATCATAATAATATTTTTTTTGTTTTTGTTGAAATTGAATTAACTCTTTTTTGGTTTTCTAATTTCTTTAGTCTCAAATATATGGTTTTGTGGGCGCCATGGGATTAATGAGACTGAGAGCATATTTAACGAAAATCATTTCAAAATTGTTGAAATAATTGGCCATCAATCCCTAGCCCCTTGGCCTAGAGTCTAGAGTCTAGAGCATGCGCCATCGGAGTGTGAAACCAGTCCAGGTGTACCCTCTTAATGGAAAATTAGAAGTTCCGATTGTGGTAGCCGATACGGTACCGTACAATTTTGGAACGAAACCATACCAAAATGTGAAGTAACAGCCTCCTGAGTCAGAATCGAAACCAAAACCATAAAAGCCATATGGTTCGGTTCCAAAATTAAAAATATAAATAAATTTGACTGATTTAGTTTCTTTGAATTCGGATTGAAATTTGCTGAAATATAAATTATTTACGGGTTTGCGGGTTGGGTTTTAAACTTTTATCGGTGATTTTAGCCTAGTTTTGTTGATTTGGATCGGAGTTGGGTGAAATATGAGTTATTTACGGGTTTTGGTTGGGTTTAAGCTTTTATTAATGATTTTAGCTTAGTTTCGTTGAGGTTGGATCGGGATTGGCCGAAATATAAGTTACTAAGGGGTTGGGTCATTTTTTGATCTACGGTTCTCCATTATTTGGTTCAACTTTCACACATCCAAAACCTTAGTTATAGAACCTCTGGAATTGAAATTGAATCGAACCATTATTGTGGTTCAAACCATGATATCTATCGGGCTTTTCCTTCCCACCCCTGTTAAAAACCATACGTACTTTATTGTAATTTAGAAATGATTGAAATTGAACCATGCATAGTATCAAGGAAAGTAACACTGCGGATTGTACAGTCGATTCACTCATCAATATAAACAATTTGACTTCAAATTAGAGACGCAACAATTATTTTGCTTGATTTATCTAAAAAATTGATACAACAATTCATCTAGTACAATCAAACGTCACGCGCTACATTGAATTTGCTACTTTTTCTTGTTCTAAAAATCAACCAAATTAAATGTTTCTAACTTGCACAAACCTAACCTATGACTTTCACATCTTAAATTTCGGGTACTGTTTCTTAATGCAGTTGGTCAAATGTCTGGAAAGACAGTTCGTGACGCATTAAATAAAACAATTTCTTTATTTTAAGAAACGTGCGTAAGAAAGTCAATAAATAATACGGCCGACCCCTTGACTATTCTAATCATCTCTGCATTAGCAGCCACTTCCTAGTTTCCAGCTGAGCTCCGGTGGTTGGGCCGATCAGCTCCGCCACCCCTATCTGACTCAGTCACTGTCGTGCCCGTCCGGCCGTCCTCATCATATCCAAAATAATGCAAAGATAATACAGAAGAACTAAGAAAAATTGGATTTTTAATTTCTAACGACGCTTCATCCAGTTGCTTCAACTTCACGTACACTTATAATTTGCTACCCCACGATTCGTTAATCGATGGAGAGTTGGGTTTGATGATGGTTTCCCATGTTAAACTCAGATTTAAAAGAGAAAAATCAGATTTTTAACGTTGTCTTCATTCTTCGTCGGAAGTTTCGGGGCTCGGAAACTGGTTCAAATCAGGCTTTTCCGGCAGCTGAGCGGAAACGGAGGTCGAAGAAAGAAGAGCTCTTTGAACGGCGTCGACTCTAGCCCCAACTTCGGTGGCTATTTTGCGTATAGAAGCGGCGGACAAATCTTGCGGCTGTTCTTCTCGGAATATAAGCTCCGGAAAATTCAAGCGGGCGGAGGGTCCCCGGAGGTGGAAGACGGCGGTGTCGTAGGCGCGGGCGGCGGCGACGGGGGTAACGTAAGAACCCAGCCAAATCCTGGACCTTTTATTTGGCTCTCTAATCTCCGCCACCCACTTTCCCCACTTCCGCATCCTAATTCCTCTGTAGGGCTTGAGCTCTCGGAGGAGCTGCCTCTGCTTACGCTTCTGCTCGGTGCTGGAGGTTGAAGACGACGAAGAAGAAACTCTGGGATAACACTCTCCCTCCATTGCTGACAGTGCTTCCGATCAAATAAAATTAAAAAAAAAAAAACGACAAGAATCCGTGGGTGAAGATGACGAAAAAGAAATCTGAAGAACTCCACTCCACCTACCAAGTTCTAATCTTCGATCCGTGAATGGAGGAGGATTATATAGGGGTATTAAAAGTGGCGCCATTTGAAGAGGTTACCACCTTTGGTTTTCTATCTAATACGACAAAATATCCGACTGTCGCCGACATATTTCATCACCCTCTCTCTCTTCGGTCTAAATTATCCACCAACTAATTCTACGTTCACCGCCACTCTTTTCTTACAAATTTAATTTCAATTTATTGACTTGATTGGACCTTATTTTAATCCATTCCTGCTTCTAATTGGATATATGTTTAGTGAAGTTGATACCCTCGGTAAGTTTATGAACCGAGTCTTATACGCAAACAGAAAACTAAATCTTGTAGTTAAATCATGAGCGTTCAGTTAAAACGTGATGTACAAAAATTGTTCTCACTCAACATGCACTGGGATGGTTGGTTGGTTGGTTGGTTGGTTGTTTGACTGATTAAAAACAAAACCCAGCCTATTACTTTACTCACCCGACTTCACGCTCGCATTGTTGGAAATCGATCTCGGTCAGACGATCTTCTAATTTTTGAAATCGAACGTGTGCAAAAGCTTAACAAGTTAAACAAACGATAGTAGACGAAAAAAAGACAATTAACACGAGAAAGAAGGAGTATATTTCATCGTAGCAACACATTAGATCTCCTACGTTAGTTAATTAGAATATTTTAATTTTTTAATGGATGAATAACAAAAGGAGCACGTTTGGGAAAGAAGGAGGAGAGCCGACGTGGACTAGAGTGTGTTGCGCCTTTCCCACGCAACTCGAGGCTTTTGGATTGTCAAACTGAAAACAACTAAAATAATCTCTCTTTTATTTTCGTCTCCACGATTGGGGATGGCAATCATCGTGATCATGATCGTTTCTCAGACATGTGGGCCAATCACTCCACACCACGTGTTTCCATCCCTGGAGTCGGTTGTGGAAAGAGAGACTTTCCGTCCACGCAAGGATCATCATTAGAAGCGCTGGTCCGACTCCGCTGGGACGCCACTGCTCCTTCCACTTGACATATTACATTTAAAAATAAGATTAGTGATAATTAAGTATGGATTAATCGCGTTTCTTTTGAATAGAGGCGCCTAACATACTTCATACGGCATGAGCTTTGGCTGATTGTAGAGAATAATAAATAATAATAAATAATTAATAATTAATAATTAAATCTCTCCAGTTCAATGGATCTGCTCCGTGCCTACACTAGCCGACTACGTACTAATTATTCAGTTAATTAATAATTAAATCATTCTAGCGCCGGTCCTATCAACTGATTACCCACATTAGATTTACAATATTCATATGCCTTGCTGTTATTTTTCATAAAGTATGACTTATAATATGAATTCGCCGGTCATTTATAATTCATCTTTCAAACTTTTTCTTTTCATAAACTTGACTATGACCTTTTTGACCTTTGCTCGTGTAAATTCTTTTGAATCTATCACGTGTCGAGCGCACGATAATTTCAAATTTTTTGAATCGTAACGTGAAAACACTGTTAACACATGTGAGATAGTAGAATTCATCTCAAAAAACTAGTTAGAGTGGAAAGAAAATCTCCCTCGCATATATTAAAAACATAAGTTCATCAAATAGACGATGTGAGACAAACATAATTATCAACAAAGACGAGTGAACAGCTTATGTATGACTCTTTTTAATAGGAAATCTGCAACCAATATGGATTGAATTGGCCATTTTTTTCAACTCACGCAATCCAACACCGAAACTAGGGTGATAATTTTCTGAAAATAACCAAAACACACGTCATTTTATGTTTTGGGTAAAAAAAATTAAACCACCCGTGTACACAACGGTAGCACGTGATGGTATGTTTAACAAAAATTATAAGTAGGAGGGTAGTTACTCATTCTCGAATTTATGATCTAAATTTCAACTTTTTCACAAATAAAAAGATTGACTGGGATAGAAAGTCTACCCTGATTAATGGATGCGAAATAAAATAGAGTAGGGTTGAATCATTGGATGAGGTTAGAAAAAAGACGAAGTGGGGTTTAGACAGAGACTTGAAGGTGGATTGAATTTGGCTCAATCTTCTGTACCAATTTCGGCTGCATCTCCTCCTACAAGTTGTTATGACTAGCGCAGATTATCAGAAAAATCAGTACTCAACCCACCAAGCAATCCCTGCTTAGTTTTCAGATTAGAACAACATCACTAAAATTGATTTTGGCATCTTGCTCTGCTTGAATTTTCTTCTAAACCAGCTTAATCCAAACTGAGTATTGCCCTAATTTCAATTAAAATAACTGCATAAAGTTATTTATTTTATTGGCATCGATCAAGTGTCCGGGCTCATACAAGAAATGTGGGCCGGATTCTATTAGAACAATGGACACGCATCCATCCTTATCGAGCTAATCACTATTTTAAAATTAAATTAACCATCTGATCACTCATTAATTGAAGGCCCGATAAGCAGACCTATCAAGACGTAGGTGCGTTGACTAGGTCTTCCGATCCTCGGAAGAGACTAACATTTTAATGTCACTTGATGTTTTTGAATATTTTAGGTGTGACGGGGAGGGCTACATCTGTTGCCATTTGCCAACTTATTATAATAAGTTTAAAAAGTAATGTAATTAATATGCCCTTCTGACTCGAGTGCAAAGTGCAAACGTTTTTAAGTTCCAATGAAAACGTTTAATCTGATCCATGCCCTAACCATGTTTGAACCAGTCGCCTGCTCAGAATATTTCCATGGCGAAGCTCTAGATGCTGAATTTGAAGCCTGACGATCATGTTTGACTCCAAGTATGTTGCCGCTGCGGCCGTCCCCGTCGGTGTTTTTGCTCTTCTTCTGTCCGTCTGTTTTTGGCGCCGTCGGCGTAGTCGATGTGAAGAAGAACCGGGAGATTTAGTCGGTGCTTCGAGGAGGGAAAATTCTCAGACGAGGGTTGTGAAGAGTCAGCCGACGACTCTTGATCGTCTTCATCAAGCTGATTTGGATATCAGAAGAAGGTCGAGTAATTCTGTTTATCCTCGTGGGGTTTCGTCAAAACCTTTTTTTAGTTGGTCAGATCATCCTTTGCTCGTCAACGATGCCGTAGAGAATGGCTGGTCGCAGTTCGCTTTCGTCGGCTATATGTCGTCTTCTCCGTCGTCGAGGTCGAAGTTATTAGGGTTGTGCTCCACCGGCGACAGCGGAAGGGAGACGAGTGTAGAGATGAGTTGGGAAGTCTGTCAAGAATCGGTCGATTTCATGCAGAAAATCAGGCTCAATCCCGGGTTAATTAAGAAGCCCACTTCTTCTCTTTCTTCTCCAGCAGCCTCTGTAATCAGAACAGCTCTGCCTTTACCCGGCCCTCCATTGGCATCCTTCCCGCAAGAAGCGTATTTTGAAATTACCATTTTATCTATTTGTGACGACAATGAATCACTTTCTACATTGAAGGAATGTGAAAGAGCGAAACTCATCCAACCAAGCTCTGAACCACCGGATTACTTTTCCGGCGGCAATAAAGTAAACAACGTCGAGGAACTTGAGGGTAATGGGAAATACGATGAAAGAGGAGAAGCTGTGACTTTGTCTATCGGACTTAGTTCGGGAGGTCCTGCTCCGTCGAAACTTCCCGGGAGTTATTCTGGAAGCATAGGATTCAACTCCAATGGCTCCGTCTTCCTAGATGGTAACAAAATCTTCTCCATGATATTTCCCAATTCAAAATCAGCTCATCAAAATTCTTTCCACAATTTTCAGGAATCAAACTAGTTTTTGAATCAGAAAAAGAAGATTGGGGAAGAACAGAGAGAGTAATAGGATGCGGGTTCGATCCAAATCAAAAGAAAGTTTTCTGCACAGTAGATTCAGAGCTTGTGCATGTAATCAACTGCAAATCAGAAGAATTCGGGTACCCTCTCTATCCAACAATGGCGGCAAACGGTGACGTGATGCTAATTGTAAACTTCGGGCAAAGCGTTTTCAAATACTCGCCGGCGCAGAGGACAGCAAACCCGTGCTTTATAGGGCCCCCATTGAATGTCCGTCGTGGAGACATCGGATACGAGGATAGCAGAGAGCTTTTCTCCATGGGGATGATAGATTCTCACTGGTTCGACAGGACCCTGAGCATTGGCTTCACCGACGATGAAGACCAGCCGTCTGATGAAATTGAACTCTTCGAAATTGTCGTTGAAGAAGCTGAAAATCTTCGAAACAAAATACCAAACTCCACACCCACATAAACATTTACAATTGGTGCATCTATTTTTGTTCATAGATACAGAAAAGTTCAAGTTTGCTGTGTAACTTGTAGAATATGATTGGAATCTTAATTACCAAGTACCAAGTAGTTCATTGGTGTTATTATTTATGTCAATGTTATTAAAGATGAAGTATTAATGTACCATGATCATCGATTATATGAGGATTAACAATTAGCTAATACCAGATAGACAGCATTGTAATTGGCAATTAAGGGAGGCAGTGGAAATATGAGATCCATTCCATCACATAGTTGGACCAATAAGGTCAAGTGGGATGAATCTTATAATGTTGATGCCTCCTCCGTAATTATATATTTAGTATATTAAATATATTATGAAATTTCAAAGCAATAGGCCCGTGTTCAACAGAAGCTTCTAGAAACCCGATGGAGGATGCTAGATAGTCTTGACTTTTGTTTCTGGGCAGCTTAGGCCCAATATAAAGCCCATGGGTAGCCATAGCTAATGATAACGAATATTATTTTAAACAATATGCTTGGGTATCAATAATAAATGTAATTAATATAATAAACTTTGAGAATCAACCGGGTTTTACTTTACTTTTGGCAATTATGGTGGTCAAGCCGTTGACTCTATTCCATAAAGGTATTAATATTTGTGAATTCATAATATTTATTTATTTATTTTATGAATTAAAAAAAAAAAAAAAGGATTGAAATTAGAAATCAAGTGGGTTTAATCAAATGTCCCAATGGGTACAAAGAGATTAAGACCAGACGTCCAGAGCTAGAAAGAAAGAGCGTGATGATGGAAGACATGCACTTAAGCACATGCTCTGTCTCCACTCCACTCACAATTACCTCCTAAAAGGATATTTTTCATGGCAGTGTTTGTTCAAGACAGAGGGTATGATGAAAACTCTAAAAAGATTACGAAATAAACATCCCACAATCAGTTCATAATACGAGTGGGGCAAGCGCGGTAGCCATGATTATCTTCCTCCCCATAGGTTGAATCTAGTTTAATGCAGTGATTGATAGGGCGAGAGAGTCAATGTTATTACACTTAATTATAGCACTAATGATTCTGGTTAATAAAGAAAGAGAGAGTTTACGACAAAATATTGAGGGTTTTAGAGAGAGAAAGAATGGTGGGTGTTTTGGATAAAAAGGAGGATGTGGGTATTTGTGTTGCGATGTAAAAGATGGTGGGAGCATGTGATCAAAGCTACTCATCTCTCTGAACATGGCAAAGAAAAAAAGGATGGAGTTTTCTAAGAGAAGCTGAGAATAAAGCTCAAAATCCAGACTCAAAAGCTGCTCCGTTTCTGTCAGCATCAGAAACCCGATAACGCCATTAGCTACAGCTGTTTAACCCTAGTTTCAGCTAATTCTACGAAAGTGTACAAAACAATCGAGAAAGAAAAGAAAAGTTAAGGTTTTTGACGACGCAAATCCCAAAAATTCAGCAACAAGTACAGTAGACTGAGTAGAGGGCCTCCAAAAGTCAAAATCCTTCTATTTTTCTCCTTTTTCAATATTATTTCCAAGCCGGTGCTGACCAGTTTCTCTGAAAGAAAATTAAGAGCAGTTGAAAGTTTGTAGTCCACCAAACAGAGATGGGGAGGAGGAGTGGGGCCGTTTTCTGGCGTTGCTTCAGCTGCATTCAAGGCAACGGTTGGGTCGCAGAAGATCTAGCAGTGAATGAGAAGTTAGGTCGAGAAAAGGAAAGATAGGGTTAGGATCTATATATCACCTTTCTTTCACTTCCGTCGGAATAAAGGAAACTGAGCAACAACAACAGCAGAGGGCATCGTCTTCTGATGAAGATTGCTTAACTTACCGTCCACATCCAAAAAGCCAAGCCCGCCTTGCTAATCACGACTTTCATTTTATCAAAATTAGGAAGCCAATTAGTTTAACCCAATCTAACATTAATCTTCCCGTGCCTTGCCCGTTAGTTGACGAATATTGAAGGTGACATTATTGGGGCGTGGACCACTTCAAGAGTTAGCCGCGTTACGTGGTTCACTTTGATTGGCCAACAGTTTAAGAAAATCTCCTCTGATGGGGCGTCACGTAATTCAATCATTTTATGTTCTGTATGTGATGTCTACGGAGTTCGCCCAATCAAAAATAACTTAAGAGTAGGTTGATTGTGAAAATTCAGTTTGTGTTTACGAGAATACACAATCACACGTCAGTCAATGGTGAAAATATAAATTAAATATTTTATTAATAAAATTTATCTTCTTATTTAATTTTTGTAAATTTTATAAATAAATCTGTGCAAATTACCAAGAGCACCCGGATTGTGTTGCAGTCTCTCTGCCAAGTTGTGTAATGAGAAGAGAAGGGGTTTGATCTGATTGATGGCCCTGCTCTATCTTACTTTAAATGCTTCTCCTATCCCACAAAGCAACCACCCCACCATGGCTGTGGCGCCTCCTCCTCTGCCTTGCGCTAACTCAGTCATGTCAATCATTGCACTGGAATTCTAGAGAGAATTGCACCAAAAAAAGAAGATATTTTGTTGAGCAGTGAGTGGTATATCAAATCATATTCTAGTATGGTCAAATTACATGCTATACATATATATATATATATATATATATAATGTAACACTCAGCCTGAGAAGTTGATTTCTTGTTACCCAGATCTCTATCTTCTGAATCAATTTCCTGCCCGAGAGTTTCCCGATTGTTTCTCTTATGACAACGCAATTTGAATTTCTGTCGACAACGGAGCAATAGTAGGTAAAAAGAGATCATAATTCTCTAATTAGTTTAATAACATAAATATCATTTTACGCATCACAAAAATAATAATTCACAATTATATCTCTTAAATATTGAAATTTATTAAGCATAACTCATATCATCTTATATACTTTAGACTTAATTATGATACATGTTGAGTTACATGGCAAGTCATTTCCGACAACTCATAGTATATTAAGCTTCAAAGGGTTGTTTATGAGGGGATTTGGTCAAATGACACAACTAAGAAGAGGTTTTAAGTGTAAAAGAAAGAAGTGGGAATGAAATGGTGTGTAGAACGTGGGGCAAGGAGAGTGTAAGTGAGGGGGTCCAGTTGATTATTATTAAGATTGGCATGTGAGTGTGGGAGACCACCAGCTGGCTCTGTCTCTAACTCTCTCGTGCCCTTGCTTTCCTCTTCTCTTTCCTAATTCCTTGCCACCACTCCCAGTACCCGTAGCCCGTGCTGGCTCGACTCGTCGTCTCTCTGTTCAAACCAACAAGAATTATAACTATTTCTATTTTGACACGAATTCTAACACAGAAATTCGTAACGTGAATTGCTCAATCTGACTTGATGGAATTCGGCACTTGGGCTATCTTCAAAACTTTGATTGGTTTAGATTATTAATTATAGAAATCGAAGCTTTTTGGCTGATTAAGGGGGGTATGGTATGGGGAGAACCCAGTGCTCGTGCTCGTGCTCGTGCTCGTGGCTTTATTTCCGTATGAGCGCGCATACGATTCCACCTCACGTGGCTCTGCGCTGTGCTCGGTTGCTATTCCTTCTTCTACATTATTCTATTCCTCCTACAGGCAACAGCTACAGCAATCTCCATGACTAACGAGCGAGGGTAGACTCGTCAGATCACTCGCAAGAGCCGTTGTGGGAGGGACGAGGGCAATTCGGGAATGGGGTGGTAAAAGTTTCACCGTTGGGGCTGGTTGGGTACGTAGTGAAGCCGTGAAGGCGAAGGAAAATGATGGTTGTTGTTGTTTAGAGCAGTTACCCCTCCAAACTCTACAGTTATGCCCCACAGCTGCTATTTCCTCCAACTACCCTTCTCTCTCCTCCTACTATTTCTTCTCTCTCTTTCTTACACTCTCCATCAGAGTGTTTTCTTAGCCTCTGCGTGTGAATCACTGGATTTCCCTCCGTTGTTGCTGTATCGCTTTCCCATTCTTAACTCCTCCAAATTCAGTCATTGCAAACGGTTTTAGACCTTCTACTGCCTTCTCCTTCCCGTTTCTTTCTTTTCATTCCCTCCCAATTTCCTCTTTCTCTCTAGCTGCTTCTTATGGAAGCCGGAGAGGATTGCTGTGTGAAAGTTGCGGTCCATGTCCGACCTCTCGTCGGCGACGAGCGCCTTCAAGGGTGTGAGGATTGCGTAACGGTTATTCCTGGGAAGCCACAGGTAGTTCCACACTCACAATGTGAACGTCGTTGTTTAATGCTCTGAATTTCTTGTAGGTTTGTTTACTGCTTTTGTATTTGGGTAATTTTGTGGTGGGAGTACTCTTTCTTCTTTTATGTAGCTCCTTGATTATTTGCTTCTAAAAGATCCAGATCCAGAAAACTATGGAAATTTGAGTGAGTTTATTCTTTCAGGTTTTTTTTAAGTTTTATCCCTTGGAAACTATATCCCAGAAGGTTCGTTCCAACTCTCTGTTCCTAAGCCATGAACTTAATGGGATTTCCAATTTATATTGTTTGAGTTACTGCAATGGGTAATTATTGCGATCATCCGGAATCTTCGGATTGCCTCTCTGTTAAAAGGGTTTGTGAAGGAGCACTTGTAAGGAAAAAAAATTGAACAGTAAGCTTGAAGTGTGCCGTTTCTTTGTCATATTTGCTGATTTATGAAGCTTAGATCTTATTACTTGGAAATATGGTACGGCTTCTCTTTCATCGTGATGCAGTTGGGATTGTTTGTGGTGGGAGAGCATCTCTTGTTTCCCTCCACCACATGGTTTTTCGCTTCATTGTTGGATTGGTTACTACTTTACTGCATTGCGTCAGATAATTTCCCGACTTGGAAATTTTTCCTTTTCTTCTCTCGTCGTTTCCCTCTACGTAATGAAGGGGCAACCTGCGCTTTTCATTAGCCATTTTAAAATTTTATTTCATTTCACGAGAAACTTGCTGGCTGCAATTTTTGTGAGAGTTCATCTTTATTTACGTCATGCAACATCAATGTGTAATTATGGTCAACAGTCAATTAAATTACTTTCATTTTTTTGCGTACCAAGGATTCAACAATTTTGGTGTTTCCCAGATTGTAATTTTAAAGTTTCTTGAGCTGGGTTTTCATCTTTCATAGTTAAAATGTTAGAATCATTGAATTATATGTTTAATACATATGGGTTAGTTAGGTGACATAGTTGTTGGACCCTTTTACAGGTACAGATTGGTACTCATTCATTCACATTTGATCATGTTTATGGAAGCACTAGTACTCCCTCATCTTCCATGTTTGAAGAATGTGTATCTCCACTTGTCGATGGATTGTTTCAAGGATATAATGCTACTGTCCTCGCTTATGGTCAGGTTAAGTTTTATCTCCAAAGTGAAATTTCTCCCATAGAGCTCAGTCATTCTCTTTATATTGTATTTTTCTTTCCCTTGTTGACATGTAAAATCTATATCAGACGGGATCTGGAAAAACGTATACCATGGGGACTGGTCTCAAGGATGGTAGCCAGATAGGAATAATCCCTCAAGTTATGAATTCTTTGTTCAGCAAGATTGAAACTTTGAAGCATCAAACTGAATTTCAGTTGCATGTTTCCTTTATCGAGGTAGGTGATTTACTTCATACACTTTCCCTTTTTTCTATATATATACACTATGAAACCCATTGCACATTCTTTTGCTCACCAAAATGATATGAGGCCTCTGATTTTTTATGATAAATTTTGAATAAGTCCAATTTCATGACAATTGAGATTAATTTTTTATTAACAACCAGTAATCTATTAACTTGTGTCCATACATATGCAGGCATGCAATATAAATCTTTCGTTATTTCTCTCAATTTGTTGGTATTTGCAAACTATATTATCTGAGGGCATATTATGTAAACGTCCTCCATTTTATTCATCTTCATTCAAACTTTTTCCCTTGGTCTTTTTGGATACTGTAAGTTCTGACATTGCTTTACGGGCTTTTTTATTCGTCTCACTTCCTGTGTGCGAAAATCTATTGGCTTCTTTTTGAAGATTCTCAAAGAAGAAGTACAAGACTTGCTGGATCCTTCTTCTTTGGGGAAATCAGAGGGTGCAAATGGACATGCAGGAAAGATACATGTCCCAGGGAAACCACCTATACAAATTCGAGAATCGTCAAATGGTGTCATTACCCTGGCAGGATCAACCGAAGTTAGCGTGAGCTCACTAAAAGAAATGTCTGCTTATCTGGAGCAGGGATCACTGAGCAGGGCAACAGGAAGTACCAATATGAACAATCAATCAAGGTAAACCGTGAACTTCCTTTATCAAAAGAAAAATGACTGTTCCAATATTACCTTTCTCTCATCAGATTCTGACCAGCGCTATCATGATTCCTTTCATATTAAGGAAAGATCATGTACTTCTTTATATTTTAGCAATTAATCGTTGAAATATCAATTCAAGTTGCCTTTATACTTCGTTTTTCTTGTTTATAAAAGCCTTGTCCTAGAATCAATTGAGGGATGGAAGTATAAAGAGGCTTGATGAGTTCATGATAAACTACTGTTCTTGTCCATTGAACCACAATCGAAATAAAATAATTCTGCGATAAGAAAGTCAATGTTGCCGGAAGAAATTGTGTAAGATTGTTCTTTTTGTTCTGCAACTATTAATATTATGCAGAGAATCAAATCTTTGTTTAATTTCTTCGTGACGGAATCCTTAGTGTTCTATTGCCTGGTTCTATCCGAAGTGAAAAAATATCACAAAAGAAAATAAAAGAGGAAATATGCTGATCGGATTCGAGAAGCGAAATGGAAATAATCCACTTGGGCTCATGAACTTATTCTTTTCTAATGATGTCCTCTTTACAATCAATTTACTATTTCAGTTCAAATTCCAACTCTACTGCTAACTGTAACTATACCTGGTGTTCATGTTTGATGTAGTCGCTCGCATGCCATTTTCACCATTACATTAGAGCAAATGAGGAAGTTTAATCCTAACTTCCCTGGAGATAGCAGTCCTATTGAAGGTATGACTGATGAATATCTATGTGCAAAGTTGCATCTAGTTGATCTTGCTGGGTCAGAACGAGCCAAACGAACAGGTTCTGATGGTCTGCGTTTTAAAGAAGGTTAGTGATACTGCCACTTTTTCTTTTGGTTAATGTGCCATCTTATTATTTCATTGATGCATTTTGTATTAACAGGGGTTCATATAAACAAAGGTCTTCTTGCTCTTGGCAACGTTATTAGCGCCCTTGGTGATGAAAAAAAACGCAAAGAAGGTGTTCATGTTCCTTATCGGGACAGTAAACTTACACGACTATTACAGGTATGAACCACAAAATAGAAATTAAAATAAATTAATGTAACACCTCAAATGTTAAAATTTATTTTCGTTAATTTGAAAATGTAAAAAAAATTTTCCAAATTAATTTATCAAATTAAGTTTAAATTTGAGTATTAAAATCATAATTTCAAAATGTTGAAAATTTATTTAAATAATAATTGAAACATTAAATGCGCGAAAATTTTATCAAAATTTCAAACAATAAAGTTGTTGGAAATTGAAATAAATGCGGAATTAATAATTCATACAATCAATTCAAAATTTAATAATTTAGTAAATTCGAAAGACTCATCTATCATTAATTGAGAATATTTAAGATTTTATCATAATTTAAATTTTAAACTAGTTTTTGTTTTAAAATTTTTTTATCTTAATTCAAAATTTAAAATTTCATTTTAAAATTTGAAGATGTTGCAATTAAGTAATAGATGTTCATCTTTGAATATTATTTTCGCAAAAACATCTCATTCAGATGATTTGAGATGTGAAAATATTGGAAACCAAGTTGAAAATTGACATGTTTTTATCTTCTTTTGGAAAAAAAGTCTTCACAAAATTTAGTGTATAATAACTAATATTTGATTTTCATGTGACGGGTAACTAAGTATACATGTTTTAATCATCCTATTTTAGTCATGAAATACAATACTTCTGCTTGCATGTAAATTAAGCCACTGTATTTTGGCAGGATTCACTTGGCGGAAACAGCAGAACTGTTATGATAGGTAATTTTTTCTTAGCTTGATTTTATCTTTAATTTTTACTTCAGGGAAATAGTCCGTAAGTTGAAACTTGGAAGTTATATCAATGTTGACATGTTTCAGCTTCTGCACATTTTAGGAAGTTTTGTAAGCTATTTGCCACTCTACTTGAGGTAATAGCTGCTTTGTCATAGGTCCTTTTCTTCTACTACGGAGACAAATTTGACCTGGAACAAAAAAAATCAATGGTTTTGCCAAATCATTGGCTATATTTGAGTTTTCAAGTGTCTCTAAAGATCCACATCAAGTTTTTAACCGTTCGCGAGCCACTTATTCGTGTCCAAATTATTGGGCGAATCTGATAATTATGTGCCTCTATTTTCCGATTTTTTTTTATCCCTATGTCTTAGTATATTAATGCTTTACCTAAGCTTTCATATATTTCCTGGTTTTAACCATGCATTGTCAGTGCAATACAATCTCAATATTCTCATTTAATACTTTATGTTATCTCATTTATGTCTCCAGTGAGAAAGCTTATCATGATAATTATTCACTAAAATGCTGTGGTTATAGCAATGAATTATGGATTGCATTCCATTTTGTTCTTCTTCAAACTTTTCCATATTTTTGTTTCTTCTATGCATTGCCAGTACCATGCAATCTCAATTAATAGTCCACGTGATTATGTTTATGTCTCTATTGAGAAACCTTGGAGTGATTATTGTTGACAGTAAGATGCTCTAGTGATAATGATATATTTATCGCATTTCAATTCATTTTACTTCTAACCTTTTCATATTTTTGTTTCCTCTGTTTCCTCTAGCTTTCTCGTGAGTTGCATTTATATAGCCATGGTAGTTGAATGCTATGTGAAATACATTTTTATTTTTGTTTACCAGCCTGTATAAGTCCTGCCGATATCAATGTGGAGGAAACTCTTAACACTTTAAAATATGCCAATCGAGCTCGCAATATCCAGAATAAACCAATTGTGAGTTTTCTTCAATTCCCTTTCTGCATTTTTCATACTTTTCATATAATTTTTTTAACTCTGGCTAACGCTAATGAATGTTTTTTTATTTTGCTCTCCTACCAAACAGGTCAATAGAGATCCCACGTCCAATGAGATGCTAAAGATGCGCCAGCAACTAGAATATCTACAGGCAGAGCTGTTTGCTCGCAGAGGAGGATCTCCATCTGAGGAAGTGCAGGTGCATGGCAATTAACATGTGCTGAGTGAATTGTTGTATCAATGTCATTCAATAGATAGAATCTTCTTATTAGTTTATACGTTTGGAGTTTGATGTAATTTGTTCATATTGATCTTTAAAATGATAAATGTAATTTTTGAACTATATGCGCAGATTCTCAAGGAAAGGATTTCATGGCTTGAAGCTGCCAATGAGGATCTTTGTCGGGAACTGCATGTGTTTCGTAGAAGATACAACAGTGTAGAACAATATGAGCCAGATACTCAAGTATGTTAACACTATTGCTTGAAATTAATATTCTTCTTATATCCAGTTCCTTTCTTATATGGGGAGCTTTAAGCTGCTTCTTTTCACTTCCTTGACTATGGATTCAAGATGTGTCCTGCTAGGCTTTTGTAATCTGTTGAGCACAACTATGCAACTGGTTCTTTATCTTTCAGGATGCTGACAGCTCCCCTGCCAAAAATGATGGGCTCAAAAGGGGATTGCACACTATGGAATCATCTAATTACCAAATAGCTGAAGGCATTACAGGTATAGCCTTTCCTAGTTTATGATTAATATATGTTTTTCATCAACTATGACAACTCATCTAGGGATCTTACTGCACATTCATCCTTTTTTAAGATATGTCTTTTTCTGATGTATGCTCTTGTATATTGTTTCACATTCATGTCTTTTGTTAAATTAATTGGAAGGTATCGGATTTTCAGGGGATTCAAAGGAAATTGATGAGGAAGTGGCAAAGGAATGGGAGCACACGCTTCTTCAAAATACTATGGACAAGGAGTTAAACGAATTGAACAAACTATTGGAGCAGAAAGAGGTAATTAGAGTTTTATATGATCACAATGCTTTGAGACAGCACAATGAAAACAACAATTGTTAAGTAGTTGACCCTATAACTATTGTTCTTGATGCTTTTTCTCCAATATCTACGATTTAGCTGTCAATATGAATCTGTGTAAACCTTTATTTGCATGGATATTCTAAGTATTAGGTCATTTAACTCTTTCATTTTCCCATTAACTGTGGGTTGGCTAACATAATATATAAACGTTTGCATACAACGGCTATGACATGTCGGAATGTTTTCAACTGAAAATAGTGCAATTTAATGATGTCTATGCAGTCGGAAATGAAACTTTTTGGTGGATATGACACTGTTGTACTCAAACAACATTTTGGGAAGAAAATCATGGACTTAGAAGATGAGAAACGAGCTGTTCAGGTTGGCATGAAATTTCTTTGGATTTTTTCAGTTTTATTTCTAATTTTTGAGAAAACTTACGGACTTGTTTCATGAATGTAGCAAGAGAGGGATCAGCTGCTAGCTGAAGTTGAAAATCTTGCTGCTTGTTCCGATGAACAAACACAAAAACTACAAGATTCTCATACACAAAAACTTAGGTCACTGGAGGCTCAGGTGGAGATATTGCCTTTTCCGAAACAGTTTTTTGCCTTGTCAGAAATGAACTCGTACAAATTTTCTGCAATTTCGTTCTAAATTTTCTGCAGATTCTAGATCTGAAGAAGAAGCAAGAGAACCAAGTTCAGCTTTTAAAGCAAAAGCAAAAGAGTGATGAAGCAGCAAAGAGATTGCAAGATGAGATTCAACTTATAAAGGCACAGAAGGTAAAATATCATGTGTGAAACCTATGCCTCTTGATTAGATTTATTGCTAATGTAATTTAATGATAGGTTCAATTGCAACAAAGGATGAAACAAGAAGCAGAACAGTTTCGGCAGTGGAAAGCCTCTCGTGAGAAGGAGCTGCTGCAGGTTGGTGTATTTGTTGGACGAGTTGATTTTCCTATAAAAAAAATATTATGTTGGTTTGAAAATTATGACATCTAAACCAAACCTATTGATCAAGTAAATCTAACCAAAGCAATTGATCAAGTGAATCAAACCAAACTAATTATTTTGCGATGAAACTAAACCAAATGAAATAAAATAAGATTAGACATTAACAGATTCAAAGGGATCAAATGAAGCCCCCCTTCTCGTTGGATTGTGACTTAGACAAATTTTTTTTGTCGATAATCTCATACCAATCAATCGAAAATTTTCTATCATCAGTTCCTATCCTAGTAGCTAGATTGTTACTGTCTTCTCTTTGCTATTGGTAAGGGGGGCAGGGGCACAGTTCTTTTTGGGAGGTTTGCCCGTTAATAAAATTCTAACATAAGAAATTGTGAAAAAAACTTCATATTCTAAATTCTTAAATATTTGACATAATATTATTGATAGTTGGTACATAATTAGATTCTATAAAAAAAAGTTAAAACTCTTCAGAAGTAATGTAGTCGACAAATTTTCATAAAAAAAATAATATGGAATAAATTGTTAAAAAAAAATAATGTATTGCATTACGAATAATTTAAGTAATACTTTGTGGGTAGTTTTATTTTGAATGTAAGTCAATTTTTAGTTTGTACTAATGAGTAAATTGAGGAAGAGGAGGAGAAAAGAAAGATATTTGAATTATCGAAGAATTTTGAATTGGAATGGGGAGAAATAGTATTACCTCGTCTCTGTTAGGGAGAGATAGCAAACTTTCGAAACTTTGCTAAACTATTGTATTCTGTGTTTATAAATACGTAAGTGTGTTTGTGAACAAGTGTTTAATTTGTTCTTGTCAATTTCACTACAAATCGTGGCAAGTCCTATCATGTTATTGGTGCAACTTCTCCTAGACTCAAATTTACATTATTGGTAAGTCTGAATCAAAAGTGACAATGGTTGTTGTCTAATAATATTCCATTTAAAAACAGTTGAAAAAGGAAGGCAGGCGAAATGAATATGAAAGGCATAAGCTGCAGGCGTTGAATCAAAGACAAAAAATGGTAAGTTTTCGATACTTTCTCATCTTTTATAATTGCCTTGTTTGATTATTTTCAATGAAACAAATGTTTGAAGCTTTCTAATAATTTTAAACGGTAGCTTGTTTTACTTTTTCGGTTGTAAAAAAGGATGTCTTATTTTCTAATATCAAAGTAATGGATAATTTCAAGCTATGTAAGCGTGATTGTCATTAAGCGAGCATGATTTTTGAAATTAGAGGTTTTAAGTTTACAGCTATCGTTGACTGATGTGAAGAAAACAACTGTATCTTTCAATCCCAATATATTTCTTTCTTTCAGGTTCTTCAAAGGAAGACAGAAGAGGCTGCAATGGCTACCAAAAGACTGAAAGAATTACTTGAGGGTCGTAAGTCTAATGGCCGTGACAACTCAGGTAGCTTCTTATGTCTATGTTATATATCTCTCCTGTTTAATGCTCCAAATAATTGTCACCCTAAAAATGCATCCTGAAAAGGATGTACAGATAGACCTCTCATATTATCCCAGTTTCTGTTCTTAATCCAATTTTTTGTATTGTTGTCATCTTCAGTTATTTCAAATGGCAATGGAACGAATGTACAGGTATTATTCTGTGTTCACTCATATTAACATTCTATATTCCAACTTTTAGACTTGTCCATTCAGACTAATTTTCCTCTCTAGAACAATGAAAAATCCTTGCAGCGCTGGCTTGATCATGAGTTGGAAGTCATGGTGAATGTCCATGAAGTTCGTTTTGAATATGAAAAACAAAGTCAAGTGTATGTATGACGTTAGCTATTAGTTTTCATTGGTAAATAAACAAGAATTTTCATTTTTCGAATCCCATATTTTCATACAGGCGAGCTGCTCTAGCAGAAGAGTTAGCCTTGCTAAAGCAAGTGGATGAGTTTGCTTCCAAGGGTCTCAGTCCCCCGAGGATGAAAAATGGTTTTGCTAGGTATTGGTTGTTCAAAAACAATACTTTGTCTGTCATGATCGTTTCTTGCTTTTATTCTTTGGATATATAGAAAAGCAGGTCAAAGGTAGTTTAACCGAGCTGCTTTTGTCCGTGTTTTGATGATTCAGAATGTCCTCTATGTCACCTAATGCAAGAATAGCCAGAATAGCATCTCTTGAGAACATGCTGGGTATATCATCTAATTCACTAGTAGCAATGGCTTCACAACTCTCAGAGGCAGAAGAACGAGACCGTGCCTTGACCAGCCGTGGACGATGGAACCAGTTGCGCTCAATGGGAGATGCAAAGAACTTGCTGCAGTACATGTTCAATTCTTTGGCAGATGCAAGGTGCATCTTTCAGCTGTTGACAACTTTTTTTTTCAACGAGGCATCAAGCCTTTTACCCTATAACAATTCTCGTAACCAGGCTCTAATTCTATATATGATTAGGATTTTTAGAAAGTTTGATGTACCCTCGAGATGCATCTATTAATGGGAGCAGAAAGTACATGTTAAGAAAGTAATCTACCCTTAAAATATATTGATCATGGATGAGCAAATCTTGCTATTTTTTCTGATAATGTACGAGCAATTCATGTGTTGATTTTCTTATTATAAACAGGTGTCAGTTATGGGAGAAGGACATAGAAATGAAAGAAATGAAGGAACAGCTTAAAGAACTTGTCGGGCTGTTACGACAGAGTGAGACTAGAAGAAAGGATGCTGAGAAGGAACTGAAACTGAGAGAGCAGGCTGTTAAAGCTGCATTGGCTACAAAAGCTTCGGTAAAAATTTTGAAATTTTATTTGGCTACAACTGATTGCCTCTTTTAATTCTGTGATTATAGGATTTGGATTTTAGTCAAAATATTGCATTGCTTTACATTTGAAACGGACATTTAACTCAGACGTCCATCTATTCAAAAGCTTAGCCCCATATCTCTATTTCCCCTGCTTTGGCATGCAATACTATCATTATTTAGGTCCCACTAAAGAGTTTCTTATGGAGATGGTAAAAATGAATTTCATGGTCAATACTCGCATTCATTTAGTGTTTTGGCTAGCTAAGCTCGAAGAAATTCAGTAGAATGAATTTTAGGCAATTTTTTCCTCTAAATTTACATCCAATGTTTAAAATAGATGTTAGAGTAGCAAGTTATGTCATTATTTATCATAATGTTGATTGACCTTTTTATCAGTAGAATTCTCGAGGTTTCTTTTTATCAAAGGTTGGTGAGTTTCATATTCTTATTAATTCAGTTAAACTTTTCAGGATCGCTCTGAACATGAAAACTCACATAATTCATTGAAACATTTTGCGGATGACATGAGCGGCCCTCTTTCTCCAATGTCTGTACCGGTTCCAAAACAACTAAAATATACAGCAGGCATTGTTAATGGCTCAGTTAGGGAATCAGCAGCATTCATAGATGAGAAACGAAAGGTTAGCTACCCACTCCTTTATTTTTGCTGCACAGAGATTTTTGTTCATTTTTCTAAGAGTAAGATTTGACGGTTATGCAGATGGTACCACTTGGACAGTTATCAATGAAAAAATTAACAGGTGTAGGACAATCTGGGAAGTTGTGGAGATGGAAAAGAAGTCATCACCAGTGGCTGCTTCAGTTCAAATGGAAGTGGCAGAAGCCATGGAGACTTTCAGAATGGATCAGACATAGTGATGAAACAATCATGAGGTCAAGGCCTCGTCGACAGGCTCTGCTTGGTGTCATGTAAATTGGTGTTTATCTCTATCTTCAACGCCCCCGAAAATCATCCATGCACTTGAGGAGAATGAGCCCAGCTTATTGCACGATTAAGCATTAAAAATAAGTGCAGGTAATGTATGATTCACAATTTGACTAATTTAATGTGATAGTTATTCAATTACCGACTTTGGCCTCAGTAGTAGATTAATATTATGTAAAAGTTTTGGGTTGGAAGAGACTAAATTCGCTTTATAGTAGCTGTCATCAAGATTTACATGAATCAAGGCCGCTACATTCACAGTAAATAGATCTTTGCTTTTTTGCTTTCAGTGTGCTATTTGTAGCAGCTGAGTATCTCTGCTTGAAGTCTTGGATGTTATGGAGTAGATTGGGTTGTGAATTTGGACATCTTGTTTCCCTCTTCTGGTACTGCTTTTGGAGCATCTTATAAAACTGTGGATGCTGCAGTTGGCCGCCCAACTAGTTGGTAGTTGTAGAGATGACCAAGGGAGGAAAGACGGATTGCCAATAACGGGTTTGGGTGTGATTTGTAGAGTTCAGTTCAGGAAAGTGTTGGTTTTTTTGTATATCATGTCAATAACAAGATAGCATTTTTTTTTTTTTTTTTTTTTTCATTTCATGTAATGATTTGGCAAATATACTCTGATTTATTTGTAAACCTTGCTTACATATATCATTGTAGACTATCTATCTCTCTGTTTTTTTTTTTTTTTTTGGTATTCCCAGAACATATACTTTTCCAGAAGTACAGTTTATATTCTCACTCTCTCCTTCTCTCGACCTTCTTCGGCCACAATCTGTCAAAACACCATTAAGTAGCCATTATTTTAAGCCACTTCAGCATTGCTACGAATCAATCCCCACTTTACCCATTCCTTAGAAGAGAGAATTGGACATGTCAACGCACCACCCTCCACCAAACACAACGTCTCTCGTCTACACAGCCACTGCCCAGGCATTGACTAAACAATTGATTAGTGGAAAATGGGAACAAATGAAAGTTGGATTCCTCCCCAACATCCCACTATCTTTTCTCATTTTACACATCCAAAATTCCTACAAAACTACAAACAACATAATTGCAATTTGCATTATAGAAAACGATTCATCCGCCACCAAATCCACCATTTTCGTGCCTTTTCATTTCAAACAACTCGATCCACTTTAAAAAGAACACACTATATATTATATGTTTTTTGGGTAGCGCCACTGTGAAAGCGCAGCCGCGAATCTTCTTGGAGACGGTGCGTTGACTATCGGTGCCCTACTCTGATTCATTATAGAGCTTTTCGAATTTTAAATTACATGAGCGCTTTGAACCGTTGGATGAGTTGACTTTTCTCATCGCGATTCAACAGCCGTTGCTGCTTCCGTGATCGAGTGGGCATGATTGTGATCGTTCTCGTAAGTTACAATCAGCATCCCTGGATCGTCTACGGCACGCTCTACGTGTTTCCTTGCCGGGCAGCCTCTCACACTACTGCACTTGTAGTATCCCCTGCATCATTTGCAGAGATCCGAGTTAGGGTTTGAGTCACCAACCGAGTGAGAGGTGGTACGTAAAGGAAAATCGGTGGTTGAGACGTGATAGGTTTCTGACCTTGGATGAGGAGAGCCTTTGATGGGTTTTTGGCCATACTTTCTCCACGAATAGTCGTCCGCCGGAATATCGGCCATTTTCTGGCTCACTGCCGGAATTCTGACCACTTTCTTTATTCTATTTTTTCTGCTTGGATGAATCACTTTCTCCGTTAGAAAATTAACCAAGAAATCAATAACTAGTGTCCACTAAAACCAGTGTTTAAGAAAAACAAAATCAATGAACCTTTTCTTTGAACAGTGGCATCGGGAAGAAGGTGAGCCACATTTGACAGCAGCATCATCCATGGAGTTACACTTCCTCTTCAGCAAAGACGAAGATAGTGGAGGCTTTCCAGAAGACGAGGTAATTTGAAAACCAGAAGATAACGAAGGTTGGAAACCCTCGGAATCCCCTGTTAGCGACGAAATATACGAATTGGCAGCAGAAATGGGAGTCGAAGAGGCAAAAGTAATAGTGGTAGCAGTCGCCTCCTTCATCTCTGCAGACCCTTTCTTCACCGCCACGTGAGAGGAGATGATCTGGGGTTGGAAGGTGGGTGGATTGTGAGGCAGAGGAGGTAAACGCGCCACCGGTGTCCGAGAATAGGCCTTGAAAGCGGAAACTTGGTCCGTCTTCTGCGGCTGTTGCGGTGGAGGAACCGTTGGAGCCTTCCTGAAGCGAGCGTGGCCGGTTCTATTACGATCCAGTAAGGAAATAACCTTCTTGAACTTATCGACCACCGTGTCCGCAACTTCGTCGACGCTCAAACTGGAAGATGGCTCTTGAAACTGAGAATCGGATCCATTAGATATCAATCTGAGAAAATTCTCAACCCCCTGAATACCAGCAGAGGCCGCTTCTTGTACCGCGGAGACGGCCGAAACCTCCTCCATTTTTGCGGAGAAACCGTTGCACCCAAAACCCACCATGAGCTCCACAGCCATGGCTGCCAATACCACCCCAACGAAGAGCAAAGATTATGTGTATATATATACACACGCGCAGAGGGTTGAGATTAAAAAAAGACGAGAGAAATTTGAAAGACGTAAAAGAGGATAAAAAAAAAAAAACAGGGAGAAAGGAAAGGAGATACGAGTCAACCTGATGCCCTCCCAACGCAAGGCATCGGATAACTGACCCGTCGCTTCTAGTCCATCTGTCGTCAAACTCGTCGGCCAATCACATCCTCCCACGCAGAAAATACTGTCCGTCATTGAGCAGAGGTGGGACCCATTAATGAACCGGTTGGGAAAGTGTGTGAAATTAGGGGATGAGGTCAAAAGGTGGAGAGAGCCGTTGGATTGACGACTCAGTAAAATCAGGAAAGAGAAGCGCTTTAGTTGGTGACAGAGAGGAAGAGTTGACTTTTACCTTGCTTCAATGCAAAAGCAAAAGTCATCGAGGTGGTGGGCCCAACCGCGTTCGGCTAATTTTACCTCTCTCTCTCTCTCTCTCTCTCTCTCTAAATACAGGCTTATCTTTACCAAGTACAACGCTTAATTACTAATTACAGATAATCATAATCACCGGCAACCGGAGAGAGAGGCAGGAAAATGGTCCGTCTGAGGCACGTCACGTCACCTGGGAATGTGATGCGTTTGTTTTCAAACCCTCTGAACTTGCTTTGTTTCTCGGACTTTATGAGAAGCGGGGCCCACCACCATCATAATTCATTCGTTCTTTTCTTTCCCATCAAGCATAGGCGGTTTTTTCAAACTGTGTTTAACCCAACTTCAAACGAGTATATTAAGCGCACTAGGACTTGTAATCTGGTCAAACCATCGTTGACCCATTTTATTGCTTTTACGAAATACAATAGTCACGATGGAGGGTTGTTTGAGTTGCGTGGAGAATTGGGAAATTGCAAAGAAATGGAGTGAAGCAAAGTTTGTGTCATGCTCTTCTTTATTTGGGTTTCGAGAAAAGAACTTGGAGGTCAAAGTAAGGTGCAGGAAAAGTCAAATTGGTTTGACTATTTGCGTTGCATAAATGACTCGTCTTTTTATGGGTGTGATTGCATGAGATTTTGGTACCAATTTTCTATTTGTTTGAATGAAAACCAAGCTTATCCAATTAGTTGGCATTCTTTGGGTCTTAATTTACGAACTATTTATTGCATGAGGGGAGGCCCTTTGTGGCTTTGAGACTCAACATGGGCTACCCGTTAAAGTCACATTCGTCCATTGCTTCTTTGCTTTCATCTCTCTGTCGCCTAAGATTCTTCAAATCAATCATTTTTACCTTAAAAAATGTTTCTTTAGTTTGTTACTTTCCAGTTTACTATTATCTCTTCAAAAAGCAGTGAAAAATCAGTTCAAAGTAGATAATGTTAGCTTTAGTTTCATTGGAAATATCCATCAAAGACGGTCAAATTTAAAAGGAAACCAAGTGTTTTTTTTCTGTCACGTGGACAAATAATGATTGCCCTGAGGTTAAGGTTTGACTTAAAACTAAAGATAAGTTAATCTCTCTCTCTTTTTTTTTGAATTTACTGGGATTAATTCTATCTTAGATACTCATGGATTTATTCAAACTTCTAAAGAAACATTGGGAAGTGAATAACATATCCATACAAGAATCAAGATGCTTTTCGTTTCATTTTATATATATATATATATATATATATTTTTTTTTAAATTAAATTTTTGTATTAAGAAACGTTCATTTGAGATATTCTTTTTAACTTTTAATATTTAAATTTTATTTTACAGATTTTGTGTTATTGAAATACTATATTGTATTGCTTGTGGCACTTAGATATTAAAACATATCTTTCCGGAAAGACTAGTAAATGATTTAAGTATTTGGATATCTTGGATTTTTCATATTTTTGAGTAAATAAAAAGTGTAAAAGAAGAGGACTAAGTTTGTGGTTCTATCTTTAATCAGTGAGTGCCCACTTCCAATCCTCAGTCAATCCCCTCTTCCCAATGAAATATTTTCAGTAAGAAGGCGTCTTATCAAGCAGTTACTTTTGTCCCCTTTTGACAGATCGAGACAACTCCCACCGAGTTCCCACTTGCGAAAGAGCAAAACTCAAAAAGAATTGCCTGTAGCCATTAATGTCCGAGGTAAAGATTGCCCAGAAACGCCGCGAACCCATTTGGAAGAGGAAACCGAAAAACAGGAGTTTCCATTTAATTGGGAAAGAAGAGAAGAGATAGGAGCTGATTCTCTGTATCACCATAGCTGTCCAGTAGACAAGCTTATCTTTTTCATCGTTGGACGTTGGGACCTCATCTCTCCTACCGGACCAATTATTTTTCACTCAAACGCCGCTGCTGCCTCAAAACTATAAATTTGAAAAACCCAGAAAGAAAAATAATGAATAAATGAGTGACAAAGGTCCCATGTTGTTTTAAAACGTTGTGGTTCTTCCCCGATTGAAGTATTTGTCTGAATCAAACGTCATTTACAAGCATAAATATTGAGTCAACCCCACCCATTTGCATCTCATAACTTCGTCAACAATTTCCTCGAACTCACGGTTGACTTTAGGAGAGTTATCCTGGACTGGACAAGTTCTTAGAAGTTTCGTAGCTTCTTCCTTGTTATTGGGTGACGAATTCAGCACAATGTAAACTTGTTTCCATGGAACTTCATTTTCTCCATCATGTCAGTAGGGTAATCTTGTTATAGTAGATTTGCCCTTTCGTCCTTCTTTTCAGTTGGATTCTAAAGCAAGCTCCAAACCATGGCGATCGCTGGAATTCACGGCCGAGCTCTTGACATCACTGGTATTTATCGATTTAGATATACCCAAATCTGTTCTCAAGTCTGTTTCCATCTCTCTCACTTTTTCATGGTTCTTTAGTTGTTCGATGCTTGAACTTGGTGGATAAACAATGGAGTGTAAGACAGGATTCTTATGTCTCTCTTCAATGTGGAAGCTCCAAGTGTCGAACCAAAAGCTGCGCAGGTGAACGCTGACTAGTACTTCTCCCTTATTCTTCTTCTTCTTCTTCCTCTCTATTTCGCCAGAATTTGAATTGGAATTGTAGATGGAGGCATAAACCCCACATTCCAGGAGAAATTTTCGTTCACCCTCATCGAAGGTGTTCAAGAACTCCGTGTTGTTGTTTGGAATAGCCACATCGTCGCGAGCGACGGGATCATTGGCTGCCGAAGGTAATGAAGTAATTCATTTGATCTCCAGATAAAGACCTGCTTCTAAGAGTTCGTCTCGCTTCCACTTACAGAATAGATATTCAGAACGTTCTTTCCCACGGCCATGAAGACACTACTTGGTCTTTGCAGAGCAGTCATGGCAGGTGAGCTTGCTGTAAAAATTTCATCTTGCATGGCTCGCAGCTCATTCAATGTCTTCAGCCACTGTCAAAGCCTGTAGTTTCTCTAATTAAACTCCTCATTTATGCAGTTATGCAGGCGATATAAGGCTCATTCTTCACTTTCCAAATGCTAATGTAATCTCATTTTCATTCTTTAATCTGTTATTGTCACCAATTTTGCCATTTTCTGAGGCCCCGTTTGATACACGATGCAGGCGTTTCCCGCTGCTCAACCTCAGGCAGCTCAACCGGTAATTCTGTCTCAGCTTCTTCCGTACGGTTCCTCGCCCCAGCAAGCTCTGAATCACCAACCTGTAATCCCGGGCTATTCCATCCCCTACGCTCATATGATGTATTCTCCTGATCCAAGAATGCACATCCCATTCCCGTATCCAAACACTCCGATTGCTGGCTATCATCACGGGACCCGGCCGCCTGCTTTTCTATCCTATACATCATTGTCCTCCTCTCCCCCAAGCATGGCCTTACTATCGTCCACCGCCGGGTATGATTTAATTTTCCGTTTGCAGTCATAGAAAATCATGCTACTAAAATTGGCCACGCTGAATTTTAATTTGTACTAATGGAGAATGTGTCCGTACATAAATGGCAGATAGTTTGTTGTATTATAGTGAATGGTTTGTCACTTCCGGGAAATTCGATGGCTGGAATCTAACATAGAAATAAAATTAGATTGGTAATAGATGGATGCACAAAACGACTTCACACCATTGTTCGAGACTGACCCAGAAGTGACAAGAAATGCTAATCGCTTTGACGCCGAATTGGTAGTTGATTTGAAATTTGCTCTCCCCTGGTTCATCTCCAAGCTCCTCAGGCTGTGGCAGCCTCACTGGTTCTACCGTAGTAAAAATCCCTCATTTGTATCTCCAAATCCAACATGGTCGAGGTCGAAAACCTCAAGGATAGGATTTAACTGAACAATAGGCAGCTTCTTTCAACAGGATTTAACCTGTCATCGTCGTCAATGCCTTAGTCCCTGAGTTTCGTTTCTGCTAGCAGGGGTAAGATTTTATTCGAATTCAAGGCATGCTCATGTCTTCTCTTTTGCAACAAATGATTCATACATTCAGCAATTTTAGTCTTTTAAATATAACATATTTAAAATGGGGCTTCTAGATTTGAGAGAGAAGGGCGTGGGGCCAAAAATGTCCACGTTGCAACAACATTTAAGTGCAATTAGACCACTCCAACTATTTAGTACCAGTCCCTCTGAGATCAATCGAAAGAACGGAGACCAATAAATTTCAGTACCAAAACCAGTGGACAGTGGTTCAAGTGCATCAGTCTCCATTAATTGCTGGGTTGTTCACCAAATAAGGAAGATTGCTATTGCCAATTAAATAATCCACTGCAACTTCATAGTCATAGGATTACCTCCAGTCCAAGGAAGAGCATTGGTCAACGTCCATATTTCTGGGCAAAGTTCTACTTATATATAGAGCATCAACCTCCAGGAAGCAGATAACATGCAAAATATCTAATCCTACGACATAATGTGGAAGTTAAGTTGTCCAGTGTAAAGATGTATGATCACTAATTCAAAGAAAGAAATTAAGCAGACAACATCTTCGTTGGTTCCGATGAACAAATAAACTTTCATCCAGCCCCGAGGAATTAACCAATAAAATTGTCATTCAAATCAAAGTGGACTCCACAATGTAAAGTTTAACACAGATATAATGTACATCAGGAAGTCAAGAACAATAAGATATTTTATTCTTGAAATATTCATGGAAATTCAAATCATGATCAGGGATTTAATAATTTCATGTAGCTAATATCTTTCTTCGTAGAACACCAAAAAGTTACACTACTTGCTACAATACATCACAAAACCCTTTGACTATGGGTGAATCAAAATGAACAAGCACCTTAAAAACCAAACAGATTCCTGTCAGATCAGCACAATAAATGATATACATCTATGTATACATACAGCACTCGAAATGAGGACATAAGAGTAGGGTCGTTTCCAGGAGGATGATGTTACCACTCACATCATGTGTTTGAGTTTTCTTAAATAAGCCAGCCACGGGACTAGGATAGCCCTACCAATGGATTTGGGTAGGTCATCTAAAGATAAACGACCAGTGGTAAAAAGATGACAATATACAAGGTTATGGGGCTCAACTACTCATTTTTCCAAATCATCAAACACCTCACCACGGACAATAAAAAAATAGCATATTTAATGTTAAACCAATAAGAATATAATGTCTCAAGATTCAGTTGCCTGACCTTTCATAAAATAGCCTAGATGCAAAGAAATTAGGTAAAAAACACACGATGAAAATCTGTTTCATGCATTTTATTTCAACACCAATGGTAATATTAGGAACATTCTTAAATTCATGATGGACATGATGCACAAACTTGTACTCCCCCCCCAAAGGAAATCTTGAAAGAAGTTTTGTCAACAAAAGGAGAAAAAGAAGTATGAATTTTCACTTCCAAGAGAAAAAAAGAAGCACACAGTATCAGGTTAAATACACTAACTCAATTAAATTCAAGGCAATAAAACAAGAAATCAATTTTATAGGAAATCCGTGATCAGATTTCTGCAGACTGTTTCGAATTCCCTATGTCTAATTCCTCCTAGAACCACTATGGCTACCAGACCACCTTCTCAAGGTGGAGGCAACTATACTCTTCCCAGACAATCGGCCTAACCTGGATTTGAGTGACGATGATCTTCCAGAGCTACTCGATGCAATAAAAGGAGCAGCATTTTGGTTTGGTACAGGAGGGAATTCTACAGCATTATCCTGTGCCCCTCCATCGCTGGCCCTTGCTTCTTGATGCTCAGTTTCGCCAGTATCCAGATTCACAGCGAGTGACCCCCTAATTGCCCTCAGCGTATCTGCTCCTTCGGAAGTCACTCCTCTGCACTTCTTGACTTTCACTTTTACCAAATTTGGGCATCCTTCAGCAAGAGCTTCCATACCATGATCCGACACAGGGCAGCTCTTAATGCAAAGTTTCTTCAACGCCACACATTTTGCAGCGATACATGAAATTTCGGCATCACCTACTGTATCACTCGCACACAAGGCCAAACGCTCTAGGCTTTGACAATTCGACGCCAACATTTCCAGACTCACTTTCGTGGGATTCACACCTATAAGAACCAGCTCCTGAAGATTTAGGCAATTTTTTGCAACAGCAACTAAGCCCGCGTCCCCAATCCTATTCGCCTTCCATCCATCAATGTGTAGCTTCCTTAACAGTTTGCACCTTTCCGCAACGGACACGAGCCCCAAATTGGTACACTCCGGGGTCTTAACAAGATGGAGAATCTCCAGATCCACACAATTAGAGATCGCTGCAAGACCAAGATCACTTACCTGGAGCCTCTCAAGGTGAATTTCGACCAATGCTGTTACTCTGTCTCCAATCACTTGGAGCAGCTTATCCCAGTCACCAGAACACCTGAAGAGTTTCAGAGTTCTGAGATTCTTCGCGCCGATGATTAGAGGACCAAAACACTGTCCATTGTACAGTTCCTTTAAGCAAATGGTTTTGAGAAAAGATGCAGCCACGCCAGGTCCAATCAGCTCTGCCGCGGACTCGGTGATTCCCCGTAGTCGCTTCACCGATATTTCTTCAAGAGCTGAGCAGTTATCGAGGACAGCGTTCATTCCTTTAGCTCCAAATGTGCAAGATCCACAAGAGAGCTTCTTCAGGCCCTTGCAGTTCTTGGCGAAAGCGGCCATACCTGTATCTGTCAATTCGCGGCAAGCACGGAGCTTTAGGCGCGTCAAATTCAAGCAGCCTAAAGAGATGAGAACGAGCGCGTCATCACCAATGCTCATGGATTTACGGTCACACTTGAGAGCCAGTTTGGTCACAGCATCGAAACGAGAAAATAGGGAAGGAATCCGGAGAACAAGATCCGACTCAGCGTTGAGTGAAAGACGGTGACGACTCTGTCCCTCAATTCGGAGCCACCGCCGGCACACAAGGGAGCATCGTTTCCGATCAGCTGAACCTAGATATTGAAAAATGCAAGCCAAGCACTCATCAGGAAGATTAGAGATGTAGTCGGAAACTCCATCAGCTATTTCCTCGATTGAATCAGCTTCCAGACGCATTGTGTTGATCGGGAACGCCGATTTGATCTTCGATCGTAGGTCGTCAGAGTTATCGCGACGGCCTTGAATGAAGACCGTCGAAGCGGATTGGCCCATCCAGGAAAACTTGGAAGGAAACGTCGAAAGCACCTTGCTTCGGCTTCTACGAATCTCCGGCGCGAAGCATGGGGACAGTGAGAGAGCGTGGAAGGATCCCGGCGATGGCCAAGACGACGGACTCGAGAGGGAATTCCAATGGCCTTATTTTTTCTGAACCGTCTTTCATTTTTTATTTTTATTATTTCCGTCTTCAAATAGAAGAGTCACAATCACAACACCCACCTCAACAGTGAGGGCCAATCCAAAGCGGGTAGCCTCACATTAATTTCGTGGAGCCTCGCTTGCATTGGCTGATATGTCAATTTTCTCACCCACTTTCGCCCAATGAAAAGAAGTTGATTTATTTGCTTTAAAATATATTCAAATTATTATAAATTGCAATTGCAACCTTATATTTATTGATTTAACCAGGCGCATCTTAAATTAGACGTATTAGCATTCAAAACTCAAAATGTATTCACCTACTTCCATTTCAACCACTAAATTATATAAAAAGACTTGCAAAGGAAAAATTATATAGAAATGAAAATTGGGCCTGCTGTAGAGTAACCCAAAATCAAAATGGGATGTTTGTGATGGGGCTTAGTTCATCGTGAATCATGTTCCTACCAAACACCGAAATTTGTTAGGATGACGCACTGATCTGCTGCGACAAAAATAGAGGCATTCTTCTGCAACGACGGAGAAGAGACTGCAAAGCTTGCAGGGGAATGGGCATGGCGGAAATTCAAAAACATGGTCAAGCTCCCTCTCCACACAGGAAGCTAGAAGTAGAGTCAGGGAGAAGACAAAATTCTGATAGCCATGATGATTGAAGTTGGACTGACTGTGGCCGGTGGGGCTCGATCACTGGTTGAAGAAGAAGAAGAAGAAGATCAAGATCAAGGTGGACCTGGACCTGGACCTGGACCTTCACTGATATGATCCACTGCGGTTCTACGTACGATCAATCTTTTGGGTTGGACTTCTGGACTTGCGTGGTCCCATCACCCTAGGATTAACTAGCTGATAGCTGATAGCTGATGGATCGAAATAAGTAAAGGCTTTGCATGCTTCCTTCCGGCCATGATTGATGGATCCCTCACTGTTCTTTGACCTGACCACTGCCGTTTGAATGTCATCACCTTCAAATTATATTATTAGAATTTCAATTTTATTTTAATTTAATCCTTATTCTTCGCTCTCCTCTATCTGGGAGGAAGAGCCAGAAAGTAAAGCAAGAAAGCAACGTTTCGAAGTGAAAGCCAGAGTCAGTGCGTTCAGTTTTTGGTTAAAATACCATCGAATAACTGCATTCTTTCGTTCTTACAGAGACCCGGCTTTCTCTCTGCTTTCTTCCACGCGGCAAACTGGATTGATATAGAATTTTCCAAACACGCTGTCTTGATTATTTTGTCGCTTTCTGGATGAACTGCTGCAGAAATATTTTAATTCTGCGCAGTACGTCTGGTTTACGAGTTTTCGTCTGGCCTGGCATTGTTCTAGTGTCTGACCCCTAACACTACTACATTAAGAATAAGCCTTGAAAGGTGAAAGTTTTTATGATTGTAACTAGCATAAAAATGGATGAACATTCGTTCCACGAGACGTTTATCACTTTTATTATACACAAATTTTTCGAGGTAAAGAGTGCTTGCAGTTCAGCGTAGATGTCCGTGCATGCGGCTGCTTGTGTTTTTTGAAAACTATAATCCAACAATTATTTTTGTTAACTAACTTAATTTATTTTGTTACTCACTTTATAATTTAGATTTTTTTTTTTTTTTGGTATTTTCCCATTTTATGACAGTGGACATTACAGATATACTTTCTGCTTGCATAAACTTCGATTTTGCAATCCATAAAAATGTGGAGGGGATCAGGAGGCGTCCGTTAAAGTAGGACGTACTGTGGATACGACAAATGCCACGAGTCGACCCACGATTGTTAAATCTTGTAATCTAGCCCATTACATCAAATCTTTGAATAAAAACCAAAACTTAGGGTTCACATTTTACATTTCCCACTCCTAGAGTGAGAGAGAGAGAGAGAGAGATATGGCCGAGGCTGTGCTTGTAGCTGGCAACTCTGTTTCAGCGTCTCCTTCTACTTAACCTTAAAATGGTCGTAGACCCAAAACTCTTCTTCTCGGAAGAAGATGGCTCGGTTTCATTCGAACTCTGCAATTCTTATGGAATCTCTGTATTGCTCAGAAGAGCATTGGGAGGAGGAGGAAGAAACAATGGAGTACTATTTTGATAATGAAGTAAGGGGACGCTATAACTGTGATCTGAATACTATGGAAAACCCAAGAATCTTCTTAGAACAAGACCTTTTCTGGGAAGAAGACGAGCTAGTCTCTCTACTCTCAAAAGAACAGCCTAATAAACTCCACAAACACCTACTCGCCGACCAGTCTCTCGACGGAGCTCGGAGGAACGCCGTCGATTGGATGCTCACAGTCAGCGACCACTATTGTTTTTCTGCTCTCACTGCCGTTCTCTCCGTGGACTATCTCGACAGGTTTCTCTGGAGCTTCCACTTTCAGAGAGAAAAGCCATGGATGACCCAGCTCGCAGCCGTGGCTTGTCTCTCTTTAGCTGCGAAAATGGAGGAGACCCACGTTCCGCTTCTTCTAGATCTTCAGGTATACAGTATTCCTGACGAGAATTTCTAACAATTTGAAATGGGTTCAGTTTAGTTCATTGTTTATCGCCTATGGTGTGTAGGTGAAAGAGAGTGGGTACTTATTCGATGCGAAAACGATAAAGAGAACGGAGATTCTGGTGCTCTCGACTCTTCAATGGCGGATGAATCCTGTAACTCCACTTTTATTCTTAGATTACATAACGCGAAGGCTTGGGTTAAGGGATCGTCTCTGCATAGAATTTATCAGACGGTCTGAGCAAATCCTTCTCTCCATGATTACTGGTAAGAACGATCAAATTCAACCAACTTCCAGTCTGAGTTTGTCTAGTTTGCGAGTTCTCATCCTTTTCATATTTTCCAGATTCCAGGTTCACGTCGTTTCTTCCATCTGTCATAGCCAACGCCATTGTGCTCCACCTTGTGTGTAACATAGAGCCAAGTCTTGCGGTTGAATACCAAAATCAACTGCTTCGTATTCTCAATATCGACAAGGTTGTCTTTTTCATCCCAACTCTATTGATTTGTCTTTTATTCTCAAATATTTTTTACCATTTTAAGTATTATCTTGCTTTATTGCAGGCCAAGGTAGACGACTGTTACAGGCTTATTTTGGAAAATGAAACCAGCGGAAGCAGCCATGACCACCATTGGCTGAAGCGCAAGTTCGGTTCTTTACCAAGCAGCCCAAACAGCTTGACGGAACTTCATTTTAACTCGGACAGTTCGAACGAATCGTGGGGAGTGGCAACATTATCAGATCCACCCACTCCCGAGCCACTGTCGAAGAAGACAAAGGTTATTCATGGTCAGCTACTGGTCCCCCTGAAAACCCACAGTAAAGCTGCAGATTTACTCGGCATTCCTCGCTAGTTTTCTTCAATTTAGTCCTCGCTATCTCGTTTCGCAGTGGACCCGAGAGTACTACTGTACGATCAATAAGATATCAGCGCCATTACTTGCGAGCTCTGCGATTGCCAGCCCAATAAATTCATATTCTTTGAGAAGTATGGAGGTGGGTTAGGAAAATCAAAGGCAGAGATGAAATGGGTAGGCGTAATCTCTCTTTATGAGCAATTGTAGTGGAAAAAAGAGAAATATTTTATGACTAAGAACGTTAATTAGATTAACAGACAAGTGTTTAGTATTCTGTAAATATTATTTTTATCAAGTATTTGTTTGGAGAATCAAAATTCTAGTCCGCTGAACTTACCTCAAGTAACGAGTTTAAAAAATGGCCAAATTGAATGAAATCGTCAAGTGGGAAACAATCCGATCTGGTCTTTGTAAAAAGCTCATGATAAATAGACCAAGTAGCAGCCAATGAGAAGCATTTGAACAGTAAAACAGGGGTCTGTAATATTTTTATAATTAGGTTGTCAGTTGGAAAGATGAACACACTGTCGGCCATTGCATCATTAAGGAATTAGATTTACTTAATCTTCGGTCAGTTTGACCTCGTGGGAAGAGCCATTATTATGTTTGAATTTGCCCAATTCCTTCCGATTTTCTCCATAGCAAGCTTAGGAAGGCAATATCTGGTTTCCTCATATAATGGAGCCTAGTCTGCAGAGCAGAAGAGAATACTGTTCTTGAGATGGAAAGTCGATGATGAAAAAAATGGATTAATGGCCGAGCCAACCCTCTTCCAGGCCACATGGAAATTAATTACATACTTGTTGTATATATGCTGTCTATTCGGACTATAATTGACCCATTATTAGAAAGTCTTAAATTATTATTTACAGCTTCATTTTTTAGCCAAAGAAAAAGACAAATGGCCTTGGTAAAGATGAGATCAAGTAAGTTGATGACAGTGAAGAGAAGACAGCCATGGAAGGGCTGCATGTGCTTTCCACGCTTTAAATCTCGCCCCAATCATAACTTGCTTTGTTCTTCGATCTTTTGCTGCATCGGTTTGCCTTTGGATCAAGTCAATAGCCTACTATAATTGCTTTCATATTTACTTTTTATTAGGACCCGTAAATATTGAATCCCTTAATATGACAGTATCTATGGTTTTTTAAGTGTTTGAGAAACTTTGGACGACTATTATCATAAACAGAACACAGATCTAAGTAATGACAAGAAGTTTGGGAGGGTCTGAGCTGCATTAATGCAGAAGAAAAGTAGGAGATGAGAGAGAAAAAGAAGAGAGAATGAGTCTGGTTTTTTCTTCTTTTTTCTCAACTCTGCTCTTTTCAACTCGGCGAAGCCTAACTTTTTTGACCCACCCGCCATTGTTGCTCCAGAAGAAGAAAGGGAGCCACTTGGGTGCGCTCGCCCTCACACTACCATCATTCACCATTGAGTTTCTGTAGATGGGCTTCAAGTGGGTCGTCATTATGCCAACGAGACCCAGTAGAAATTTCAAAAGCACCCATTTTGGTCTGGTCGTGAGTCGAGTGGGGGCAGTGATTAAGGAAGGGATTAAGCAATCATAATCATTGAGTTTGTTTTTTTTGGAGTTAGTCATCGTCCTAGGCCTATTAGAAGCCACCGGACACCCAATCGCCATTCTTATCCCTTCTAATACTTAGGCCATTGACATCATTCATAATTATCTCTTGTCTTGGTTCTATATGCATGGAAGCTCGAGTATGAATGTCAGGATAAACACACGTCATCATTACATGTTGTCATTATCACTAAATGTTTAATTTATTAATCAACAAAATGAGTTTATATTATTCCATGGGTAAGTATAAATTGTTAATTGGAACTAAGGGGCTCCTTCAAATAAGAGATTGTGCTAGTGTTTTACAACGGGGGAGGGGAGAGAATCTAACTTTGATTTGATGATGTGATGAAATCTGGTTTATCGATTTTTGGAGTCCGAATTCCCCTATAAATTCCAGACGCCGGTTTGTTTCTCTGGCCGTTTGTAGCATTCGAAGCGAACCCAGAGAGAGAGGCGGAAGAGAGAGGGAGAAAGATGGGAGGTTGGGCCATAGCGGTGCATGGCGGCGCTGGTGTCGACCCTAATATCCCGTTTGAGCGTCAAGAGGAAGCCAAGAAACTTCTACGTCGATGCCTTGATCTTGGCGTCTCCGCTCTTCGATCTGGTCTTTCTGCAATCGATGTCGTCGAACTCGTCGTATGACTTCTCTGTTCTGAAGTTTAATTTTCTGTTACTTGAAGTTGACATTGAAATTGCCAAAACGGAGAAATGTGTTTGTTGCTTCTGATTTGATGTCGATCGTGCACGTTTTTCGCTCAATGCCGTTTTAATGGTGAATGGTAGTTATCGAAGAATCTTTTTATTCTTTTAAAACTGATCAATGGAACTGAGTCTGATATATGGATGAACCAAAGATACATATCATCTTTTCTGCGTTGCTTGCAGGTTAGAGAATTGGAAACTGATCCACTGTTCAATTCGGGACGTGGATCGGCACTGACGGAGAAAGGAACGGTGGAAATGGAAGCAAGCATAATGGATGGGCCTAAACGGAGATGTGGCGCCGTTTCCGGCCTGACCACTGTTAAAAACCCAGTCTCCCTCGCTCGTCTTGTCATGGACAAGTCGCCGCATTCCTATCTCGCCTTCTCCGGCGCCGAGGAATTTGCTTGGAAGCAGGGTGTTGAACTAGTTGACAACGGCTATTTCATAACGGAGGAGAACGTCAGAATTCTAAAATTGGCAAAAGAAGCAAATGCCATTTTGGTTTGCGCTCTAAAATCCTAATAACTATAGTCCTTCCAATGCATATGCAATGGGATTGATTAATATATTTATTTTTCCGATCAGTTTGATTATAGAATCCCGGCTCTCGGTGTTGAAACATGCAGCGCCGGCGTAGAGAGTCCCTTGCAGATGAACGGACTACCGGTAAGCGTGTACGCACCTGAGACGGTGGGGTGCGTGGTAGTGGACAGCCAAGGCCGTTGCGCGGCGGCCACCTCAACCGGGGGGTTAATGAACAAACTGAGCGGACGAATAGGCGACTCGCCTCTGATCGGCGCTGGAACCTACGCGTGCGATCTCTGCGGGGTGTCTTGCACTGGAGAAGGCGAGGCGATCATACGAGGGACGTTGGCTCGAGAAGTGGCTGCCGTGATGGAGTACAAAGGGCTTGGTCTCCAAGAGGCTGTAAACTATGTCGTAAAAGAGAGGCTGGACGAAGGCAAGGCTGGGCTGATTGCAGTGTCCAAAAATGGGGAAGTGGCTTATGGGTTTAACACTTGTGGTATGTTCAGAGGGTGTGCAACTGAAGATGGATTCATGGAGGTCGGCATTTGGGAGTAGGCCAGCATTTGCAGTAGGTTTTGATGCCGAGCTATCCCATCGTAGTTATATCTAAGTGGACAATATAAAAATCAGTACTTTATGTAAAAATCGTTTACCCTGTGGCTCGTGAAGAAGTTCATTTGCCCTATCTAGAGGGAGAGAGAGAGAGATCTTGCCATAAATTATTAACAGAGTGCTATAATTTGATGAAGACAGACTCTTCAATGGCGGGTATATCTCCAATTTTTGTCAGAGCTTCTCTGCTTGGTTCCTCATCCACGCATGTTATCATGATAGATTGTTTCTGAGGACCAGTTCTCTTAACCTTCATAAAACTCACATTTACGTTCTCCTACTTTTCCGATCGTACCAGGTTGATCGACCTGCCGGCAAAGAATGAGGCTACCTTCCAAGCTCACATCTACCCCAAACGATCCGACGGTGGTCAAACGCGGTTCCCCGTATTTCACTCTTCCCTCCACTTTAATCTCACCACGCTTTGAAATCGCTCCGGCGAAAGTCGATTCTACATTTGCGATTTGAACCTGGATAAACTTAAGTGGGTGCTCAGAGGAGTCGTCTAGCACGATATGCTCTTCTGCTATTCTTAGTCCCCTCTGTTTTGTAATGAAATCTGCATTAACCAAGTTCACGAGAAGACCTGAAACTGGCTCGACTAGACCTTTTATGAGCATAGCCCGAAGAAGTTGTGCCCGGAGATGATCTGGATATCTGGCAGAGCCATAAGATACCTTCACTGCTTTTACTCCACTTCCACCCGGACTCAGTTGCAGAGACAATCTTCCAAGCTTTTCTGCCAGATCAAGATATGGAACAAGTTCCGATAAAACCTATTATCAAATGCATAAACAAATTTGTAGCCAGTGGCTGCTAGGATCCTGTTGGACAACGATATATTCCTACTAAATAGAATGAAAGATAATCGAAAATGGTGTTTTTTTATCACCTCAGAAGGAAGCATTGGTGCATTTACAGCATTTCCGGCAAGCTCCCCGTTCAATGCACTAATAACAGTTTCTGCAATCTCAATAGCCACCCCCTCCTGTCATGGAGTTCACCATTTCAAGGATATGAAAAATAAAGGCAAGAACAAAACGAAAACTCACCTGCGCTTCCATAGTAGTAGCGCCCAGGTGTGGAGGTACAATCACATTTTCATGGTGAACCAGCTTAAGGTCCGTCGGCGGAGGCTGTTCAGTAAACACATCTAATGCTGCCTAATAAACAAAGTAACAATTTCAACTTGGAAATAGCTTAACGAGGAAAGTAAATTTGTTGAATTATAAACCTGGGAAACAATCCCAGAATCAAGAGCTCTAAGGAGAGCTTCCTCATCGATTACACCCCCACGAGCCACATTGATGATTCGAACGCCTTTTCTCATTTTCGAGAATGCTTCGCGGTCGAATAGGTGAAATGTAGTTGGGGTTAGAGGCATGTGTAGAGAAATGAAGTGTGAAAATGATATGGCTTCATTGAAGGTCACCAATCGGATGCCAATGGCTCGAGCTCGCTCTTCGGGCGCATACGGATCGTGGGCAATGACATGCATACCAAGCCCCTTGGCTCTTCTCGCAACCTCTGATCCAACTTTTCCGAAGCCTATTACTGCAAGAGTTTTGCCAACCATGGACACACTCCAATGTACTTATCTCTTTCCCACTGCCCTGCAAGAGTTCTGCAAATTAGATATGAAATTCTGCAAATGATTGATTGATAAAGTTCAGCAGATACACCATGCAAATGGCCTAGAAAAGCAAGTGGTGGACAAACCAGCTTTCAGAGAGGCATCAGCTTGGGGGATATTACGACACATGGCCGCGAGCAAAGCAATGCTATGCTCTGCCGCCGCAATCGTATCAGAAGTAGGCGCATTCACGACTATGCATCCGTGTTTGGTCGCGGCTGACAAATCTACATTATCAATGCCTACGCCAGCACGACCTACTACTTTCAGTCGGCCAGCCGACGAGTCAAATACCTCGCGAGAGACCTTGGTGCCACTCCGGACAATCAAAGCGTCGCACAAAGAGACTTTAGCGCACAGTTCTTCCGAACTCAAATGGTAAGAACAGTCGACGTTGGCGAATCTTCTAAGCAGTTCGATTGCCGGTTCGCTGAGCTTCTCGGCTACGAGGATTGTTGGCTTCATATCCAGAGTAGGCATCGGCGTGAAGGGTCTGGTATTGGCGTAGCGTTTGGGGAAGAAGGTAGGATTGAAGCGAATGGACGGAAAGTCTCCATGAAAGAGAAACGGAAGTGGGTCTGTTCAAAGAAATAGTGGAGGTGAGTTTCCACGACGTTGCGGTCGCCATTGTTATCTGTCTGTATTATCTTCCGTGGGTTGGTCTGTAGTATATAAGGCTGAGTGTTCGAATGGAGTGGATAGGGTAATCGTCAATCCAAACAGAAAAATCTTAAAACAACATTTTTGGGCAGTATTCACCGACTGGCCTGCAAATTTATACGCCACCAGAGAAAATTGCTCCTGTAAAATGACGGAATCCTACAATAACAGCCCTCATGTTCCTCAAATGGCTGCCAAACAAGCCAGCTGGGCTGATCATCTCATGAGCTATACGAGTCCCAGCCCGTCTCAAAGCCAGACCCAGTATTCAAATTAACAATTATAAATATGTATAACTTGAAAACACAAGATAATATTTTATGCACTAGTTTATAATAAGTATTAGATAAATTTAGTAAATTAGAATAAACATAATATGTTATGCAATTTGCACGAAGTCTTGTAATAACATAATTACGTAAAGATTAATGTTGTACTAATTCTCTTATCCAATCATTTATTTAATTAAAGGGCTGGACAATGATATGCTATTATATTATGTGCATGCTCATGCCCAATCATGGTGCCCCTAAACAAAATCATTAATTTGATAGTTGTTATCCACCGGCTTAGATGGAACTTAGATGCAAACAAAAGTTATGATATAATTAATTATATTCATCCGCTCATAACTCCCCACTTTTCGTATCACGATTAGGGTGGCTAATCATCTCTCCTACTTACCCAACATCAAAGCTGACGTAATACCTTAATGTTTGACAAGTGAACGGTCACTTCTTTTTGTAGTCACTCGACACAAATAAATAAAAATAATATTAATGTTCTCGTTGGAGTGGGTTATAGCTGGCACCCTCATCAAGTAGCTGCGGTTAGATCCGTTAGATCTTACCTGCCACGTCATCTCCCTCCGAGACAAGAACAACCACGCCTGCCCCACCGCTAAAGTCAAACGTAGGACGTTTTGTCCGCCGGGTCTTTTTTACAGACTCCAATCGACGGCTCTCATCTAGTTTGGCCATCTTCAACAATTCTAACGCTGATGATACCTTATGTGTTACATCCACCTAATCGCGCTATATTATATTATAATGAATAGATTAAATAACGAAATTAATTATAAGATTCTGATGATATGCAGAATACACGTGCCAAAATAACCCACGTGAGATGCACGTGAGGGGGGAATGGTGTCGCGTGACGAGTCCAATAGGAAGCGAGCTTGTACGATGGAAGGACAGTGATTGGTTAGGTTGGATGGGAGATGATGTGAGCGCGTGGGGGAGGATCTTGGACAGCTGGAGAAAATTAACATAATTAATCCTGGATGGATAAGTATTTGCTAATTATAGTTTGCGGAGTCATTAGCATAAGATGATTACTTTCCTAATCACCAGAGAGGCAGTTTTGGCGGTTAGGGGGGCGCGTGGCGGTGGAGAATTGGAAGTTGAGAAGGGTACTCGAGTGGCGGGAGGACAGGCTGGAGTGGACTGACAAGATAGCAGAGGGGGGAGAGTTTTGTCGTTTAGTTGCCAGCTCATCAGCTTCCGTTGTAAAATATTGGCTGTAATGGTGAAAAAGAAATGGATTCCAGGCTACCGCTGGTCAAAGTCGTCGGCTCCGATCTCAACCGTCTCTCCTCTCCCTTCTCTTGATAATGCTTCATTTATTTGAATTTTAAAATTTATAAAACTGGCTTAACGGTCAAGTTAAAATAGGAGGGCTGGATTGTAATTTACTGAAATCAAGAAGAGGATGGGACCCCTCTTGGAATACTTAACCACATTATTATCCTTCCTAATATAATAAAAATTAATTATAAAAAAACTAATCATCTTCATGGTCCCTCTTTTACTATTTTTAGAATTTATTTCTGTTGGTTCATTTTTAATTTTGTAGATTATTTGTTTTAATTTTTGGGTTTATTATGAAAATCAGGCATTAAACACTAATTAGGGGGTTTATGTACGTGGAAGTTGAAGGGAGGTCCGTTTCGGACGCGTGTAGTTGACGACAGCTGTATCTTGGGGAGAGTAACTGCCTTCCAAGAAGTATCTCCACCCGCTCCCTACTACCGGCTAAGCAGGTCATCCTTATCCCCTTCCTTATAAATCTCTTCCTACTCCCTGCCCTCCCCCTTTTCTCTAAGAGAAGAGCCAGCCGGCAGCCGATGCACTGCGCCTCCTCTCCTTTTATCAATGGCTTCTGTAAAGAAAGACGCGGAGCGGATAAAGGGGCCGTGGAGCCCCGACGAAGATCAGATGTTGAGGAGTCTCGTTCAGAATTACGGCCCCAGAAATTGGTCTCTCATCAGCAAGTCCATTCCCGGTCGTTCCGGGAAGTCCTGCCGTCTCCGGTGGTGTAACCAGCTTTCGCCTGAGGTCGAACACAGACCTTTCTCTGCGGAGGAGGATGAGGCCATAATCTTGGCCCATTCTAGATTTGGTAACAAGTGGGCAACAATCGCTCGATTGCTCAATGGACGTACTGATAACGCCATTAAGAACCACTGGAACTCGACTCTCAAGCGGAAATCCTTCATGAGTGACGATTTGAACGACGATGTACATGCACACCAGCCTCTTAAGAGATCTGCGAGTGCCGGTGCCGCCACTGTCGATTACTTGAATCCTAGCAGCCCGTCAGGGTCCGATTTCAGCGATTCTAGTTTATCGGGTGTCTCTGCATCTCAAGTTTACAGACCCTTAGCGAGAACCTGTACGATTCCTCCGTCCAGTCATCAACAGATTGAGACCTCTCTTACCTTCGCCGATCCTCCTACATCACTGAGCCTTTCCTTGCCCGGAACTGAACCGCCAGAACTCTCGAATCACGAATCTGGGTCCAATCATGCTCGGAGCTCGAGCCAGGGAGTCAACCCGCAGGAATTGAAAGCCTTTTTCACGGAGGCATCAGCATCGCATCCTCCAGGCACAGCTCAAAGCGACCAGTTCAGCGGGATGGAGCACGAGAGGCAGTTCTTCAGCGCGGAGTTTTTGGCTGTTATGCAGGAGATGATCAGAAAGGAAGTAAAAAACTACATGTCTGGGTACGAGCAAAAGGGTCTTTGCCTGCAGACTGAGGCAATGAGAAACGCCGTCGTAAAACGTATAGGAATCAGCAGGATTGAGTAAAGGCGCAACCCGCGCCAGGTAATCAAATATGGGTGGCAATCGCCATAACGACAAACTTAACAACCATGCCAGAAATCAGCCTCAGCTTCACTTCTTTCTTCGTTTTTCTTAAGTTCGTTCACAATTCTACCTTCGTCGTTTTTTTTTTTTTTTTTCTGCGGTGGGCCTTTGGATGAAGTACAAATGATAATAATTTCGGTAGTGTACAGAGGTACAAAAATGGGAAATGGGTTTGGAAGGAGAGAGAATGTTTTTTGTTCATGCTGTATTTTAGGATCATGGATTTTCGATGGTGTAAAAGTTTCAGCAATCAACTCCATTCAATTACAATTCAAAATCAAGAAATATTGAACTGTTTACGATTATCATCTTCAAACAGAAGACTGTCTTCCATTCCTAAGTTGCGATCAAAACAGAGACAAGAGTCGGGGGGGTCCCTATTGGAGAAGTTTGGTGAGCAGGAAAAGACGTAACCGATTTTGTCTGCATTCATCCAGTTGAGACTTGAGAGAGAAAAATTTAAACTTGATGATTTTGATTGAGAGAAAGAGGTTCAGATTCAATAATTTACAGTTGAGTGGGGCCTATCAAATTTATGGCTTGTGGAAAACAATGGTGATCGGATATATGGCCCTTGCGAAGTTGGTTTTGTTTTCTCAAGTTTGTCTCAGAGCAAGTCGAGGTGTCTGATGTTTCAACAAAACAGCCGGAACCTTCATTATTGCTCTCAGCCGGACTGCTGCTTTCTTCAGCTCCGGTGACTAAACTCAACAAACCTTGATTTTTATCCTCCCAGTAAATCCTTTTCATTTGGATCCATCACTGTCGTTGTGTATGAATCGAAGGAGTTTTCCAAGTTTGACCAAATGAAGCAGCCTGTTTGACATTATCAACAGGGAAATTATTCTCTCACAATGTTTGGTCGATTTCCACTTCGATAGATTCAGATTGGTCGGGTGATCGGAGAAGCCTTGATTTCTCGGAGCATTCTGTGCTACATCTCTTTTTCAGGACAGAAGCATTTCAACTACTTGACCCATAGTAGGTCGCTCATCTCTATCTTCCCTCAAGCATTTTACACCAACTTTTACCAAAGCTTCCATCTTTCCCACGTCATAATCTCCAAACAATGATTGATCAACGATCTCTTCCATCCACGACGCCACTTCATCTCCGTCGTTGATTTTGCCTCTCATCCACGCCAACGTCCGCCTCGACCCTCTCTCTCCGTCACTCTCCCCGGCGTGGACGCTTTCCATTGGATTCTTTCCGGTCACTAACTCCAACAAAACGACCCCATAGCTATACACATCCACTTTAGACGTAATTGGCAAATTATAGAGCCATTCAGGAGCCATATAGCCTCTCGTTCCTCTCGCCCTCGAGAAACCTAAATTTGAAGGTTCCCCTCTGTTTAAAAGCTTGGACATCCCGAAATCTGCAACTTTTGGTGAATAGTTTGCATCCAGAAGAATATTTTGGGGCTTGACGTCGCAATGGAGAACCCATTCTAAGCACTCTTCGTGCAGATAAGCCAACCCTTTTGCTGTGCCTAGAGCGATTTCAAATCTTCTTTTCCAATCGAGCGTTTTGGAAGAAAGATTAATTGCCAGCGACCCATGCTCCGTGAATTCGTAAACAAGGAGTCTGTGTTTTCCCTCGGCGCAGTAGCCCCACATTTGTATCAAGTACATATGGTTAAGTCTACCGATTGTGCTCGCTTCTGCGAGAAACTCTGCTTCTGCTTGGTTAGCCTCGGGCAACCTCTTCACCGCCGCAACGCGAAGATCGGGGAGTGTTGCTTTGTACACAACTCCTCCGGCGCCCCTTCCAATTTCCTCGTTGAAATCCTTCGTTGCCGTCTTCAGCTCGCCGAAGGTGAACCGTTTGAAACCCGTCGAAGCGAGAAAGTAATCTGGAGTTGAGTTTCTCTGGGTTCTGATCAAAAACCAGCGGACGAAAATTATACAGATCAGTTCGAACACTCCTAGCCAGACGATGAACCAGAGGATTACTTTCACTGTTTTGTTTTCTTTGTTCTTGATGTATGTTCGCGAGATTTCCATAACTCCCGGGCATGGGAACTGAAACTCATCGATTGGAGAATTGTAAGTGGATAATTCAGATTTTGGCAGCCTCAGGTGAAGATCTCCACGGTAAGAAGGCGATTGATACCCATTTAGCAGAATTGTTTTCAGGTAACAGTTAAAAGCCTCATCATCGCCATAATAGAGCTGGAAAGCTATACATCCCCAGAGACGAAGACACAAATTCTTACACTGCTGATAAGTGTAATTGGGGAAGTATCCATGAGTATAGCCATAGAATTCAACACGAGGAATTAGGACAAAGTCGTCGTCATTCTTGAATGAGAGATTGAATTGCGGTTTGCAGCCCAGAGACCAGTCGGTCACATCTTTCATCCTATGTCCGATAATGCAAGAGCATTTTCTGCCATAACTGGGGACGTATTTACAGAAACTATTCGGCCCACAAATTCCATGGATTTTGCAGGGTTCTTGAATGGCTTGCCAAGAAACTACCCACTTGTCGCCGGCCTTTTCCCTGCTGTAGACTCGGATATTTCCGTCTACGTCCATCCTTAACCTTCTCTGATTCTTCACTCCGTAATCGGCTGTCCTAAACGTGAAGTTATCGGAGGAGCTGAAATCGCCCAACGAATCGAGCATCGCAAACCTAGTGTTATTATATGTCGATCTGCCAGCCTCCCAACTTATGAGCCAAGGGTCGTGCCAATAAACACTGGAAACAGCCGGAGTGTCGTAAATGAGGCGGAGGGTGCTAAAGGCGTCAAAGAAAAATTTGTAAAACCCAGTTGAGTCATTCCTAACAGTTCTTGGCGAAACAAGCTGCGTGACTTTAGTAAAAGGTTGCAGGGGTAAAAGAGTGTCCGTCGGAAAATCAAAGCTTTGCCAGAGAGTATCTCCGTCTGAAGAAAGAACAAGATTACCAGAATCATGGAGACATAACCGGACAGAGGATATCGCGGCCGTCTTGGTCTCCCAAACAACGTAATTACCAGCATCATCGAGGATCAGATTCCCACCTTTTTGGAGCGAGAGCTTCGACCGTTTTCCATTTACAGGGTACTCGCGATTCGCCATCCAGACAACAGTTCGGGGTTCCATTTTTGCTAGTTCACTGAACCAAATAGAGAAGCAAAACGCATTTTCACCGACAGAGAAGAAGCCAGCTGTGAAATCTCGACTCGGTGAAACCAGAATGTCCCTATGCTTCTCCACAGAGAGATAGGAGCCTCCATTCAAACAGGATGCAGAAGCCACCATTAAAAGGCAGTGCATCCACCAACTGGATAAAATGAAAATTGCCGGAGTATAGCCCATGAACATGAATGCGGAAACTGTGTTTTTCACACAAGCGAGAACTGACCGGAAAAATGTTTTCCGATAAATGACATGTACACATCATTTTGCGTAACACATTCATTTTATATCCATATTTCTCAGATGAGAGGGAAAGATCCACCAACCGAAGACCAAAGAATTGGACTTTGAACAATTTTTAACTAAACATTGATTGACCAGAGCAATTCAGTTGCATTCTTATTCAACTCCCCGTCTTTATCAAAACTTCTCTGCGACAGTTACTCTCTGATTAGACAAAATGCCAATAAATAAAAAAGAAAAACTTCCTCCATAAAATATGCCAACATTTAGAACATAAAAGGGTAAAACTCGAGATGTGAATATAGGAAGGATGGGGGCTGTATTCATTAAGCAAGTATATGCATCGCAATGACCAAAAAATATAAATCCTAGAAAATGATTAGCAGAAACTCTCTCTCTAATCACGCATCTTTCCTTTGAAAAACAACAACTTTAAGTTGAATCATCCATTGACAAACATTAATTCACAAAATATTTGCAAATACTCTTCAACACTTGGATTTTTCCTGCAAGTTATTTTCCATGCTCTCTTAATTTTCAATACATATCTGTCATCCATTGACAAACCAGATTCCTCAAACCCATCTCATCCCAGTATGAGAGAGATGAACAGGTGGAGCTAAACCACAGCAAAGACGATGAAATTAAACCTAAAAACTGAAACATGTTCTCTTCATATTCAAGGATAATATCGTATCAAATATAGGAAGACGGTAATTCAATGGGAAATGAAAATACCTTCCCAAGATGAGAGACAAATTCATGACCATTGACTAATTGCTTCTTTTGTGTGATCGGAATTAAATGCGCAAAAGCTTTTCCATGGCAGACTACTTTTTCCTCATTGTAGTAAAAAAACATGTAGTCTAAATAAATTTATATATATAAAAAAAAAAAAAAAAAAGCTTAAACCATCTTGCCTACTAAAAGAAATTGACGAGGTTCCCATGCAAATGGAAAAGACAGCTATAAAGAGGGAGAGAGGGAAGAGGGTCTTCACTGTAAGTGTCGTGGGACTGGAGAGTCATACCATTAGAGAAACGCTCATCTGCTTCTTCCCTCTTGGCTCAGCAAAACTGTCTTCAAGATGTTGAAAATGAAAAATAACAAAAAAGATATAAATCAACATATTTGTGGAATGTAAATAAATAAGAAAATTGCAACACTTAATGATCATGAATATATGCAAGCATTACACACACATACAACAAGATGTATGAGTAACCAGTAACCATAGATGAGATAATAATACATGTTAAGAGAGAAAAAGGTAGGGTCATAGCTATCATACTCATAATCTTGAAATCCCCCAAACTCTTCACTTATTTTTATGAAGCCCTTCCTATTATCTTTACATAAAGGAGGTTTCTTTTAGGATTACTAAATCTCCTTGTATCCTCAAAGCAACAGGTTTTAGAAGAAAAGCATCAGAGTTTCAGCATAGTGTTTATAAAAAATAAATCCAACCGTTAGAGCTCTCTTTGGCTTTATATGCAACGCTCTTCCTGGTTTCATATTCTTGTCCAACAATCCCTGCTTATTCGCCCGAACAACCGGTCAATGTCTACCCATTGTCCCAGCTCCATAAAACAATATTTCAAGCTTTCCACATCTAAGTAAACCCAATAGACTATCAAAGATAATACAGTTTTCAACAACTGTCTTAACACATCTAGCAGCTATGTGATTAAGTAATTGACAATAGTCATGGCTTAAACAAAGTCACTGCCACTCCAAATGCTTAAAATAGGCAAAAAGAAGATGTACATTCTCACCATTGTTAAGAGTAAGGCAAAAAACACAGACTAAAAGTGGAATAAATTATTCATGAAGCAAGATGAACACTAAACTACAAGACAAGTGATCAAATACAATTTGTTTACCGCATACCGAAATACAAAGAAAGAAATTGAATGACATAATACTTAAGCTACTGAGACAAAATTTCAGTATTGAATTTCCTTTCCCATATGCTAATAAAAAGTACACTACGGAGTTGAGAGTAAAGCAACCAAATGGCTGATAGGAACTTCTTGTATTCAAAACATTCATGGACACAGTTTCTTCTGTACAGTTGACACACCCTCACACACACTGCCCTGCCTTTCGAGACCTTTGGAATCTCCCTGATTTCTTCTCACATAATACTCCGAAAACCCTGTAACTTCTTTCCCCTCCCTTTTAACAACAAACTTCATTTCATCAACTACCCAACAGTTACAGTGACCGCTCCAAACAATACTAATTACAACTACTATTTATTTAGGCACTCTATCATATGTTAGTAGTGGCCTGTCAATGTCATATACCAATATTAAGTTCTCAGAACTTAAATTGAAAAGGGATTGTACGCACAAAAAATTGGAGTTTATCAAGTATTTAAGCGGCAGGAAATTACAGGTTTGTGTGCATGGAGCGTGTTTGAGAGAGAGAGAGAGAGAGAGAGAGAGAGAGAGAGAGAGGTATGCTAATTACAAATCAAACTAGAAAATATCATACAAGTTTGCAGGGTTCACAATTCAATTAAAAATATTGGAACCTTTAATTTCATAAAACAAGACAAGCTACTTGCGTCTGCGCCGGCCTTGCGTAGAAAAAGCCAAAAAGTCAAAACCGGGTGGAGCATAATAAACTCGCTCATTAAAATAGGCATAATAAAAACTTGAATTAAAGCTTATTCCACCAGCTCACCCCAGGAACCCTGTGTCTGGCATAGGGAGGAAAATCTTACTTTGTAGTGATCAGAAAGCTCTCTCGACAGACAATCTTTTTCATACCTAGCAAAGAAGTGAGAGAGTGAGCATTTTAAGTCAGGTCCTTAACCGTCTACTGAGTAGATGATCACCATGATAAAGTCATGTCTGTAAATTATGGATGCAACAAAGGAGAGTCAATATCATACACTCACTTTGCATTGTATACATTATGGTAGAATGCAACACAATAGGAAGAAGCTAAATGCATTCTAGTCATCACAGTTATAGATAAGCAATCGTCAATAGGAATTGGTAACAACTCAATAGTCAAATGGAACCTCGCAGGGCTAGCAGACAGTAAAAGTTCAAATCTAAACATCCAAATCAGGTGGTTCAACGAGCATAATTCATTATTTATCCACTAACGTCGTTGATTCTTTCATATTTCTACGTTAACATTCAGACAGTGACGTAAACTGTTTCTAACAAAGCCATCATGTCATTCTTTCTTCACTGTGAGAAAAAAAAAAACACCGGCAGCCATTGCTATGACTATCCCAGAAGAATTTCACGCTCAATTGTTCGGGCTCTCTTTTCTTGACGAGGCGGAGGAGGTATGAATTCCTTGCAATATAGCGAGTGAAATTGGCGGAAGGGCTCTGAGAGTATAAAGCGAAAAAAGTACTGCCTTAGCTTTGTATAACGAAATGATATAAACAAGGACTCTGTCCACTATTGAAAAAGAACAAGAATCGGAAGAAGGAACCTGTGTGACGTCGTTTTCGTCACGACTTACTGTGTGGGTCTTCGCGCTGTCATCGTCGGACTCGACAGCCTGATCACCACTGGCGCCGGTGGTAGAGCTTCCCATAAAGAAATGGATCGGCGACTATTGCACGGGATTTCTTTAGATTCTTCTTGCCCCAACAATGGAAGCTTAACTTCTTAGTTTGAGTGATATCTGGGGGCTCTCTTTCTCAGATCGGGAAGATCGTGGAAGAAAGTAAAACTGGGAAAGGAGATTGAAAAAAACAGCTGGAAATCGACCCTCGCTATAGTCCGAGGTTTCATTACACAGCTAAGAAAATGAAGCCGCCGTTTGCGATTTGCAAATACTGATAGTTGCAGGAGGATTAAACGACACCGTTGACCCCACCTTTCGCTACTCCCGCGTGATGGTAAATTGGTACAGGGTTCATCTTCATTCTCAACATTTTGCGGAATACAGATATCAAATCAGAGCTCGGCCCTTGTTCCTAGGTAAAATTTTCATTCAGGGTGGAATTCTTGTTTTCGGAAGGAAGGCGCGGAACCATTTGCATTCAACCAGCTAGCCAAAAACCCCAAAGCAACGACCTTGTACACACAACAGCCTGTACAGGTAGACTTCCCTGGGAGAGAGATTTAAAACAACGAGATCATTCTGCGGATTCCAGAAGCTTTTATCTTTCAGGGTTTTCATCAAGCGAAAACAGTAAGATTTCTGTCTCGACGTTTATCTCCTCGGAGAGAGAGCAAGAGACCTTCAATCCGGATCATACATATCCAATTTCGTGGCAGATTGATTCCAAAAAAAGAGGCCAAAACACAGCAGAAAACCTTGCAGAAGCAATTGACCATATCCATTTCATTTCACGTAGTAGGCTTAGGTATTACAATACAAATCTAATTACAAAAACTTAGATAGGAACCAACAGAGACTGAAAAGGAAAATCGAGACTTAAAAGAAACGCAGGCTAGCACGGGTGATTTGGAAACGAAATTCATCTGCCTCGGTTGTTGAAGTTCATTTTCTCGTAGTAGCGAATAGAAAGAAGTGATAGCGAGAGATGAACCTCGTCCTTCCCCCACCGGGTCGGAGGCTTCGACCCAATCATCGGAGGAAAAGGAGCCCAGGAAGACGCTGAGACAGCGGAAGAAGAAGAAGGCGAGGATGACGACGGCTGCTTAGACAGAGGCCAGATGACGAACGAGTGGAGACGACGAAAGCCACCGAGAGCGAGAACGACAGATCGGAGCTGTTGATTACCGCAGCCGATATTGTTCCAGTGCCTAGTGCAGATCAGCTCCCATAGCCGCTCGTCTTCCGCTGTCTTGTGCCACTGCTTGCTCACGCAGGCCGCCATAGCCAGCGACCTCGCATCGACGTGTTTAAACACCTCAAACAACAGATTATCGTCCAAATTCAGAAACCCACTTCCATAAAAAGCTCCACCTTTCCCATCTTCTTCGTCTCCCTTCATCTTCTTCTTCATCTTTAAATCCACATCCTCTCCCGCAACCGAACGCTTCATCTCCTAAACCCTCGCGAACCCAGATTTGAAAAATTTATAAATGACAAATCCTTCAACAATATGATTCCGAGATTTAACTCCAAAACAACTCTATTATAGACCGGATCATAACAATAAATCTGGCAGGCAGAAGGGGGTAAAGACTGAAGAGAGAACGGGGAAGAAGGAAAAAAATGGAAGGAAGAGAGATGGCTCTACTCTGAGATCTATCTGAGACGAGGAAAGGACAAGGGTATGGAGTTCGCTTTGATGGTTTACGAAGACGACAAGATGAGAATTAAATGCATTTCCCTGCTTTTCTTCTCAATTAACCAGTTGGGTTCGATCGTCGCGTTATAGTACAACTCCTCTATGATATAATAGAGCCCCAATTTCTGCTTAGTTTACTTTTCCGCCATAGACAAAACCTTCATCAGCCTGTTTCTGTCTTCTAGCTTGTCTTCTTTCGTGCAAGAAAAGCCATGACAACAACCGGAGCCGATGTGCTATTTCTCCGAACAAAACAACTTCCATGAGATCTCATCTTTTAAAAAAGGCATTTCTCAGGTCATAATTAATTTTCAAATTAAGAAAAATACATATATATCTTAAACTGGAATCAAATAGTGTTTGGTCGTGCTAATTATTTCTTTTTATATTTTATAAGATAGTGAAGATAGAGTGGTTCATAATTCACATAAGAATGTCATTTTTAGTCAGAGATGTTAAACGGGTGGACTAGCGAGCCCGTCCGTCCTGTTATTATAGTGGGTCGAGCTTGAGTAACGAGCAAGTTTGGCCTAGACCACACAAACGGGCGAGCCGAGCTCAGCCATTTGGGCTCGCGAGCCTGTCGATGAGTGGGCTCAACGAGCCTGCTCGCGAGCTAGCTCAATCAAGCCCAGCTCAGGGCCCTGAGCCTTCTTCGGCGCCCAGCAATCGGCAGACTCCGATGACTCGGTCAAGCCCAGCTCCGACGCCCAGCTCAAGGCCCTCTCCGATGCTAGACAGCGAACAAGGACAGCCCCGTTTTCGTCTTCCTTCGACATCTACCGACGACAACAAGTACAATCATCTTCAGATCTTCTTCATCCAACCTGAGCTGGTGCCCGTCGAGCACAAGATGAATGAAATTTTCGATGAACCAGTTGACGTCCCGATGATTGCGAACAAGATCGATGAACCCCATACCTAAATTAAAACTCGTCGTTTCCGTCAGCCGTCCCCCCCTTCAGCAGTTCGGTTGGCTTCGGAGTTTTGTGTCTGCCCTTCAGCTCGGCAGTTCCTCTTCCCCTTGATTTTGTCTCTCCAGTCTTCTCTCCTATCGACTGTCAGAGGCCACTGGCCACTGCCCTCTTTCTTTCTCTCTCAAGCAACGGTCTGATGACCATTGCTAAGAAGCCTAAGATTCTTAGCTACGGTAACAAGACCGTTGCTCTGAGAGCAATTTCAAGCTAAGATTCTCAGCAACGGTCTTGTGATTGTTGCTCTGAGAGCTTCAGTCTTCATAGAGTTAGACTCTCAACCTCTCTCTCCCTCTTCTATCCATTTTTTATATAAATTTTTCCTCCTCCCTTCATTTTGTTTCACTCGAATCTCTATCAATCTCTCTCAATTCATTTACACTTTAGAGTGCTCTCAATCAATTTGTAATCAATGTGCTCTCAATCTATTTGGTGGTCTCAATCCATTTTTCAATTTGCTTCAATAAGGTAAAATTTAGCTTATATTTTTACATAATTTTTAATTATATTTATAGTTATACTAACTAAATTTTTTTATATTAATTATTTTGTACGTTTTGTTACGTGAATTGATCAATTCACATCATCTATAAGCTTTTATTGGATATTAGTTTTGTGGTATTATTTTTTTATTTAAAATTTATTTTTAGTTATGGATCTACGTGATTATAATATTGATGATGATATTGAAGGAATTAGGAAAAAAAATCCTGCATTTTCAATAGGGCAATCATCTGCACAAGTATCTATATTCACTTCATCACCTCAAAAAAAGGAACAAATTGTCTGAAGTATGGAAACATTTTGTAATAAAATAAATAAAAATTAGTGGAAAAATAGAATATAGAGCTCAATGCAACTATTGTATTAAAAATTATGCATATATTTCTAATAATTCAACTAGCACACTATGTAGGTATTATTAAAAATGTTACTTAAACGAACAAGTCAGATACCTTACACAAAGATTATTGAATGCTAGTGGTAGTGACACATTTTTGTATTTACAAAATAAAATAAGAGAATGAATAACAAAACTTGTAATACAATGTGAGTTGACTTTAGCGTTCACCGATAGTGATGAATTTGAAAATTTTATGAAAGAGTATGATACTCCTAATTTTAAGCGTGTTTCTAAAAGTACAACTAGAAATATTATTATTAAAATGTTTAATAATATAAAAAATGAATTAATTTCATTTTTTTCAAATGTTTCTTCAACATTTATTTGTATCACATCTGATTTATGGAGTGCACGCAATTCTATAAACTATGTCGTTGTAACTTCTCATTTTATTGATCACTCATGACAATTAAATAAAAAAACTTTAGAATTTCGTAACTATGAATATCCTCGCACTGGTATTACTATTTATAGACATATTGTAACGATATTGCAAGAATATTTTATTCAAGATAGAATATTTAGCATAACACTTCATATAAGATGTGTTTGTCATGTTTTAAATTTAGTTATTAAAGATGATATGACATATATTTCGCCTCATATTGAATTAATTAAATCTGCAATTTCTTATATAATTGGATCTAATTCAAGGTAACAAGAATATAGAAAGTTTTGTAAAGCTGCCCCAACTTAAACCACAAAAATTAAAAATCGATGTAAATAATAAGTGGAATTCTGTTTATTTAATGTTGAAAAATGATAGGCGTTATTGGTAAATTATTTGTGTTTTTATTAATGAGAAAACACCAAGTATTAATCTTGATAAATTTAGTTGCGATGTAGTTAATATATTATTTGATTTTTTAAAATCATTTTATGATGCTACAAATGAATGTTCAAAAATTTATTATCTCACTTCTCATCTTGTTTTCTCAATTTTTATAAACTTAACTGATAATTTTGCACAATATTGACAAATAGATAAATTTAGAGATATACTTAATAAAATGAAAACAAAATTTAAAAAAATATTGGTTTGACATTTCTCTTATTTTTTGTTATGCATGTATAGCAGATTATAGATATAAGTTAAAATGAGTATGTCACATGATTAATAAAATTTCTAATAATTTACATATTATTTTTTTACTTTCTACGAATCAAATAACACATGAAATTGTTAATTTATATTTTTCTTATGAATCTAAATATTCTAATGTTAATCGTTCACATGTTAGTTCAAGTAGTGGTGGTCAAAATATTGTAGGTTCACAATTTGATATTCATTATATTTGACATCAATTAAATACAGATGTTTACTCTATTTCTATAAGAAATGAACTAGAAATTTATTTTGATACTGAATATTAATTTTCTCGTAAAAAAAACTTTGATATTTTATATTGGTGAAAAATATTTTTCACCACATATTATATTCTTTCTATAATGGCATGTGATCTACTAACACCTCAAGTCTCCACCGTAGCATCAAAATCTGCTTTTAATGCAGGTGAACGTGTGTACGAGGAACGCCAATGACAACTTGCACTCGACTTCGTGGAGGCATTCATTTACATGAATGATTGGAACGACGTCATTACGAGAAACCAACAACAAGAAGACGAAATACTTGAAAACTTAAAAAATTTAGATATTGGTGATTAGCATTGTAATTTAAATTTTCAAGTATTTTTTCAAGTTGTAATTTTTTTTGACATTTTGCACGATTGACAATTAAATGAGTTCCAACTTAATTGGGATGTGTATAATTTGTAGTGATGCAAATGTCAAATTTATAATAAATGTTATATTTTTATATATTTGTTTTTTTCTATTTATGTATTAATTAAATATTTCTATTAATTACACGACTAAATTATTTATTGTAATTTTAATGAATAAAAGTTTAATAAAATATATAATATATTTATATAAAATAATTATTTTATATAAGTTTAACTCGTTAAGCTCAGCTCGGCCTGTGGCTCACGAGCCGGCTCGAGTTGAAAATTTTTAGAGATCAATTTATTAAGCTCGATAAACCAATCCTTTTCGAACTCGATTCGACTAGACCGATTAGTTTTGCGTCTCTACTTTTAGTTGACACTGTCTACCTTTTATAGGTTAACAATTTAGAAATGAATAAAGTGATATTTCTTCTCTTAATTTATATCATGATATTAAGTATTTCTTTTTATGCAGATATTATGATTATTAGTAGGTAATGTGATGCTTAATAGGATTGGAAAATAAAATCAACGGTTGGGATGAATCCACGTCAACTTATCTTCTATATAAAGGTACCTCAAGTATGGCGTTGTCACAAAGATTCTTCGCAATCTTTTGGGACAAACTTCCCAAAAATGACGTCTTTGGCATCTTTTGTCGTTTACGTAATCTCCACCGATTTATTTTATTTTATTTTTCATAATTTTTTTAGATAAGGAAAAGAGCTATGTCCATATTCATGAACAAAATAATGTTAAAATACCATAACTTAACAAATGCACCCCTTTCCTTAAATTTACACGCGTACGAACGATTGTAAATAATTAAATGATTAACTAAATATATTTTAAAATTTATTTTGTTAATAGAAATAATTAAAATTTGTTAATAACTTTGTAATTTAAGACTTTTAACGATAATTACCTTTTTAAATTTTAAATAATCCTAAACGACGACGTTAATGACATGGGTAGACATGTCATTATCCTGAGTACATGTTAAGTCTACCATTTTTTCTTACGGTAATTTTAAACATCTGAAATAAGGAAAATGTCCAACTTTGACTGCCGTATGCTCTGATTCAACCCCGCGTGTTGCATCATTTATCAAGTCGTATACAGTTGCAGTTCCTACCATTCTAAGTCGAATTGGTTCCATTAGAATCCTCATCAGTCACCGACCTCTGGACAGCCTGTGTTTACAAAGAGCAGCCGAGTTAATCATGAAACTCTGTTAGCAATCTCGTCGACACCGGAATAACCATAAAATTGGTAGTTTTAATACTCTCGTGACTACAATATATGCAACAGAATGTAAACATTACATTATCAAATGAATTGCTGGGTTGATACTATAAGCCCATTTTATGTCGCAAAAATAAGTAATTAGCGTTAATTAAGCAAAACAATGACGGTGAGAGTTTAATACTTTGGTCAAAAACTAGTGTGAAACCTGGTGTAAACGCGTGAATACCAAAGCATGCAAATGAAGACAAGATTACTGGAATCAAATTGAATTCAATCATCTGCTTGATTTTAGAGCTGCTTCTGTTCTGTTTCTGAATGATTTCAAGCACCTTAATAAAAACATTTAAAGTCATCGTCGGACAGCACCTAAACTTTCAAAGGGAAACAAAGCCAAAGTCAAATAACACAGGATTCTGTGTTTATAATGCGTTTCCTTTTAGTTTCATTGCAAGCAAATTGTATTCAATTACCAGCTCGATTTTAGAGACACTTCAGTTCTGTTTATGCATGATTTCCCGAACCTTCTTAACAAAATCTATAAAGTCAATGTCCAACAGCACCTACTTCCAAAATGAAACCTAGCGAAAGTCAGAGAACTCTGTATAAATAATTGGCTTACCTTTTAGTTTCATTTTGAAAGAGAGAAGGAAAAGACCATGGCAGTGAATAAGAGCTCAATGAAGAACCTTTATTTTGCGGTGGGAGTTATTGTCTTGACTGTGTCGGCACTTTTGGTTAAAGTTGATTGCAGAGCTCTCGGATCAATCGGAGATTCAAGTTCCGGCCCCAAAGATGAAAGAATGGTTGCAGCTGAGGCAAGCAAATTGGAGTTTTTGGCAGTTTCTTCAAACAACTCTGGCAGCAAGAGTGCTTTTAGGAGTTTGGAGTCCAAATTGGCATCAGGATCTAGCAAAAAAGGACCTGGACATTAGCTACCTTCCCATTTTTCTTTTGAATGGAATCTCATGAATACTTCTCCACAATTGAATACACAAGATTATTTTGTTGCTTCGCCCAATGAACCTCATGTATTTTACAGTGATTTCACATTCCTTTCCGATCTCATGACCCAGTGGCAGAATGAGCTAGTTAATTCATATTGAATTTCATCATTTCACCCAGATAACTTAATGAACGAGGCAAAATCAACTCCACACAATGTAAATTGAAGAAATATTAACATCATGAAAAAAAAAATAAAAGAACTATGCAAAAGCAGGACTGCACATGTTTAATCTTTAGGGAACTACACACGTTTCTACTGTCAAAGAAGTGTATTTGTCCAGCATGTAATGGCCTTTGGATGGCTGAGAAAACCACCTCCTACATCCTTCGGCAATAACAAGATAATAACATGTTGGATGGCAGAGTGTGCAGTGGATGAAAAATTACAAGCGAAATCACAGCTCACATGCCCAACACAATTATCAAATCTCACGAAAACAACTAACATTCTGCCAAACAAATAATACATCACTGAAGAACTTTGCAGTGTTACAGATCTAGACATGTATAGATATAATATGGTCTTCAACATCTTTTTTTCAGGATAAAAAAATTCTAAAACAATCCATCAGAAAAAGGCTAATCTAACAATCACACAGCAGGATCAAAATACTGAATAAAATCTACATAAAAAATAAAACTGATTCAACTAAGCAATGGGAAAACAGTAGTAACTGCATACATAAAAACCAGCACGATCAAATGCCTGATGAAGTAGGATCCTCCACCACCTCCCCACAAGCTGCTTTGAATCAACTAGCGGTTTGAGTTTGAATTGTGGGTTTCCCTGCATCACTCGCAATTATGATGGTGGAAAACATATCAACAAATAGGATATCCATTGACATTTCAAATGTTTTGAAAAAAAAACACCGTGTATTTCAATAAAATAACATAATAATTCAATTGTGACGAAAGAAATGAAACAGAAGGCAGTACACGACGGACTAATAACAACAATCGAAGTTCATAGAAGAAGCAGATGATCATAATCATAATCAGAGCAAACGGATATAAAAAAACTAGCCCTTCAAATTAGACAACCCTAATACAACGTAACAGATCATGACCCTGGAGAATCAAGACTCATTCTCAATCGTCGAAATTTCCTCGCTGGTGGTAGCAGAAATCACAGATGAATCAGCCTTCTGCAATACACCGTTTTCCTGCGCAGAACCCGCAGACGCTCTGACCTTAACCATTTCAAGCATCCGTTTGCTGATCTCCTTCGAATATAAATTAAGGATCTCAATGCCATCAACTTCGGTTGCGGAGGCACCACCTGCGGAGGCGAAAGCCTCCTCCTCAATGAGACGCGCAGCGGAAGAGGCCTCCTCCTGGGGCATGGTGCCATAGCGCTTCGAGACGACTGAGGTGGTAGAGAGCGTCTCGATTAGACGGGTAATGACGGCGTCTCGAGTTCGCTGCGTGGGTGGCCATATGCTAAATGTGATAGTGGACTGTTTAGCAGCTTCAGGTGCGTCTTTAAATTGATCCTCCGTAGAGATAGATGCCGATTTCGGCAAAGGCTCCGGAGATGGGGGAGGCAGCGTCTGCGATGAGGAACCTTCCTCGTCCTGCAGTGGCGGAACGGCGACGGAATCAGGGTCCGACATTGTTGAAAATGACGGAAAAGCAACAGAAGGGAGGTTAATCACTCCGGCAGTGAATCGGAGACGATTGGATGATGGATTTTACAGCGGTGAGATGAACAAATAGGTGCCCTAAAAGGCATGGGATTGGATGCTACGCACCTTATGATGTCCATGGTTCACCTTCAGGGTCGTCCTAGCTTTTCATTGAGTCGTCCAATAATCACACTTGTTGACGTGGCGTAAGTGCATTTGTTGTCCTGCCGCCGCTCCTGCTGATTTCGGTCGCTGACGGTTAAATCCAAAATTCCCTCATATATTGTTTAAGAGCATTTAGTATATATTTTTTAGAATAATTACCAAATACAACCTCGTCCACTTTTAAATTTATCAAATCAGGGCCCGTCCGTCGCCGTTGCCGTCGCTGGGGGTCTAACGAGCTCCAAAAGGCGATTAAACACTGCGGCGGTGGAGGACACCACAGGAGATTGTGGGTGAAGAGCTTTGGGTGGGACGAGTGTAGCAATCCAATCCAACGAGAAAATCAAGAGAGTTCAGAATGGGTAGAGCCACTTTTGGTAAGATATGGGAGGAGCTGAATTCCGCCATAGCCAAAGAGGACACCACCCTTCCAAATGGTTGAGAAGAAGCGTGATAGCCCACTCCATCGTCACCGCCGATGTGTCCGATCCAGCAGTCAACAAGGTCTGAACAAAATCAAAAATCACTGCAAGTTAATTAGCCATTGTTCCGATTTTAGTTTGTAAATTTTGATTTAATTACCATCATAATCCCTTTGATGACTTCATCGGAGTAGATTTCACCATATGATTTTTGCGACGGCGTTTTTCCGGTATCCTGCGGGGGGTTTTGCTACTCTCGTCGACAACGCCTTGTAAGAAAGATTCTGCTTTCCTGCGAAATTTCAACATCTTCTCCACGCCCTGCAAATCAATCCATCGGAAAAGGGGCAAAAAATCTTCTAGATACGTAGAAGCACTTATCTTGAACATTTCACTAATTATATCCCTAAATTCTTTACCTTCCTCGATATAAGACTTCGTCCCAACCCCGGAGTATAGCTTTCCTGTTATCATCCTCAAAATAACGTTAAACGCGAGCTCTGTCAACATCGATTTCATCTCCGCTTTCCCAAAACCATAGCTCGATATCTGAAACAATTTTTTCAGCAAGAACGCTACTTCTTCCCGTCGAATGAGAAGGGACAAATTAACGCGATTTGTCAGCATTGCCACGAAAGCAAGGCGGCAAAGGCTGCTCCAGAGCTGGCCGTACCAGGCTGTGCCGATAGTGTAGTTATTGGTGATGTCGTTATTGGTGAAAGATTCCCAGAAATTGAGATGCTTGCCAGAAAGCAGACGGGACCGGTTGCCTAAGGCGATGTCGTTATTGGTGAAAGATTCCCAGACCGCGGCGGCAAAGATACCGACGGGGACAAAGCGTAAACCTGGCAACAGATCGAACGCGGCTCCGAATTGATCGGACAAGCGATGTGACTGTGGATGGGATTTTTAACGAGGTGGAGTTGACCGATGAGTAGAAACGAAGGACTCAGGCAGCTTCTTGTCGTTCTTTTTATACAAAACTTTGTAAAGAGAACAATGAGAAGAAACGAAACGAGGAGAGAACACCAGGTTTCCACCATTAGTGGGCTGAGAAAGCTCTTACAGGGGAGAATATTGTTCCTGAGAATCTCAGGTGGTCAATGCTAATTGGTAGAAAGTTCAATGACGAATTATAATGCTCTTTTTTCAATTATTGAAATCTGCGTCACATTTTACCCATATTTTCCAGTAAAAATTAGATTTTTATTTAAAATTTTCATGTCAGCTTCGTTTAATTTAGGATCACTGCAAAGAACTCAAAATGAAGGACTACAGAGAGGCATCAACTCAAAATATATAGGATAATAATTAAAGAACATGTACAGCCTATCATGAACTTAATTCCTAACATTTTCTACCTTTATAAATTCTAAAGATCTTTCGCATAACAATCGTAATTTCCAAACAAAAATACGTTGTTGGATAGTTAAGAATCAGCCAGCCCTCGTACTCCTTCAAAATATGAAGCAGGAATCTCTGGAGGAGAAGGTAGAGACGCCACGCATTTGAACTGTCATGAGAAATAAATATTCAAAATTCAATGAAAAAACAGAGTTTATAGAATATTTGCTGAAGAATGTTTACCTTATGTTGCTTGTATTTCTCTCTTATAGCTAAGAGTGAACCTCCTCTTCTGCCCAGATACAAGTCAAGTAGCATAAGCACGCAGTCTTTTAACTCGTTCGATGTATACCCAGAATGTTGTTCCAGTGTTTGAGACTGAAAATAGCATTCTTAGATATCATTACTTGTCTCAAATGAGCGAAAAACAAGGGCGAAGTACATTCATTAATTTCAAACATTAGATTCATACCCAGGGGTGCATCTTCGGTTGAGTTATGAACTTTGCCAAGAAAACAACGGCCGCAGCAACCAAAGAAGGCAAGAATTTCAAGAAATTATAGTCTAGTGAGCTTAGTTCTGCAAGATAGTAGCCCAGAAACTCTAGTTGCAAGTTGGGTGCCTGTTCACGAAAAAGATTCGATCAGAAAATCTATCACGAAAAATATACTGTTAGTTGATGCGATGAAGAGTAAAGATTAACTTACTTTATTTCTCTCTTGCGAAAAACTAATAATCCGCCTGCAAATCAAATGCAAAACATGGAAGACAAATCAGAAAACTTCTCAATTATAAGATTGTCAATTACGGTTACGCGCACGTTTGACATTCATACCTCAAGAAAGTCTTTGTTGTAGGATTTCCAATTTCAAAGTTCAAAGATTTTAGTATATCAGCCTCCATTTTCACCACCTTTCGTTCGGCAAGAGAAAAACAGATTTCAACAACAAAACTACATTGGAAAAAGTCCAGAACGGAGTTGAAAGGGAAAAATTAAAAGAAATAAAAAAGATTTCACCTCTTCTTTTGTATAAGTGTTGTCTGTGATATAGCACAATTCTTCTACATGTGGAGGACTGATCTCTTCGTATTTACTGTCATTTACTCAACAATTTAGAAATCAAAGAGGAAAAATAGTACTACTAAAATAATACAAACCACAGATGAATTTGTGGATTCAGTGGCTTACGAAGCTATGAGCACGGATGAAACACCAAGAAGTTGAAGCCTTTGTCTATTAAGAGTGTGCAAAGATAAGAATCTATCGATATAGGAGATGGAGAGATAAAGTGTATCTGAGCAGAGTTTGTACTCTTCGGCCACTTCCACTAACCAATCTACCAATACTCCTCTCATATTAGCCGTGATATCTTTCTGAATTTTCTCAAGATAATTGGGGAGTGGTCTTCTTTTTGGTTCCATCTGAGGAAGAAAGCACTTTATCAGAAATTAAGAAATGGTTCTGATACCAAAAAAGCCAAAGGAAATCAGAAAATAAGCAAATCGACGAGAGACAAGTCTATCCAATCGTATTTGGTCAATGAAGGGGAAAAAATTAAGAGATTGTCTTACCTCCATTTTGTGAAGATAGTCATAAATATCTGTAGCATAAGGTGCACACATTTGGGGGTCGTCCGAATCAGGATCATTTTCCAATTTCAAACAGCTATCCTTCGTTGCTTTGGATTTATTTTTGATAGCTATTCTCGAACTTTTTACCTTAGATTTCTTCTTCTCTGGTTCGGACGAAGGCTTTAGACCTGCCGATACATTAGCATTCTGCAGATTGGGAAGCTCTCCTAACACCACGCGCTTCTTCTTAACCGATCGTTCTTCAACTAACACCGATGCTGCCTCTCTCTTCTTCGCGCCGCGAGTGAGGCGTACAAAGTTTTCAGCCATACTCAGATCTCCCTCGCGCACTTTCTCTTGCGACCTGGGAGAACGAGAGGGAGTCTGAGTGATGGAGTGAAAGGCAATGGAAGCCGCATAAGGATTTGTAGGGTGAAGCGAGAGCGGGTTTATACGGAACCGCCATTGTTTTGAAAATCCAAAAGCAGAAAATTGCCATCGCGCGCCATTTTAGCGTAAGCTCGAAAATTTTGATGACTTCGTCTGTATTCCGACAGTTTTTACTCCAAATTTGAATTTGAGGGGGTACTGTGTAGGGACAATTTCGGGATTTGAATTTATTTCTTTAACTCCTTCCCGGGTTTCACTTTGGGAAATCCGCCTGCATTTTCAAATCTTTCGACCAGCGACGAATAAATAATATATTTAACATTATTTAATAAAAATAACAAATATATAATTATAATGTAATAATATAAGATAAATATACAATACAGCGTATACGCGTTAATTATAATAATCAATAATTATCAGGTCATAAGTTAAAAATTATAGTATATAAGTTAACCTTATTCTTTTAGCATAGACCTGACTTTTGTTTGATGTTAGTCTAATGAAGTATTTTAGTTTAATTTAAAAGATTATCAATTATTCTACTTAGGATAAGAAAATATAACTACAAAAATTGTATTGAAAAGACCACAACTATGGAGATTAAACAGAGACCAATGTTGATAAATTCCTTGTTATTGAATGGAGCGCACTCACTATATATGCCTGATATAATAGGGTTTAAGGCTAAATTCCTATGCTCTGTCTCTTCTTCCTACGCAAGATATTACTCCATACAAAAATAATTGTTGTATCGTGACCACTGTCACGTGAAGATAAAGATAACTTAAGATCTTATTGATTGTAAAAGGTCAACTCATACAAAAAAGAATACACGTTCTAGGTCGATTGAGAGAATGATATATAAGTAGAATTATTCTCCGTATCTAACATAACGTTTTTCGAGTTAATTCTAACAATAAATCTGTGCAAATTCAAACATAAATAAAAAATATTATATTGAAAACAACAAAGGAGTTCAGGTGTTTTCTACGCTAACTCCGTGAAAAAATAAGAGCTCAGACGAACATACAAACAAAGGTTTGATTCTGCTTCATTATTAATCTCTCTCGCTGCTTCTTTCTTCCCATTCAATCACAGAGCTCATAAAATGTTAGAATAGACGAGTCAACAAGATCACATTTTGTGGTCGTCCCCTGCAAGTTATTTCATTTGTAGCGGAAATGTTGGACTCTAGTTTTGACTTGTTTTATTTATCTCGAAGACATCCAATTTCCAGCAAAACTTGTTTTCATTACTCATTTTTATGGCAATTACAATTAATCTAAAAATTAAAAACTCAGTCAAAAGTCATTGCAAGAGTACAAGTCACTTTTTATGACATTTCTCAACAGTTGACGTCTCTGAACACTCAAGGCTATTGCAAGAAGCCGAGTCACTTTTTTAATCAATTCCAAACTGCCGAGGGAGTTTACTTTGACCAAGTCTATGAACTTCTATTATTTAAAGCCCAATCATCCCAAATATCAAGAACAATTGCACGCAGAAACCCTAATACCAGAAAATCATGTCTTTGTTCTTGTGTTTCTTGCTGTTTTTTGCTTTTCATGGCGTCTTCAACCACCTGCTGCGGAGAGCACGACACTACCCACCGACCGTTTTCCCTTCTCTTCCTTTCATTGGCCATCTCTACCTCCTCAGAAAACCTCTTCACAGAACCCTCTCCGCTATCTCAGCCCGATACGGTCCGTTACTCTATCTCCATTTCGGCACTCGTCATGTCCTCCTTGTTTCGTCTCCTTCTGCTGCAGAGGAATGTCTCAGTAACAACGACGTCGTTTTCGCAAACCGCCCTCGCCTCCTTGCTGGGAAATACATGGGTTATAACTACACTACCCTCGCTTGGGCTCCTTACGGCAACCACTGGCGGAATCTCCGACGAATCTCCTCCCTCCAACTTCTGTCATCTGCCAATCTCCAGACTCTTTCTCATATACGAGCTGATGAGGTCCGCTCGTTGATCTTCTGGCTGTCGCAATATCCAAATCAATTGGTGGATATGAGATCAGCACTCTTTGGATTACTACTGAATATCATAACTCGAATGATTGGGGGAAAACGATACTATGGAGATGAAGTGGCGGACATAGAAAAAGCTGGAAGGTTCAAAGCTATTATTGAAGAATCATTTCTGTTGCAGTCCGTGTCGAATGTGGCAGATTTTCTGCCATATTTGGGGTGGTTTGCAGGCAGACGGATGGAGAAGAAGTTGCAGGCGCTGCAGAAGAAGAGAGATAGCTTCATGCAAAGCTTGATAGAAGAGCGTAGGAATTTGAGACCTTCTTCGGAAGAGAAGAAGAACACCATGATTGACGTTTTGCTGTCTCTGCAAGAATCTGAGCCGGAATATTACCCTGATCATGTTATTATCGGCCTCATGATGGTGAGTTAGTTTATTACTTTCTAATATAGACACTTTCAGATAAAATCTTGATGGGCAATTCAACTTGCAGGTTCTCCTAGCAGCAGGAACAGATACCTCAGTTGGAACCCTAGAGTGGGCGATGTCGTTTTTGCTTAACAACCCAGAAGTTCTGAAGAAAACAATGGCGGAAATAGACGATCGAGTGGGCCAAGAACGCCTGATCAATGAATCAGATTTAGCCAACCTTCCTTACTTGCATTGCGTGATAAAGGAAACTCTGCGAATCAGCCCACCCGGGCCGCTACTGCCACACGAGTCATCCGCCGACTGCATCGTGGGTGGCTTCAAGGTTCCACGTGGCACGCTTCTGATGGTGAACGTATGGGGCATACAAAATGATCCAAGGTATTGGGAGGACCCCACAAGATTCGACCCGGATAGGTTCGTCGGATCAGAAGGGTTAAGAGATGGGTTCAAGTTTATACCATTTGGGTCGGGTAGAAGGGCTTGTCCAGGCGAAGGGTTAGCCATGCGAGTGGTTGGGTTAGCCTTGGGCTCCCTCGTTCAGTGCTTTGAGTGGGAGAGAGCGAGCAAGGAAATGGTGGATTTGAGGGAAGGAAATGGTCTAAGCATGCCTAAGGCCATTCCTCTCAAAGCTAAGTGCCACCCTCGCTCAATTACGCTTCAACTTCTCTCTCAAAAATAAGCCCCGCTGTTTGACGTTTACGTGTCATTGATTTATTAGTAGAAATAATAGATAATTTTAATAATCGATAATAATATTTCTGTTACATTACTCTAAGAAGAATCGAGAAATATAATATGGGAGAGAGGGTCAACCGTGAAGTCAACGAAGGAGCATGGAGAAAGACATATACCTTGAAACCAAGAACAAACAAAGAGAACCGTTCAAAGTGTTCCACTAAATCCCCTTGATGATTTGTTTATTCAAGTGAATGGTTATAGCGATGGATTCCATTCACACCCGATAAAGAACACTGCAACTTTTTGCAGCAGAGCCTAATTTTTTGCCTTTTAAAACTCTTAAAATAATAGACGTTCTTTTTAAAGTGCAGTATTTGTTATCTATATCTTATCGGCCCTGGCTAGAGGCTTGAATGGTGGCTTAGTTATACTCTTTCGTAGAGAACAGTTCGGACACCTCTGCAAGAATCCACGAAGTGACATGTGATCACTTGTGGACTCCCCTCGCTTTGACTGCTGGTTTCAGGTCAGTAAGTTCAATATTGATGGCGTTCCTCTTCCTCCTTGTTATGCGAGGAGACATCAATCCAATCAAATATTGGATGGATTTAAACAAAATTATGATTTTCCTTCTGAGTTTTATTGATAATCGACTATGATGCATCGGGTGAAATTGCTAAATAGGACTTAAACCGGGGTTTTGCCGACTTCTTATGAACCAGTTTTTCTAGTCACAACAAAAAGTTCGGAACTTTGACGCGTTGCACAGAAAGCAATACTCCGAAACCGTACCGCTTTATGTACCCAGCGATCGAAAATGCTATAAATAAATATTTCTCCATCCCTAACAAGTACAACCCTTCTGGCTTTTTCTATTTGTTCTTTGATTTTTTTTTTTTTGGGGTTAAATCGATGCAGGGCGATCTTCTGTTCTATCCGAACCAAGCTATATATAATCCGCTGTCATCTCGTTGAGGAAGAAAGATTTGTTCTCCGAAGTAATTTTTCTGTGAATTTGTGTAATTCGGGGACGACCAATGACCGATCAATTCCGACTAGACGATTCGAAGGATGGGGACGGAGCGGAAGAGGCAAATAGTCTTTTGAAGCCCAAATCAGGGTCGCCCCCGTCGTTGTCGTTGTCTCCTTCTTTGGAAGACGACGACGAGGACGCAGCCTTCGAAGCAAGAGAGAAGATCGTGGTCGTAGATTTAGACTCAGACAACGGCGGCGATTCGACTATGGTACCTCCTTTCTCGTGGAAGAAGCTCTGGTTGTTTACAGGCCCGGGGTTTTTGATGAGCATAGCGTTCTTAGATCCGGGGAATTTGGAAGGGGATCTTCAGGCCGGAGCTATTGCAGGCTACTCATTGCTTTGGTTATTGATGTGGGCAACGGCCATGGGGCTGCTGATCCAGCTCTTATCGGCCAGAGTCGGCGTCGCTACTGGTCGGCACTTGGCCGAGCTGTGCAGGGAAGAGTATCCAAACTGGGCTAGATTAGTTTTGTGGTGCATGGCGGAGCTGGCCTTGATTGGTGCTGACATTCAGGAGGTCATCGGAAGTGCGATTGCTATCCAAATTCTCAGCAATGGACTTCTGCCTCTTTGGGCTGGCGTTATCATTACTGCATCCGATTGGTAGGTAATTCCTTCCTTAATAATGGTTGAGCATATTTTCTGCTGTTGCAACGTGTATTTGTGTATTTTTACTGTTTATATTTGTCTGATTGGCTTCGATTAGATGGAGTTTTGGTTTAATTCCTAAATTTTAGAAAATGTTGAGAGGCATGAAATTGAGTTGAAGCAGAACAGAAGAGTTTTATTTTGAGATGCAGTCCTGTAACTTTGTTGTAATCGAGTTTGAACTTCGTTCTTCGTTTTGCCTCAAAAACCATAGCTCTTTTCAGGGTGGTCTTGTTCCTCTCGTAAATAGATTTAGAAACTGTTGAGCATTAAGATTATTCAAGCAAAATTGAAAGAGTGAGCCCAAGAAACTGGTCTATTTTGGCTTACCCTTTTGTGAAATTATTCAGGTCGTAAATGATGGAGATTGATTATTTTTCTACATGCTCTTATGAACAGTTTCTTGTTTTTATTTCTCGAGAATTATGGCGTTCGGAAGTTAGAAGCTGTCTTTGCCGTCCTTATCGCAACCATGGCCGTATCCTTTGCGTGGATGTTCGGTGACACTAATCCAAACCAGAAAGAACTTTTAATGGGTATTTACATTCCCTAAATGATTATTGAAATTGACAAATTGGCCGTTCATCTTCATGACTTATCATTATCTTTCTTGTAGGTATTCTAATTCCAAGACTTAGCTCCAAGACAATTCGACAAGCTGTTGGGGTCGTTGGCTGTGTCATAATGCCCCATAACGTATTCTTGCATTCTGCTTTAGTACAATCAAGGAACATCGATCCAAATAAAAAAGGGCGAGTGCAAGAAGCCCTAAACTACTACTCTATCGAGTCATCAATCGCCCTTCTCATCTCTTTCATGATCAATTTGTTCGTCACCACAGTGTTTGCCAAGGGATTTTACGGGTCTCCGCAGGCCAATAATATCGGGCTTGTAAATGCCGGGCAGTATCTCGAGCAGAAATACGGCGGAGGACTATTTCCAATACTTTACATTTGGGGTATTGGCTTGTTGGCTGCCGGACAGAGTAGCACCATTACCGGAACATATGCCGGACAGTTTATAATGGGTGGTTTTCTTAACCTGCGGTTGAAGAAATGGTTGAGAGCATTGATTACGCGCAGTTTTGCAATTGTTCCGACGATGGTTGTAGCTCTCATGTTCAATACGTCAGAAGCTTCATTAGATGTTTTAAATGAATGGCTTAATGTTCTTCAGTCCATACAAATTCCCTTTGCTCTCATTCCTCTTCTTACATTGGTGTCCAGAGAGCAGATCATGGGGGTTTTCAAAATTGGCCCCGTTCTTGAGGTAAATTCTGTTAATTTACTTTTTTTCAGATATTGTTCTGTTCTTGAGCAGATTATGCATATATTTTTCTTTTGTTTCTTTTTACTGCCATCACAAGGAAGTTTAAAAGAAAAAAAATATGTAAAGTGCAATTTAAAGCTTAATCTTTGAGGTGATTAATGGATTATACCTTAAATTACTTTTTAACAAACAGAATCTAAGTCCATTATAATCAATTTATTTGTTAAATTCAGAATATATATATATATATATATATATTTATTGCACTCTGAATAGATGAGTTGTGTTTTATTGGGTGCAGAGGGCAGCGTGGACTGTCGCCGCATTGGTGATGATAATCAACGGGTATCTACTATTAGATTTCATCCTTTCTGAAGTTCGAGGAATTCTTTTCGGCTTTATGGTCTGCTCAGCCATAGTTGCATATGTATCCTTTATATTCTATCTCATTTCCCACGGCGGGACTCTTCCCTCTACTTGGTTCCATTCCCTGGTAAAGTCAATAGGAATACGCCGGAGCGGTGTCTGAGAGTTCAAGTCAACTTTTAACGGAAGTTGAGGATTCTTCCACTCTGGTAACGGCTTCAAGCATTCACCGTTTCTGATCCGAGAAGCGACGAAGCTGTTAGATTAGAGTCTGTCTAGTGTTGTTATTCTTTGATGTAACGAGTATTTTTTGTTGGGGGGCTTATCCAATTCAAAACTAGTTCCTTGTATGAACAGGCCAAAGGAAAGAATTTTGTTCATAGTTCTCCTTCTCGGGTTTGTGAGTGATTTTGTTCGATAGAAGAACTCGGCGGAATGCACCAGTTTATATTTCTGTTACGGATTTAAATAACCTCGAGAAAACGAGTAAGACAGGAGAAATCGTTTATTGGTGATCGAGGTCGAAGAAACTTTAGAAGAAGAAAGTGGTAAGAGTAAGATGAACAGAAGCATGTGCATGGAAAGGAGAAATAAACAAAAAACAATAAACAAGTTATTACCGCAAAGCTGAGGTGGGCCCGAGGAGAGGGGAGGCCCACAAGGCAGAAGAGGAAACGAGAGCGACAATTGATAAAGAAGGTCAACAAGTAGGGTCCACTATCCGAGGTGACAGAAATACGCCACGTAAGCAGCGGAAAGCTCTCTCCTTTCTGCGTAGAAACTTTCTATAAATTGCATGCAGAAACGATCAGTCTCAGCATATCTCCTCCGAATCACACTACCCTCGCCCCATCTATGACTCTCTCACTCAAACCCCCCCCGTTCCACTCACCCTAATCCCAAATTTTCCCCAAATATCGCCTAACCCCTTTTCAAAAACCTTCAAACCCTTCGCGGAATCTCCGCTTATCTGAAAAACCCTTTATATTTCTCTCCTTCTGCGGCCTTCGCCGCAGTTTCCAATGGAGAATCAGGACGACCCATTCGCCGATCAAACCTCTTATTTTGAAGATCCTTCTTGTGGGTCGTCGGAATTTGATCCTCGTCGGCGCCTTCTTTCTCAGTATAATCAGCTGGGAAGTTCGAGAATGAATACTGTACAAGATATCCATCTTAATCAAGCCCTAAATGGTTTCGCTCGCCTTAGTCTTTCGTCTGATAATGACAGGATTCTATACCCCGGGCCTGATGACCGTACCTTATTTGGAAGTTACCATTCGAACCGGGTGAACGGCCGGTTTTACTATCCTTATTCTGAGGAAGAGATATTCCGGCAAAGCAACGTTGGGCTGCAAAGAAAAAGATTTCACAATGCCGATGTTTCTAATATCAGGAACATTCGGCCACTAGATCATAGAGTGGGGTTTGATTATGAGGGATTGAATGGAGTAAACCATACATCCGGTACTGTTCAACAGCGTTCGATTAATGAAGGGCTTTTTGCTGATAAGAGGCGATGGTTGGTGCGAGGAGATCATGCGAGCGAGCTCTCCGCCATGCCATTTAAGAACCAGAATGGTCTACTACCTGATCTTTCTTGTCATTATAACGATGCGGTGGATCATTTAGGAAACTTTTCTAGTACTAGAAGGTCTGGAATGAATAATAGACATCCCCATTGGTTACAGGAGCCCTTGAATTATCTTTCTGTGGAATCTTTTCAAGGAAAAGTAGTCTTATTAGCAAAAGATCAATGCGGATGTCGATTCTTGCAGAAGAAATTGGAGGATGCGACTGAGGGAGAAATCAATGCGATCTTCGCGGAGGTGATAGAACATGTTCGCGAATTGATGGTGGACCCATTTGGTAATTATGTTGTTCAGAAGCTTGTAGAGGTATGTGGGGAAGAACAGAGGACCCAGATTCTTTTGATGGTGACCAGTAGGGAATTAGAACTGGCTCGTATTTGCCTTGATATGCATGGGTATAGTCCTCATTTCACTGCTCCATTTTTCTCTTGCATTTTGGCTGAAACTTGCTCTTCTTTTTACTCTTCTTCAGAACTCGCTCTGTACAGAAACTATTGGAACATCTCACGACCCAAGAACAAATTTCTATAGTCATGTCAGCTGTCAGAGCTTGTGCGTATGCATTGACTACTGACATGAATGGTCATCATGTGATTCAGTATTGCTTAAAGCATTTCTCTGCTGAGGACAATATGGTATGCCTCTTTGTTATTTGCATTTTCTCTATCTTTTTGTTTAAAAACCTCCTTTTTGGATATGACTGTTCTTGGATGCACGGTGATTTGAATGTATATTCTAAGCTGCAAAGTGAATTCCAAACCAGTCGTTTATAATGGTTGAATTGCAGTTGCCTGGGTCAAATCATCGAGAAACTTTTTGATGTTTAATTTGGCCAACTTTGCGAGTTACTCTGAATAATTCAACAAATTTGAAAAAAGAAAATTGAGCTACCTTTTTATTGGTTTTTGAGATGATGACCCTTTGTTATGGCTTAACTGTTTGATATAAGCTTCTGCAATAAGAGATCCCTCTATCTCTAAAAATAAGGAGAAGTATAAAAGCACACGTCAAATTAAAATCAATGGATTTTTTCTTCTATCGCAGAACACTATTTTCTCATCATAAGCTCTAGTCACTCTCAGAAATTCCATCTTCTCTTGTTCATAAAGTTTGAACTTACTCAAGTTAAGATTTCTGTTTAGGCAATTTGTAAATTTGCACTATTTGTCTCGTTGCAGTTTATTTTGACCGAGGTGGTGAATAACTGTTTCGTGATTGCCACCGATAAAAGTGGATGCTGTGTCCTGCAGCAATGTGTAGAATACTCCACTGGAGAAATTAGAGAGCGGCTCATTGATGAAATTTCAGCAAATGCCCCATATCTATCAGAAGATCGATATGGGTTTGTGTTTTTCAAATCGTACTTTCTATCTTGATTTCAGATTCGATCCCGGCTAATACTGGATGACTCTCTCTTGTTTTCTTTAGGAACTATGTGGTCCAACGTCTACTTGAACTGAGGATACCACAGATAACTAAAAAAGTTGTAAGACAGATCGAAGGACATTATCTGGTTCTGTCATGCGACAAGTATGGTAGTAATGTCGTGGAGAAGTGCTTGTTAGAATCAGGAGAAGAAGAATCTACGCTGATTATAAACGAGCTGCTATCGAGTCCACATGTTTCGACTCTGCTGCTTCATCCTTATGGAAACTATGTCATCCAATCTGCATTATCAGTGTCAAAGGTTAGTTCAATCTTCTTTATTCTTGATTTTATACGCAGTGATTCTCGAATGTTTTGTTTTGGAAAAAACAGGATTTCACTCGCGGGTCCCTGCTAAATCTTATTCGAGAAAATGTCCCGATGATGCGGGATAATATGTTCGGAAAGAAGTTACTATCGTGGATTAACAAGCAGAGGGTGCGGCGGATTTAGAGGTGTAAATACAAGGAGAAAGTGTTGTAGGAGATGAATTAGCTAATAAAAAGAGATTGTTGTCTTCCTTAGTGTCTCTTCCATTGTTGTGATAATTTAGCTTTTGTTGCCTGGAATTGGATGGTTCTGATGGGCGTGTTGTTCTTCTGTCAGCAGTTGTAATTGTTTAGAAAATTCAGATTGTCTTGTTTTTGCCGGGGTGTGTTTGTGAAGTTTATTTCTTTGGTCTCCCTCTTTCCGCTGGCTTTTATCAATATAGAAGCTATCTATCTTGCTTATCTTAAGTTCATTAGTTTATTCAGATTTATTTAATCTTTGTTTCGACGAAAACAACTGATGTTCTAATGGGGAATTGTGTAATCATAGTAGACGATTTCTCTTCTTTTCGTTGACTTGACTTTTACGTGGCGTGTTTTGATTCGTTTGCTTTTCTGTTAATTAACCAGTTGTTCTCTGGATGATTTTTCGCCGAGTACTTGTGCTCTCAGTCTTGATTTTGTCGGAGGACTTTCTACGGGTTCTCCTCCCACCGTCACTGCCTGATCGATCAGTAAAATGGCTTCGTTCCATGCTCGCTTTTCTTCTTATCTACTAATCTGTTCATGGATTGCATTCTATCTCGCCGGCGTGGTTTTCTCAGCCACTAATGTCCCTCTAGATTCCAATCGTTGACGGCTGTTCTATGTTTTTTCCTTCGTATCTCTCGCCTTTAACTCTACTCGCCACTTGCGCACCTTCGACGGGGATCTTCATCTCCGTCACCACCAGACGCGGGAGCGGCCGAACAGTCATACCGCTTGCATGAGGCTGCACGACGGTTTTTCTACCAACGGTTGGGTTCCTTTTGATTTTATGTTTTCTTGGTTGCGTTGAAATTCTCAGTTAATATTGCGTCGAATTATGTTTGACGGGATGGATGAAAATTTTCAGCCATTATACGACGCGTATATGGAGTGAGACACCTCCGCAGCAATTAGCGCTCATTTCCTGTAAACGGTATGGGATGCATCAGGTTCCGTTTTGGTTTCAAGGCAAAGTTATTTTGATGTTTCGGGAATCGTGAAATCAATTATTAACGGTCAATTAATTAAATAATAGGATTCAGAACTGGTGAGGCTGGACATTATTCTATTCATATCAGAAAAAGGTCGCGAATTTCAGATATTGTCGGCGGGCAACCATTTTGGGGAAAGACAATAAAAATTGTTCGTGCAAACTACTACATTAGTAGATTGATGAGAACCAAATATGGTAATTTTGGATAAAAAAAAGTGATAACGAGAAAATCAAAATGTGTTACTTTTCTTTTTTTGATATGATATTGAAGAAAAAATCTTTTTCTTGTAGAAAAAAATAGAATTGAGAATGTTAACAGCACGATAATCTGAAAAGTGCATTCAAATTCAGGATCCTGGAAGGTTCTTTCAGTATGAGGTGTGAATTACGTTTGACCTCTAGGTTATAAGGAGGAATTACTTTCGAAAATTGTCTCTTATTCTTCGCGGATTTCAATCATCTAAGTAGGGTTTTTCCAGAGGTTGAAATGGTTTTTAACTCTGGACAGAAATTGCTTCTTGTTTCCGGAAAAACGAATTGTTCTGAGCTATGGAAGACTTTCCAGTTTCCATTATCAAACTGCTGCCCCAGCCCCTTTACCGACCAAGCGAACTGCTTAACACCTCCTTTACTGGTAAAGGATGAGTATGGTATATGCGTCTGCCTTTCTGCCATTCCATGCTCAAACACATTTCAAACATGCATTTTGAGATTGCTTCTAGATGTTTTAGTCATTTAGACCTCATTGCATTTTTATATTTTCATTTTGTAACTCATTTTATGCTAATTATCTGTTTTCTCTGCTGCAAGAACATCATTTTGTGCGCTAATTTAGTCTTTTTAACTTTTATTAGCATTATCAATGTTGAGTATCATATAGTAATTTTAATTATGCGGATATTAAGTTTTAAAATTGCAATTGATGGTATAATTTGAACTTACTTTACAAGCGAATTTCAGGTTGGAATTAGTACAATTGATATGATGCTCAGTTCTTCTCTCTATGTATAGGATGTTGAACTATGGCATCTCAATTGAATGTCAACATTCTTTGGTGCTCCTCAATGTCAAAAAATTTGTCAACTTGTCTTTTCTGAAAAAACAAAGAATCATTTTTGACGTCCTTGTTCTATTTGTTTTCCATTCTTTTCCAAAGATATGGTATTACTCTCTCACTTAATATCATAGCTTGTGTGGACATCACAATTTGAATTGGCAATGTAATTACAGGTTCTTTTATTAAGGAAAATGAATTCTACAGGGGATCATCTTGCCAACTAAATCTGCTGACTACATTTCTACTTTCACTGCAAAGGTAATGGTACTTGTGGGGTTTAGCTTTAATCTATACGCAGGTAGTAAGACTGTTTTATTATGCCTTTGCAGGGCATAATTATTCACTTAAATGCGGCTTCCTGAAAATTTCGGAAGTAATCAGTTGGTTGGATTGGATATCGAACCTCAAATAAAGAAGTATGTCGTTTTCCTTGGCAGAGTATTGGTCCATTTTCATTCCACTTAATGCGCTATGCAGTTCCATCTAGAAAATCTATCAGTCTTGCACTTGTCCAGTGAAATACTGCATTTATATATGAAGAAAAGATTTATTGCCGACAAATTGGCTGATGCTGATTTTGAACAAAAAAACCATTTAACACATTCTGGCAAGCACCTTCCTCGTGCGTGCAAGCTTTAAAACCAGCAGGTCATGTTATAGAGACCCTACATAAGGATTCATTTTGGTTATATTTTGTATTCATAAGCTTTTTAGTTCTTTATAATGGGGATCACCGTGAATATTTGCATAATAAGGCGGTTGTATGGTTTTATTAAAAGAAGAGATTGAGGCAAACATCTTAGACTTTTCACCAAGAGTAGCAAAAAAGTTTACGTTTAGGAGATAACAATATTGGATTAGACCAAATCATTTCGCTGCTTTTGGTTGGCATTAAGCTCATTTAGGATTGCCATTTTGGCTTTGTATTAGATGTTGGATTCTTCATTAAAAGCTAAAAGTGGACCGGTGGTTTGGTCTGTTGGATTGTTGAGCTCAGGTATATTGTTGATTTGAAGATCCATTCAGCAAAGCAGGTTGGTTTCGTATGAGCCCGTGGGTGGCATCCTTCCGGAGCAGGAGCTTCGGCCAATTTAGAACTCTTTTCACTCAACCTTGGTGAGTTGGGTGTACAGTCTTCTTCTTCTTCTTCTTCTTCTTGTTTTTTTTTTTTTTTTTTTTTTTCTGAAGCTTGATTATGCTAATAGTAAGTGGCTTCTGAAAGTGATTGTGATTGATTTCAATCTTAAATCTTTACGGGGATGGAAATTTCTGCTTGTCTGCTGTTGTACAATAGCTATGTAGGAATAGAAATACCCCTTTTTTGGCAGAATACTTGCCTTGATCCTCTTCCCATCGTCCCACCCGATGAAAGACATCAAATGTTATATGCAGATCTCTCTTTTATTTCCACTGTCAACAACAAAAGGGCGAGAGAATATGTGTAGTCCTTAACATGTTCATTCCTTCCCGCAGGATATTCAATTATTGAAACTTTTGTCCCACTCCCTTGCCAGAGGAGGTCATCGTACGAAAAGTAAGACTTTCCCGTGAAGAAATATAAAACTAGTACCAATTTTACACTTAAATTGAACGACAATTGTGTTACTTATTAATAAATATAAGTAGTCAAAATAAATTATTAATCAAACACTACGTCAGAAAATAATATTAGAGCACAAACGTAACACGTTACTGTTTTATTTGTCCGGAAAAATAATTTGGTGGTTCGGATTTTCTACCCTGGGTTCAATCTTCGATGGGATGTGGGTGGGCCTTTAAAGGTAGTCCAATAGTTGGTCCTTGTAAGGTTGGACCGGAGGGGGAAGAGAGTGGAGGCCCATTTGAACTTACCAGTATTATATGTTGCATTATTGGATAGAGAATATAGTGGGACCCACAGCTGTTGGCTCGATTTTTATCCTCGCTCCATATCTCACCGTTCTTCTCCCTCCCCCCATTTGATGCAACGTGCTGCCCCTCCTCTTCTCTCCTCTGCTTCCTGTCTTTCTCAGTTTTTCTCCTCCCTTTTTCCTTTTCAGAATGAGTTGGTGGTGGGCTGGAGCCATCGGGGCGGCCAAGGTATTGTTGATAATTCCCGTATTCGGTTTGATTACCAATTTCTGTGCTCTTCGTTCTTTTTTCTTTTTCCATTTTTTGTTTTTGATTTGCTGTACACAATCGATTCTGACATCGCTTTTTTCGGTTGATTTTGCAGAAGAAATTTGACGAAGACGAAGCTCCTAAAGGCTACGGGGGCGTTGCGTTGGTCGTCGGAGTTACTGGCATCGTTGGCAATAGCTTAGCCGAAATCCTCCCGCTCTCTGACACCCCAGGTGGTCCATGGAAGGTCTACGGCGTCGCTCGTCGCCCGAGACCTAACTGGAATGTCGATCATCCCATCGAATACGTCCAGTGCGATATCTCTAACGCCGACGATTGCAAATCCAAGCTCTCTCAGCTCACCGACGTTACGCACATCTTTTACGTCACATGGACCAGCCGATCCACCGAAGCGGAGAACTGCAAAGCCAACGGGGAAATGTTTCGCAACGTTCTAGAGTCGGTGATACCAAACGCACCAAGTCTCCGGCACATCTGCCTGCAGACTGGCTGCAAACACTACACCGGTCCGTTTGAGAGCTTTGGCAAGGTCCAAATGCACGATCCTCCTTTTACTGAAGATTTGCCCCGGTTGGATTATCCAAATTTCTATTACGTCCTAGAAGATAAATTATTCGAAGAAGCTGAGAAGAAAGAGGGGTTAGAATGGTCGGTGATTCGACCCAATTTGATTTTTGGATTTTCCCCATACAGCTTGATGAATGTAATCGGATCTCTGTGCGTATATGCTGCCATATGCAAGCACGAAGGACTTCCGTTGAAATTTCCTGGAACCAAAACCTCATGGGAGGGTTTCTCCATCGCATCAGATGCCGATCTGATTGCCGAGCAGCACATCTGGGCAGCAGTGGACCCATACGCGAAGAACGAAGCTTTCAATTGCAGCAATGGGGATGTGTTCAAATGGAAGCACTTGTGGAAGGTGTTGGCGGAGCAGTTTGGGATCGAGGAATATGGATTCGATCCAGAGGGCGAGAGATTGTCATTCGTGGAGATGATGAAGGACAAGAACGCAGTGTGGGAGGAGATCGTGAGGGAAAACGAGCTTCAACCTACCAAATTGGACGAGGTTGGAAACTGGTGGTTTGCAGACATTTCATTGGGCGGAAGAGGGTTGTTGGATAGTATGAACAAGAGCAAAGAACATGGCTTTTTGGGCTTCAGAAACTCCAAGAACTCATTCATGACCTGGATTGATAAGTTCAAAGCTTACAAGATAGTGCCTTGAGAAGAAGGGTGAAGCCAAATTCCATGGAAATGGTTAGAATTTCCAGTATTGTGTAATCCACAGTCCGTTCTTCTTTGCTTTTGGTCATTGTTATTCGCGAGGAATGTTGAATAAAATAAAAGAAGGGAGATCATTTCCCATGAATAAACTGGCAAAAATTCTGTTCTAGACTGCTCTCTTAATGCCACAATAAGAGTGTTTTTATCAGTTATTATTATTATATTTTTGACAAGGCCACTCTGTTTCATTATTGTTCCATCTGGACCAACTTTGTCGCTCTTGATATAATATTTTTTCAATGCAAGACAGATACACGTGGATAATCACCTCATTAAAAGATGATAATATATGTAATAATCCAAATTTTCACGTGGAATTTGTCATTACTGAATTATATTATTAACGTCTACAATTATTTGTTTGACTTCTCCTCTTCAACTGCACTGATGATTGCCGATATAATCGTACAAGGAATTCCTAATGCTCTGATTGGTTCCACGTTTGATCAGGTTACCTGCCCGTGGGGAGCCGTTTGGGCCTTCAAATTTGGGAATTTGGGCCCCGCCCAATAAGTTTATACGGCCCCGTTTATTGAGATGAAAGAAGAAGAGCTGTTGATGAGGATCGTTAAACCATTTCCATCGCTTCAGATTCTGAAATTGCGACTCTTCTGCTTTTCTCCGAGGTAAAATGATTTTGAGTTTTGATTGTTTCGCTTCTTCTGTCGCAGTCTCTGTGATGATGACCTTGTTGATTTTCTGCCGCAGTGTTAGTCCTCCATGTTCTGACGCTGGTTCTTTGTTTGGTGATAGCTATGGTGCTCACGAACTTCAATGGAGTTGGCGTTGGATTTGGTAAGAATGCAAAATTACATTGATTTCTTTTTTTCTTTTCTATTTTGGAGCTCGTTGTTGATTTTTGTGAGCCGTTTGTTCTCCTTGTTCCTTTGTAATTTTAAGGATTTGGTGTCGGCTGTGGTTTCGGCGTTGGATGGGGTTTCGGAGGTATGTTCTCGTGTTTGTATTTTTTACATTTCAGTTTTTTCAAAATTTCTAATTATCAGCGCTCTGCTGCTTATGCGCTAGACTGCTATCTGCACTCGGAACTAATTTCGTCAAAAAGGATGAATTTGAAGAAATGCAAACGCTGTAGTTGAACATTCCAGATGGTTATTTCGATTATAGCTCTCTCACGGAGTAATGAAATTGTGCTGGCTAAAATTTTTGAATTTTACAACATCTAAGTGGACATAATAACTATCACATTAGGCATGTATTATTATAAATCCGTGGGATTGAATTTTGTTCTTGTTGCTCATACTTTTTTTTACTCAGGTTCATGTTTCTCTAGTGGAGTCTATTGTTCTTGGGATTATAGAAGTACTGTTGGACAATCACTGAGAAGCATACATTGTCTACTAAGTTTCTTTCTGTTTCAAATTATCTGAAGACGCCATAGAGATTGTGACTGTCCTTGTTCTGTTTTTGTCATTTGTCAAGCCGAATGAAGATGTGAGAGTTGATGAGTGGTAGGAAATTTGATCTGCATGACTCGTGTCGCAGCAATTTACAGTGTTGTTAAGAGTTGTTTTCTTGAAAAGTTGTATGGTTAAACTTGTATAAATTTAATCGCATTACTTTTAGCATATCTATTCTTCCATGAAAGACCTTAGAGGAGGATGAAAAATCTGATTTTTAATTGTTTCCCTCACATTTTATGAATTATAAATAATGTTTCTCTTCAACAGGAATGCCATTGAATGTCCTGGGTATTGGAGCAGGTATGCTACACTAATTCTTCAAAGCAGTTTCTGTAGTTCAATCACATAACTGTACTTGTAATGAGTAAGTAGTGTGCAATGTTCTGTGTATATAGGCGGAGGATGTGGGGTTGGTTTAGGCCTCGGATGGGGCTTTGGCTCTGCCTTTGGAAGCAAGTACATATCATCCGCGGTCACTTTCCCGGGAGTCGAGTTCAGCGGGAAGGATCCTATCCATGAAATGAGTTGTAAAGATTTATCCAGAAACACCAAACAATAACGTAGTAGATTTGATCGCAGAAATGCCATTCCTTCCGCCACAATGAAAAGTGGAACCTTATGAATGATGATGGATCGATCATCTGCATCTGAATCGCGAAGTGTCTTTCTATCATGACTGTGTGTATTGAAACTTTATCTTTCTATATTCCAATAAAGTTCAAATTTTTACCTGATCTCTGCTACACTTGTAGTGCCACCATTTTCTTCCGGATACATGATTCTCGTTTCTTGGTTACTTCTGTCAAAAAAAATTTAAATTTATTTGTTTTTTTTTTTCCAGTAGTTTTCGTTGATGCTTTGAGCAAAAGCAATCCTCAAAAGCGGTCGACATGTCGTTCTAAAGTTTTCATTCTTGCCCTAATTTTAAGAATTTTTGCAAATATGAATACAGTAGGGGGCCTTGTCAGCTGCGGAGTTGAACGGGAGTGTGATGGACGAGGGAGAGCGACTCTGCGACGCGGCGAGGAATGGTGACGTCCTCAATTTGAGAGCAATGTCTGATTCGGGAGCTGACGTTTCCTACTTCGACTCATTGGGGCTGACTCCTCTCATGCACGCTGCGAAGCATGGCCACGCCGAGGCTGTCAAGGTGCTTCTCGAAGCTGGGGCTCCGTGGAACGCGCTCTCTCGCGCCAACCTCTCTGCCGGAGATTACGCCATGGATGCAGGGCACCAGGAGGTATTCGACATCCTCCTCAACGCTGGTTCGTGATTCTCTTATCGAACTCGTATTTCCAAGTTGACCTAGTGAAAGCGTGATAGATTAGAGTTCTTTATAAGTTTTCTTCTCGTGTTACATGAAGGGATTCAAGCCGAGTTTATCCTCGGAACAATTGCACGGAAAGAAAATGGAAATGGGGACTGTAATGGAGGTTACTTGGAGGATAGGATTTCATTTAGCGTAGATAAGTTGATGGACATTGACAGCAAGGCTATCATGATGGCTTGGGAGAAACCTCTTATGGAGGCTCATGCTAAGGCTGTTTGTTCCGGGGGTGGTCAAATACTGAACATTGGATTTGGAATGGGTCTGGTGGACACTGCCATTCAGCAATATGCACCAGATACTCACACCATTGTCGAGGCTCACCCAGAGGTTTATGAACGCATGCTTAGCACTGGTTGGGCTGAGAAAAAGAATGTTAAGTTGGTATTCGGTCGTTGGCAAGATGTTCTATCTCAACTTGAATCTTATGATGGTGAGTCAGTCAAATACTTGCAAAGCAACTATCTTCTTTGGTCTTTGTATCACGTTCTTTGCTTCTGGTGTTTATTGGTTGAATTGCTAGATTGTTGTTTAGAATAGTTAATTTTACAGTGAAATCCTTTCTCATAATGACATAAGTCATGCTTTAAAGGATCTAGCATCCTCGGTGAAAGATCTTTCCAAACTAAGGAAAATTTATGGCTGGATTCTATCTCGGATAACTGTCATTGTCATGTTTAACAAGTCTTATGTACCTTGTCTCGTGCTTTCATTTTAATATTTGGAACTGGATTCTATTCATGTTTTCTTGTTTTCATGATCATCCAATTAGGCATCAGTTGATTTCTTCTTCTGGATTTCATTTCTTTCTTAGATGTGACAAAGATAACTTAATTGCTGTTTTCAGACTACACTAGTGAATGACTACGATTTGATGTAAATTTATTTTGTATTCTTTTATGGATGGTAATGTTGCAGAGCGCTTGATTTTATTTTGTATCAAGATGCTCAGCAAATAATATATTGTTGTATCTGTTCAGGTATTTTCTTTGATACATATGGAGAATATTATGAAGACCTGAGGGAGTTTCACAAGCATCTACCTAAATTATTGAAGCCAGGAGGTATATACTCATTCTTCAATGGTCTTTGCGGAGATAATGCATTTTTTCATGTTGTGTACTGCCATTTGGTATCTTTAGAGCTCGAAAATATGGGGTACTCAACTCAGCTAATTCCCTTGCCTGTCAAGGAATGTTTGCCCGAAGAAGTGTGGAAAGGGGTGAAACACAAGTATTGGGAGCTTGATGTGTATTATCTCCCGGTTTGTCAGTCTTTACAGGGTTCTTAATAATCTTTTGGAATATGAGAACCCTCGACCTCAAATTTTGTAGCTTCATATCAAACCCATGCTAAATGTTTAACGTCCCGATGAATATGTGACATTACCTGTATTTGGCGCATTTTAGAAGTTCAAAAAAGCTTTTGTTTGAAGTGACTGTTATAGTTTATTTGGATGGCGATGGTTTTATTGAATGGATCAATGATTTTTATGAATGGGCATATACTAGTAATGAAATAAAGGCCACCATTATATAGTCATGAAGCAATCGATTAGGAACAAGCATTCCATCAATCAAAAACCCCTTACAATTCATGGAAGAAAAATTTCATTGCAGGAGGAAGGGAACAAGCAAATGAAAAACCAGCTGTATTTTTGTTGGTAAAATGTAGTTGCAACCAATGTCGTCAGTGTGTTTTAGCCAAACAGATTTGTCCATGTTTGGAAGACGTGAATCCCACGAGATAGATAAGCTCATATCGCCAAGTCTTTAGCCTGTTTTCTTTCATAAGCAAGAAGCATAAATGTGTAAACATTGGAGAGATTAGCAGTGAAATTGGTACAGCCTTGGACACAGTCATTGCCAGAGAGCTTGAACTTGCAGACAGACCCATCGAGCCAGTTAATATAATTAATTAGAGAAGATCCCCCAATTTGATTCAGATTAAACAATCAAGTTCCAAACACGTACACACTGCTTGATTACATATTTACAAACTTCTGACCTTTTTTTGGCAAATTCACATATATACAAACTTAATACACGACGTAAACATCACTGTTTTCAGAATGAAAGACAATGCAGAATGAAAGACAATGATTGAAACAGAAACATGGGATTTATTGAATGACAGCAGTGAGGTTATTTTTTTTTGGGCTTCTTGTCAAACATATCCATAAGAATGGGATCTGTGTCGGGGGAGATGGGAGATTAAAGAAACAGAGCAGAAATTGCTTTCATTTCTTTGGCCTGCAAACATTATGTAAATGAAACTCATGATTAATTCCATAGCTAAATCTCTCCAGGTTACCAGAAATGTTTCCAAACCAAGTTCAAGAAATCAGGCTTTAATTTTAGATTGCTCACCCAGAAAGTTATGCATAACCCAATGCTATTATCAATGTCAAGCTACAACGCTAGATTCTTGTTAATGTATTCATAAGCAAAGAATAAAATATTTAATAAATCTAACTTAAAATCAGATTGCCTGTCGATAGGCAATAGTAACAAAATTTACAACCTTACCTTGCTTCCCTACTGGTAGTTCGCAGCAATATCACCTCTGTTGCCACCAGAGTCCAGCTCTACTAACTTCCTACAGAAGGGGGAGATAACAGGAAATTGCATAGAGAAGGGAATGTATTAAGGTAAATTTGATGAGATTAAACCGAGTTTACTACACTAGAAAGATGAAATTTCCAAGGGTAGCACCTTCCGTTTGGTTGATGCAGCAAATATTTGGCTTCACCAGTCTCCGAGGATTCTGGTTTGCTACATCCCTTGAAGAAGGCCAAAAGTTTTAATTGTTACAGGACAATCCACTATAAACTTGCAATTCGAACGGTCCAAGGACTTACAGTAGAAGAGTGTTCCATCCAGCCAGGAGCTCTATCTGAAAGAAGGTTAATATACTGCTCCATTGCTACCTCAGGACTCATGTTCCCCAGTTTTTGCCAAGCATTCCTTGCACAACGTAATCAGTGGCCTCCATCACTTACACATAGCAGCTCTCAACCCTGTTAGTGTAACTAGCAATCAAACTATATAGTCTTCTCCGGTGTAGGCTCATGCCCTTTTGGATGCTTCGTAATCAGTTTATCTTATCCATGTTTTCTGAGATTTTATATCAGAAAATGGTTCCAAATTTTGCATCCTAAGGAGACCAGACTACAGTGGTCGATCTCATTGCTTATTGACACTATTTTGAATGTTTGGAACGCCGTAGATCAGGTCAACTACATGAAAATCATTTCCTCCAAACTCCACTTAAGTTTTCTATCTTGCATCTGATTTGAAACAAAAATCTAAACCTACAAATTAGTTTCTTTATGGTTCTAAGAAATTAAAATTAGCAATCAATCTTCATGGGGATTTCTGGAATCTATGATCAAATCAAACAAGCACTGAAACAGCAGCACCTTCACGATAGGGGATTCCCCCATCAACAACTAGGTTTTTAACATCTCAGGAGCCGGTTCTATAAGTCATGGGTTTTCTATAGCATTTGTTATCAATCACACCAGAAATTGAAGAAATGGGGAGTCGTCTTCTTCAGGATTTGGCTTCTCTAATGGTTAATATACGGGTGTTCAGATATCAGTAGCCAGAGAACACTATCTAGCACATGATGGGAAAACAAAGAAGAACGATAAATAGATAAGGAAAAAACACAGGAAAGTTTAGTACCACTTTGCCCGAGCAGAGACCTTCAAAGCCATAGGCTGAGACTCACGGCAAGGACCTTCTGTAGCAACTTTGTGAAGCCCGTAAAACTCCATTTCTAACTCATTCCCAGCGTTTTCTAGGCCATCTTCTTCACTCACAAATCTGGATGCAGCTGCAAAAACAATCTCTAACCCAGTCCTCTCGATGCCTTCCCAATCATCATCGTCCTCCTCTTTATCCGCTTCTACAGTTGGGGATTGGAGAACGTCGTTTTGCTCTTCTTCTCCGATCTCTTCAGCCATCGCGTTATGGCGCATCTGGTCGTCGATATCATCTACATTAGGTTCTTTGCATCCTTCGGCATTTGAATTACTGCTGTTCTCAACCACCATTTTCGACAAAATGGGCCCTTCCAATATATTCTTTGGCAATACATCGCATTCAATTTTTTCTCCCAAGTGATCACAAGATAATATTTCCAGAGATTCACACGGTTTCTCTTGAAATTCACCGCGGAAACACACGTTCTCCACCGTTGGACCAACGTCGGAATGTTCCCCTAAAAATGTATCGATCGTTTCTGCAGAACGCACAACAGATTCAACCTTTTTCCCGCTTCCGAAACCCTGGACAGCGAGTTTATCAGCGAATAAACCCAGATTCATTTCGACCTCACGGTCCACATCACTGGCCATGGCCATGGAAACAAGTTTGGCAACGAGGAAGGAAAGAAGAAGCGCCAAAGAGGCGGATAGGAAAAGCTCGTGAAGAAGCTCCATGGAGTCTGAAGAATCGGCACCCAATCAAAAACTAGAAAAGGCAGAAAATGATAGAAGAAGAGGTGGAAAGTGAAAACGAAATGATTAGGAGGAGGAGGAAGGAGAAGAGAGGGGAAGAAAAGGATAATCACAAGGAAGAGGAAAGCATATTGATATGCTTTTCGCTATAGAGGACTTTAGTAGGCAAATTGTGGTGGGGCCATTGTAAAGGCTGGCACCTTTCTCTTCAACAACACTCCATCACCATCAATGCCTTCTCACCTTCACCTTCACCTTCACCTTCACCTTCACCATCTGATAAACTCATCTTTCCCTGCGTGTGCGTCTCGTCTTCTACCTTCCCTGCGTTTCTATTCCTAATCAGGCCCAGGCCCAGGCCCAGGACCAGGCCCAGGACCAGGCCCAGTCCTAATAGAGAGACTTGTTAACGGCCTTGATTTCAAAGCATTTTTTAAAATTAGATTTAGCGTTTTAAATATAATTATAGTATTTTTTAAAGTTATAAAAACAATTAAAATCACGGTCACGGTCACGGTCACGGTCACCCTAAACTCAGATTTTCAAACGAAGACATTGATTCCTTTCACATGTTAATAAAAAAACCTGGGCATGAAAAGCATACAACACCTGTCCCCTAAAACACGAGGAAACTGAGTTTGACCCGGCGATTTTAAAATGCGAAGCCAATACAAAACGTCCACGTGTTATTGGAGCCACTACGGTTGGCAATCATGCTAACATTAGCATAGGATTCGGGCTGCCCGAGTGGACCCATCGAGCGAGGCGTGGCACACTCCCATCGGGTCAGTTAGCCAACGGTTACTTCACCAAATTACAACGCACGCAGCAGCTTTTTTCTAGAGAAGAGAGACGGCAGAAAGGTTAACGCTTCTTTCCCTTTTCTTTTTTTCACTTCTTCGATTCGTTGCGGATATCAATTTTAATTTTGATATGCCATCTGACGATAACTTTTCGAATTCTGGATAGAAAAGTTCGATTCATCTGCGTCTCTCTCTCTCTCTCTCTCTCTCTCTCTCTCTGTGGATCAGAATCGGAGAAGATATGAAATGGCTGTGGAAGATGATTGTCCCCGCGAGAAGAGTCCTCGGAGGAGTCGCCTCGCGTATCAATTTTCGCCAGAGCGGTAAATCTCTCTCTTCCGTTTCGAAAATCACGTTTTACCTGCTCTGCAGAGGAAGTGTTTGTGATTTTGCCAGACAAATTGAACAGGACTGTTGAAGTTACGAAGCGATGTTAGGGCTTGCGAGTATGAGGATGTGCGAGTGATGTGGGAGATGCTGAAGATAAACGAACCAGAGCTGGTTCGATCTGATGGAAGCAGAAAGAGGCAGATATGGAGTTTCCTTGAATGTGCTAGCTCTGCTCCGTGTCTTGGTCGGAGGTTTTGAAAATTCCTTCTCTTCCACAGCACAGTTTCAGGTCGCCATGTGAGGAGGATATATAGAGGATGATTGTGCTTCTCTCCATTTCAACAAGGCTGTGTGTAGATATCGATCAACTGCCTTTAAAATTGAATGTGATCCATCTCTTCTCCCCATGCTTCATCCACTATGAAATAAACTAGTTATCAATCTATCTATGATAATAGTTGGACTATGAACAATAATACTCTCCATCATCACTTGTTTCTTCGTAATTTATCAATTTTTTCGCTGTACAAGCCACCCCGACCAATGAATAAAAATCTACCCATAATTTATTGTCTCATCCAAATCCTGTTTCTCAAACAACGTTATTCCCACTTAGTGGTAAAGTTAACGACTTACTCCCTAAAAAAAACTCTTCATTCCCATTCCCTTTAGTCAAAGACTTGTATGCATTTTACGATATTGATAATTATCATATGGTGCCTCTTGAAATTGTCACAAAATTGTAATGTGGTTGGTAGTGACCACAGAAGACGTCATCCCACTTGACTAATTCTTTCATCTATTGTCATATTTAATGTTATATGCTAAGTAGTCATATGTCAAGGTGAATTTTAACATGCCCCCCTATCTATGATTATAATAATGTTTATATAATCCAAGTTTTTCTGAAAGAAAAAAAAAGGTACAGGGCGATCTAATTGGAGGTGCGGGGAATCGAACCCCGTGCCTCTCGCATGCGAAGCGAGCGCTCTACCATATGAGCTACACCCCCGTGTTGGACGCGACAACTTACCTGTTCAATGCACCTCTCGAAGTAGTAGAATATTTCACCTCCTCGCCGAGGCAGAGTAGAGGCGCGTGCCTGAGTAGCTCAAGTTCCACCGTCTCTCTTGGCCATTGAAGAATCTTCATTGCCACCGTTTCTGCAAAACGATTAAATGCCAATAATTATTACTCCTGATCCAGTGTCTCCGGCGACAGCCATGATGTGGAAGATATGAAGCTTTCTTTTGAATTCTGCTTTACTTGTTTATTTGTGAACTTCCGTCTTTCCTTTCTTCCCTGTACTCTCCTGGAAGTTGGAGACTCGTAGACTCCAGGCAATCAATACTTTCTCCAAATTTTGTTGTTTTCTTTTCTGGGAGATTGTGATTTATGGGTTAAGCAGTTCTAAAGGACTCGTCCGAAAAAAGTACGATGAATTATGCAAAGTCTTCTCCCTATTTGGTTCTGTTCATGGTGGCGGGGACATTTTTACAGGTCCTCAACTTGTCCACAAGCGTATCCGACTCTTTTAGTCCTGGTAAAAATCATCGTTCTCTTATTTTCGTTTATCTGCATTCTTTTTGTTGGGTTTGTTCGTCTATTTGAATCTGAAATGGGTTTGGAGCTAACGATGTTGACAAGATTGATAGGCCAGGCAGCCGGGGAAACTTTCATTGTTCCGTTTGTGATATAGTATTGCACTTTAGAGAGTTCGACTTATTCCAATTTCATGAGTCGAGTTTGGCCAAATAGAAGCTTTAAAAGCAGCTTAATCATGGGATAGGAACTAGTACGAGGCTGATATTATGCAGTATCTTTAATCCTTCTACAGATGCATCTACTGCTGGAGGTTTGCCTGCAACATCTTCACGTAAAACGTCCAAGGTACATCACAATTTCAATAAAATCGAGCTACAGATTAAGACAAATATTGAAGTTTTCTTCTTCTTTTTTACCCCCTTAAACTGCAGGAAAAGGGGTTTAGCCAGGGCGCCTCGAAGGATGGTGATCCAGGGAGTATGCATCTGAACGATTACGATCCAGTCGATCCAGTTCCGAACTATGAGACATCCATAAAACCTGGCCCTATAGAGCATGGCTCCCCTGTCATACCGTACATTCCGAAGCCTTCGCCCCCTGATCATTCCAAGGTTGGCGGGGTTTCATAGACAGCTCAAAGTTAGTGTTTTTAAAACTTGTCTCTCTTGTTTTGTCAAACTAATAAATTTAAAAGCTTTTGCTGGGTGGAACTTTTGTTCGTCGCCGACTCGGAGTCATCTGGGAAAGAAATAGATTTGAAGGTCGGACGGCTGATAATTGCTCCAACTGCATTTCCCCGACGATATGGATAAGTCAAAGAGATCTTACTGCATTGGAGCTCCGGGCAGAATTCCGTTTAGCGGATGAAGAAAACCGTGGGTGAGCACTGATTGAACAGCGGCTTCGCAAACGTGCCATTTACCTGTCGAAAAAAGTCCCACCACTCCGCTCACTCGGTTTATTGTCCGACCACACGCTTCAAAGATGAGAGACCGAAATAAAGCCAAAAAATGGAAGAAAATTAGCACCGACTGTCGCTCTAGATTATCCAAAACTCAAAATTAAAAAAAAAAAAAAAAGAAGAAATACAGGGTCTTTGTTGATCAGGCGCCGCGGCGATGAAGGAGAAAAGGTCGCTTCGCCCATAGAACTTAACAAGAAACAAAGTGGCATGGCCTTGTGCTTCGGCGCTGTCGATTCAAACCAAACACGATCTAAGTACGCACGTTTCGCCACATCTCTTTCTCAGCACTCTGCAGCCATTGCAGCTCATCCTTCTGATTCTGTGAAGTGGAGAGAGTGAGAGAGGTAACCGACAATAACATGCAACGAACGGAAATGGAGTTAAAAAGATAACCGTGGTTAAGTTAGGACATGCTAAGAATAACAGTCCCAAGGAAATGCATCCAAGCTGCTCCGATTTTCCGCGGCGTCTCGCTTCTTGTAATCACAACCCTTGAAATGGGACTCTCAAGCATTCTCCACCATTGGATCCGGAAGAACCTTTCTTTGACTTTTATCTTTTCCGTTCCTGCTGTCTTGCCTTCAGACACGACGGATGATGACATCAAAATGACGCAATCAAAGGAGTTTTGAATCAATCAAAACACTTAAGGTAATTGCCCTTCCTTTTTGGACCGAGTATTCGACCATACCCAACATAATAACTTTAGTCAGGCTTTAGGCCTCGGGGCCTTTGAATTGGTAACCCAAAAGTGGTAATATATTTATTTTTAAAAAGCTTTAAAGTATGTCCATCTTTCAGAAATGTGTCCTTCGCTGTCCATTTTCATGATTTTGCACCGACACGAGCAAGAAAAAAGTTCATTTGTAGACTAAGATGACCAACACTTGGGGTCCTGTATTCTAATCATGTGTGCAATTCCATACAACTCGGCAGCTTTTGCAAATATTAATAAAAGGGTTTTCCCTGAAACAGTTTATTAAGTTAATAGATTTCTCCGGTGACTTGTCTAAGAGTCTTCGTAGAGAATCGAACTAATCTTAATTTTAAATACGAGTAATATAATTGGTGATGAATCATAGCACCCATTTGTAAGGGAGTGGAATGGACGATGCCAATTAAATTCCTACCCCACACGTAGACGCCAACCCCCTCTACGCGTTGCGTCTCTCCCCTCTTCACAAGCTCTTCAAAGAAGCTTCGCTGGCCGCCTTGCCATGCCAGCTCTTCCCCACCGTTTCGTTTCTTTTTTCTTTTTCTTTTTCTTTAAATTCACTCTTTCAAGCTTCATTTTATATTTCTTAGTGGTGCCTATTTTGGCCAGCCTTCAGGTGGGTTGCTTAATGCTTTCAGTCACTAATTACTCCACTTGGACTTCGTGCAATCGAAACCGGAATCCATTTGTCGGAGCTTTATTCAATGGACAAATCCTCGATGCAACACCACTTAACATGATAGAACAGTGCGACGAAAGAGTGATACATCCATGAGATTATGGTTTAGAATTTTAAAATGTGCAACTCATTCCACAATTCAAAACGCTACCTAAGATGTGGAGGCATGAGGATTTTGTAGGCGTGGCGAAATGATGGGGTGCCAGCCAAATTGAGAAGAGAAGAAGATGGATGATGATTAGACAAAAAGAGAGACAACTAGTCATCCACACGAAACACACTGTGCCAAACTTCAAACGCTGTCTCTTTAATCCATATTCACCGAACACCCGTATTCCACTTCTGCTCTACGCCATTCCATCGTCTGCTAGCACAAACGACGCCGGATGGGAACCTGTTTTTTGTTTTTGAAATGGTCGACCAGCTCAGTCAACTGCGAATTTGCAGATGCTTCCTACGCGTCCTAGAGGCCAGTCGGCACACCACCCACAAGAGCAAGTGGCATGTGGCCCCGCCCACCGAACTCAGCGGCCTCCGCCATGTGTTCCAACTTTCACAAGTTGTTGGCTTTCTCTAATTGAGCGGCCATTGTTGAATTAATTTTATTATAAACCCGTCCAATCTAACCAATTTTTTACCTGAGTCTATCGCTGTTCCTTTGGGTGCTTTGACCTCCCTCCATTTTGACTTGATGCTTTGTTAAACTTTTCTTTTTTACTATTTACCGAGGGTTAGCTGCTGTCCTAATCGCATATGCTTGAGATATTTGTAACGTGTGGGATTTTGGTGCTTCTTGGATGAAATTTTGAACAACTGATGAATTGAATTTGTTAGTTTATAACCAAATACAAAGTATTCCTCTGCAGGTAATTACCCGACTAAATTTGTAACGAATGAATTGAATTTTCATATATTGCTGCAACCAATACAGACTAGAACTAAGCAAGCTGGACGATAAAATTTTCAACTTTTATGTACCCCCAAAAGAAAAATCCCGCCGAAGAACAAAGAAATACATGAATTGAGTAGTTCTAGTTTTTAATCCACTACGAAAGTATTCAGGTCTAGCCTAAAGGAATTCATTGATGTTGGGGAATTTCGATTTTAGGTGGCGTCCAATTCAGTCGGGGTTTTTTCATTGGAAGTGGACTCTCCACCTCGTCATCGCCTGCAATGAAGAAATTCGACCGAAGCTCCGGCAAGGGTGGAATGTTCAGATCAAAGTCGCGGTGGCTGTGGCTCGAACCCGCTCCTTCTGATGAGGTATGAGCGCCGCCGCTGCTATGATTTCCATTGGCGGTGCTACCCCCTTCGTAGTGACAGCGCTTGTGGCCGCCCAAAGCCTGTCCAGTCGGAAAAGATTTGTGGCAGATAGAACACTCGTGAGATCGGGCTCCACCAACTGCCGCCGACAGAGTGGCTGAGGTCGTGGTAGCGGAGGAAGTTGACTGATCTTCAGCGCCAGCAAGTTTTCTGTGGCTGGCTTTGTGTCCACCCAAGGCCTGGTAAGACGAAAAGGCCTTCCCACAAACTGAGCACTTATAACTCTGTCGCTTCTCCTCCTCCGGCTTCGTCATCGCCGGCCCAGAAGCGTCCCGATCGCTCACAGAAGCCGCCCCACCGCGGGCGAGCATGATGAGGCAGAGCGCGAGATACTCTTCCTCTGTGGGAGGGTTATCAAAGCGCGGACGCTTAGACCGCTTGCGCTTGGTCCATGGCTCTAGCGAGTTAAGAACAGGGTCATCGAAGCGAAACACCGGCGAAGGAGTAGTCGGGGAGTTCAGAGCTTGAAGGGCCATTAGAAAAAGCTAAAAGAATAAAACTCTCCGGTGTAGGTAATTCTGGTCGGAGATGTCGAAAGAGGTGCGAGTGTGAGAGAGTGAGGAAGTAATGGCGGGTATATATAAAGGAGAAGGAGGAAGGAAGGTGCTGGACAAGTGGTGAGAAAGTAAGAGGGCGAGAGCTCGTGGAATCAGCAATATAGAGAGAGAAAGTAGTAGGAGAGAGAGAGAGAGAGAGAGAGAGAGAGAGAGAGAGAATAAGGGAAGTGGAGCACGTTTTGGATTATCTCGGTGGCCAAGGTGGACCTAAGTCGGTCAAACAGAGAAGAGTATAAGAGTAGGACTAAGCAAGAAATAGTTTTTGTGTGTGGACTCATTGCCAAGTAAAACGCCCTTCTCTCTCTTCAAAAGCTCCTCAGTCAGAGTCAACTCTCTCTACAAACGCGGTGGCAGCCGGCGACTTTTCCAACCTTCACGCGGGTTGGCGTCCGAGGAGAAGAGGTTTCATTGTGTGGCAAAGTGAATTAGACCATATTTTACAATACGAAAATAAGAATACTTTATATTGGATATGGACCAACCTTAAGGAGGAGGTTGTGCTTGGCCATTTGGGTGCAATGAATTAGACCAAGTTAATTTTCCCAAGCGATGAGGAGAAGCCAGGTCATTGCTGACGTGGTCAACTAACTGGACGGCTGGATCTCAATTTAATTTCGCTTGCTCCCGTAATTAAATTCGTACACGTGGATAAGGAGTGTACTCCCAGTATTTTAGAAAAATCCGAAACTATTCTTGAAAAGTAGCTTTTAAGTAGCCAAAGGTTAGTTTTGCAAAGGGCAACTGCGCATGGAGCACGCAAGTAGTATTATAATCACGTGTAAAATGCTCAGATGGCATCCGCAGAGAATAGATAAACTGAATAATTTGGTAATTTCAGGTTCAGCGCATGTTAAAAACAATGAACTCATTGCTAGCTAACCAACCCACCAATCCAAAACTATTCTCCTCTAATTTTATTAAAACAATATTATATTTATTATCTAAATATATTTATTGACATATTAAATAATAATTTATGATTAATTATAAATATTTAATTTATTTTACGTATTAATTATTATTTTGACTGAGTTTTGATACGACACTCCCTCATTGCGGGTTGACAGTGAGTTAGAAGTTTCCTTCAAAGCCATTTAGGGAGTAGCCCAAGACAGTCGAAGTACTCCATTCTAGCTGACCCTGCTAATTGCACCGTTAGATTCATAACCTTTAGGAGAGCCCATTGGGCTTCTTAATGCTTGTTACTGATTAAAACTAAGAGTAAAATATTGATTTTAATCTATGTTGTTTTGAGTTTCGTGTGATTCAATTTGGTCTTGTAATTTTAATTTTTGTTTTTAACGGATCTTTCTGTTTTTTTTTTTTACATTTTAATTTTTATCTTTTATCTCTTAACGCGACACTCATTAATTAGCACAAATAAAAAATTATTTTATTTATTTGTGATATGTCGTTATAATTATGTAAATTAATAATTGTCACGTATGGAATTGAAATGTGAAATTATAAGATAAATGTAACGCTATCTTTATTTTAATAGTTAGATTTAAAACAAGTTTTATTAGCAAAACCTAACCAAAACAATCTGGTGTTTACCTTTTCCTTTGCCTTCAACCAAAATTTTCAAATAAAATTTGAAGACAAACATAGCACGTAACATTTATCATCGTTCAGCTGGACCGACCGTCCCATGTTCAATATGTAAGTTTTTTAAAATTTTTCAAGAAGAGTATGACTAATTCAGTTGAACTGGCTGTACTCCATGTGGAGTACGTACTCTATGGGGAATAGTATGTATTCTCCTCAAAAAATTTTAGAAAAATTTACATATTGAACACAGGACGGCCGATTTAGCTGGATTGGCCGTACACTCTTGAGAGTACGTACTCCTCACCCTCTCTCGAAAATTGAAATTGCCTATTTATCAAACGTTAACGTTTTTTACGATAAATAATAAACATTAAAGTTTATTTTAAAATAAATCTTAAAAAATTAGATACAGCAAAACTCAACCACCAATGATGTGTAATATTTTATAATCAATAATATCATAAAACAGGAATTGTATTGGCATTTCATCTAATAAATATTAAATCAAACATAACTAGAAAACAAAAGTAAAAGATAAGCTGCATATAATTTTTTTAAACAAAATCATTCGTGTTCTGAGTTATGACCAAAATATCATCGACATAATAAAATTTGTCAAACATTTAACGTATTTTCGCTTGTATTAACCATTATAAGATATTGTGATTATATTAATTCACTCAATTTCTTTCCCACACTAAATATAACACTCAATTCCAAATATTAAAAGACAACCTAATTGAGATTTGTACGAAAAATTTAGTGAAAAAAATCACTTGTTTACTTGAAATTGAGTAAATGGAGATATCCAGGTGAGATAAATTGTCATCCCACGTAAAAGAACATTATATGCGCAACAAAATTAATCAGGAGAGGTTGGTTAGCTAATGATTAAAAGTAACAAAAATCATTTTACGAAGAAAATTAAGATATCAAAAGATATAATCTTAGTTGCTTCATTTGATTAGTCTAATAATTTAGAATTAGTTTGATAAGCAAGTTTTTATACCTATAATTTAGGAGATTTATCTTCAACTTTTATAAATAATTCATATATATTCATGTTAAACCGAACATGAAGCGTTAATGAGTGCAATTTATGATTTATTTTAAATTTATTAAATTAATTATAGTAATTAATACTAGTATTAATTAATGTATTATAATAATTAATGGTAACAATAAGTTATGGTATAAAAGGTGCGTGTAATAATATACCTGTCAGTTGGAAGTCGGAACTCGTTTCGGCTAAACATGGCCTCTGTGATTTCTCAGAAAAATCTCTGCCAAGAGTTTGAAATCTCTGGCCTCCTTTTATTTTTTAAGATTTGATTCCTTGTGTTTGCAATTCGCAATGATAAGCTTGCGTTTCTTTATTAGCCATGGGAATTTTAGGTTTTGTTTGCTTGGAAGATCGTGCAAGCCGGTGCATTTCCCGATGGCAAATGAAGACCTGTCGAACATTCATCGATGGCAAGAAATTTATTAAAAAAATTCAGAAAACGAAGGAGAAATTGTCCTACACGTACGATCGAGGCGAGAGCTTCGCCGGCATCTTAGGAAGTGAGAATGCCAATTATGAGTTCGTGTTTGTGGCTTCGTTCAGGTAATCTGACTTTTTACTTCGAAGGGTTTAGGATTTTGTCTTCAATCTTCTTCACGATCTCACAGCTGGACGTTTTGTTTTTGTTTTGCTTTTGAAATTGAAGAAAAAGTCCGTGGTAAATTACTTTTATTAATTTTGTGCTTGATTCCTTTTCATATATATTACAAAAAAATACGAAAGTCTAGCGCGTCGCCCCATAAGTTTTTATTCCCCCTTTTTAATTTTTTTAAATTTTAATACTGTCATCTTCCTGTCATAGATTTCAAGTAATTACTCAAGTATCTTTGCCGACATTTTCCTTCTTGGACAAAACCAATTCAGCAATAACGAGTTGATGTGGACACTTCAATTGTTTTTGGCGAAGTGTTATTTTATTATAGGAAAAAATATCTGCAGATTTTTAAATTAATAATTGTAGCAACTAGCAACTGTTGAGTTTGTGTTTTTTTTTTTACGAATGATGCATCTGCATTTTATTGGATTTATTCTATTCCATACAGGATCATTGAATCTGAGAACGCAACTAATATTCTGAACTTGTCCGAAATATTATAGAGCCAAGTATATTTTTTTCCTCCTCTTTTCTTTTGATATCTTATCAGGAAATTCTTTTCATTACTCTGCAATGATTGAAATTAAGATAGGTCTTTCATTTTGTTACTGTTGGAGGAATTTTGTTGGTAGGACACATCTTTTGGCAGATAAACTCGAGGTACAGCAAATGTAGTTGCATTGTATAAGAATAGATTATCCATGACCCAATGTACATAAGCATAATCAGTTAAAGTTGGCAAACGGAATGCTCTGACTTTAAGAAGTAAAAATGAGAAGGTTGTGGGGATAGGTTTTATATAATAATAGCACATTTGCCTCAAAAGTCACATCACTCTTTTTTTTTTTTTTTTTTTGTTTAACAAAGATTAAGGTTGGTTGGTGTACATAGATTGTTTATAGCAGTTGATGGATCGGAGTTGAAACTGAAAAAAAGGAAACATCAATTGGTGCCGACCTTAAAGTACTTAGGATGAGTCATGATGGGGTTGTTGGGTTGAGCTGTACAAAAATGTATGCTTTTTTTAATCATAATGAAAAGTTACATGACCATCATCTTTGGACAAGAAGAATACTTGGTAAACTTGTTTGGTGGTTGCTTTGTCTAGTTTGGAACACTTGATTAGAATGCCGGACTCTCCAACACGATCGGATGGAACCTAACATTGGCTAATATTTATTATTCCAGGTGTTCTATTAGCAATCAAGATTGTCGCAACTATTATTAACCTTTCATTCATGTGTGATATGTGTAGATCTCTATATCAGCGAGGACAATCAAGATGTTGCAGAGCCTTTTTTTGTCTTTGATGCCAAATCTTGATCAGTTGATGCAGATGTATCACCCTAGGTTTTCCAATCTGGATATGATAGTTTTTCATCCAATCACGCAAGTATAAAGGTTACTTGTTGACTTTGTTAGAATTAAAACTATTTATAGTCTCCTCTAGATGGTACTTTACTCCTTCAGTAATTTTACGGTGATTAATGATCATTTATGGAGAGCATTATTCAAGCTTATCATTAAATGAACTGGGTTGACTCTGAGTTGTATTCTGCAAGGTAATTGGCCCACAGTGGACTCTTGAGATCACTTAAAATATAATTAAGGTCATCCGTATATCAATAATTAAGAGCTAAGAATTTCAATTACGAAACAAGTTAATCATGCATAACATTCTTTGCATCGTGGGGTATAAATATGTCTCATTTTGCTTGTTGTCCTAGCCAAATTCAAAGTCATATAAGCACTTACTCTAGAGCACTCTTCCAAAGGCTTCTTCTAGTGCTGGAACAAATGGAGTTTTTTAGAGCTTTTTGTGAAGGAGAGTGTCACTCATCAAGTTCATTAATTTCCCTGGAAGATTGGGTGGATTTTGTACCAGATTTTTTTGTTCAACATCCTTATTTTCTGGAGCACGAGGAGCTGAGCTTCCCACCGTTCACTGTCGGCAACACTCATCATGCCACTGTTGGTGTTGCGGGGATTAATGATTACTGGTTGCATTCTTTAGATACTTTCAACACTGACTTCCACTGGAACAAACCAGAGAGTAGTCTTTGTGGTAATGGCAGTAATAGTGTTTTAATATCTGGTCCACTGCATGAAGAAGAGTACCTTAATAATGGTTGTAATCAGGTTCCTACAGAAAACAATTTGTCGGTGATTACACGTGATCGAACAGTGGGTGAAGGCTCTTTATTCGTAGAATGGTCTGAAGTTGTGCCGGATGCTACTGCTTGTGTTGATGAAGATGTGAGCTATAAGAAATTTGAAAATCATGAGGAATCTGACGAGGGATTGCTCCTTAAAAGGAAATTTCATGGTCTAGAAGTTGAAAAAAGAATTGATCATAAAAACAGTACCAACTCATGTGACAACCTGAAGAAAAGAACTAAGATTTCACGGGATGTAAGTTCCATTTAGTGCTGTCGTTATCATTCATTTGTCTGACCAATTTATGGTTAAAACTAAAAAGTGACAACTTTTATGAACTGTTATGAAAAATGCAGGGCCAGCATGAGAGCATTACTGTAAAATCAAAGAAAGGCCAGAAGCACGCCCCAAAAGGGAAATCTGAAGAAGAGGGCAAAGCTGTATCTGATGGACAGAGCTGTAGCAGTTCCAGCTCAGAAGAAGAAATTGCTTCTTGTGAAAATAATGGAGAACCAACTTCAGAGTCTATGGCTAGTGCAGTAACAATTTGTGGAAAGATTAAAGCAAGTAGAGGGTCAACGACTGATCCCCAGAGTGTTTATGCAAAGGTAAAAACAAAGTTCAAAGATTATTTCTTTCAAAATAACTGGTGTGTCCTGAATCCATTTCTGATTTTATTGACATCGCAGAAAAGAAGAGAAAAAATTAACGACCGGCTGAGAATCTTACAAACTCTTGTACCCAATGGAACAAAGGTGAGTGGCATAAGGTGTAGGGATTGTAATTCTCAAGTTTTGAATGAAGCTACGGGGAGAGAAAGCTCAGAAATTAACATTATTGTTCCAAATCTGTATAGGTTGACATTAGCACTATGCTCGAGGAAGCAGTCCAGTATGTGAAGTTTTTGCAGCTCCAAATTCAGGTATAGACTTAGATTAGTTTCGTATAATTCTTAAATGCATTGAGCATGTAGAATCTAAACTGTACGTTGAATGTCTTTATAGCTTTTAAGCTCAGATGAGTTATGGATGTACGCTCCATTAGCTTATAATGGATTTGACATTGGCCTGCACCAAAAGATGTCTCTATTTCAACGACAGTAAAGGGTTCTGACATGACAAAACAATACGAGTACAAAAATAAAACAGAAATGTTCGAGACTTTGAGTTCAGAGAGATCAGTCCTTGATTGGCCCATCAGTGCGAATGAAGAATGCACAATAACTCTGTGAGGCAAAGACATTTCAAGTTTGAAATTCTCCGATGGAATAAATATGACTGGCGAGCCGTTCAGCTCGGTTTTGACCAACTCACCGACTTCAAACCGGACTATAAACAAGAAGATTGGTTGGAACTTGGACGTCAATCGTAAGCTCGCTGAAGAGGTCTTGCCAGCAGTTGGTGAATTACTTTTTGAACAAATATTGAATTATCTCCTCGAACTGTTCTAGAAATACAATGTACCAAGAACTGTCCTACAAATACTGGGCAAGTATGCAATTTTAGTTAATTGGTATTAACATGTGTAGTTCAAGCAATGAGATATGGGTTTAAACTAATGTCAGAAAGAACATTGATGCATTTATTCTGTGGTTCTATCATCTGAGCGTATTTTTTGACGTGTCAAATGACGATTGATACGTTTAATTTAATAAATTATATTTTTATAATTTGTTATATTAATTATTTTAATAATTGTGTAATAATAAAAAAGTAATGAACGTAGCGTACATAATTCATTTTTATTTATATCCAGCTGTAGAAATGAACTCAGGCCCAATAAAGGCCCACTTGGCCCAACATCACATCTCTCTTGCCGCGGAAGTTGTGTCGCTCGATGAAAGCGGGAGCACAAGGTGTCAGTTTCTGCATTTTCTTTTTTGATTTTTCTCATTGACGCTGGAGTCTCGGGGAGCAATGGTCTCGGCGGAGCAACCCTTGAAGAAGAGAAAGCTGTACGAGTTCACTTCGGAATCACGAGAGCCGGATCCGTCGTCGGAAACCCTGGTGGAGAATTACAGTTCCGTAGCTCCTCCTTCCACTCCACCGCCGTTGTCCCAGGATGAAATTTTGGTCAAACGGAGGAATAGAGATGAGATTCGAAGTGTGTATGAATGTTATAAGAGAATTAGATTTTCTATTTCTCAGAAAAGAAACGGTGCTATGGCCCCTGATATTGAGCAAGCTTATCTCTCTCTTATTTCTGCTTCAAGGGGTTAGTGTTTTCGCATCATTTTCTTTTTTCATCAATAATTTTACAATTTTGGAATTCGAAAGATTTTACTCTACATATGTCTAGACTTTGGGCAATGAATTTAGTGTTTTGCCATTTCGAAGTGAGCCGTGAGAATTAACTTTTAACGGTGAAAAGAAGTATTTATTCTTTTTTTATTTGCTCCTGGCTAAACACAATATAAATGAGGAGGGAAAAAGTAAAAAGTTAATCTCATTAATTCACTTGAAGATCCAATACCTACTGCATTCCAGTTCTGATGCCAACTACTACCACATATGCGTTTAAATTTTCCAGTTTCATTTCATTGGACATTTTGTCGGTCCTGGAGTTGCCTAGTATAAGTAAATATAAGTGAATGATATCAACTCACTTGAGATTAGAAGAGAACTTCATCTTTTCAACCTTTGTCAAAAGTGATATCTGGTGTTAATTTGACAACTACTACCCTGCTTTTAATCAATTTTAACATCTCTTGTCAGTGGCATGACATTTTAGTGGTATAGGAATCTAGAGATATCCTAGGAAGGTTGCTAAGGTTATGCATTTTATATATGTTTAAGTTAGTAACTTTTAACATGAAGAAACAAACTGTTTATCCATAAATGAGGGAAAGAGTTTGAAGCAAAAATCTGGCGGATTTTTTAGCATAGTTGTAGAAGCTTCAACTACTTTGACATGTTGGATTACATTGTATTATCTGATTTGTCACAATCCCAGTCCTATTTAGCTGAAAAACTAAAGGAGCATTGTATTCAAAAGGAAAAATTAACCTTTTCTTCTGAGGATTTTCAACATGAAATTCTATGTTCTTTGTGGGTCACTTTCCAATAACTCTCAGGTTGTACGAGTGTACAGAGAATTGTGGCAGATCTTATTCCACGATATGCATCATACTGTCCAACCGCACTGGAAGCGGCAGTTAAAGTCATTATTAATATGCATAGTTGGAGCTTGACCAAGATAAATAAGGGAGAGGATAATGATGGGGTGGCATTTGATATTGCTAGAGCTTGCACTGTTGGTCTGGCTGATATTTGTTGTGCTGTTTCTTCTGAGGTGCCAGCATCATCTGTCATTCAAGGCATTTGCTCTACCGTCTTTCAAAATGCACTCACCTTTTTTGTCTCCCCATTCGAAGGAAAGGATATCTTTCAGATTGTTGATAAAGATGTTTTGAAGATTCAAGATTCTGCTGATATCTATGCTGAGCTGAAACAAAAGTATGCAGACGAAGACGAAACCTCATTGGTTAAGCTCTCCAAGTTTAGTGCGCTCAGTCTACTATGGGTTTTTTTTTGTTGTCCTAAAAACTTGCTGGCAGCTTGTTTTGAGCTTTTCAATTTGACTACAGATGGAGTCCACAAAGAAGGATTATATTTTTTCACTCAAGTTACATGCAAACTTGACAATGCTGGAGCTCTTCAAACGGGTAAAAGAAGTGATATAAGTGGTGGGCCTGAACCAGTCAATGATTCTATTTTGGAAAACAAGAGGAACTGTGAAGTGGTTGAGGAGCACGTATCAGAAAACTGCTTGTTGGGCATGGTAATATTGCATTTTCTCATTCTCAGATGCATATTATCTATCATAATTTTCAAAAAGAATGTCATTATATAATTTTTTTTTTTTGAGTAATGTGGTTGGCTGTTTGATGAGGACAATATCTTCAGAGTTCTTGTATAATCGAGTTGGATATACTTTGGAATCTATCTTTCTTAGAAGCTGATGTTTTTGTTTGGCGGTTTCAGATATATCATAATTTTATCTCTTTGATGAGTAACATCATTAAGCTGCTTGATTAGGACAATTTCTATGAAAGATCTTTTATAATGTCCCTGGATATACTTTAGACTCTATCACTTGTAGGAACTGATGTTTTGTTAGACAGTCTGATAAATCATATGTTTCTTCACCAACCCTTTAGATTTTGATATTTTTTTCTGGATCTTGCATGAATAGTTATTGTAGCATGAATATAGTAATATTAACTTTCATGCATATATAAGTTGATTTCTGTTGGTAAAGATTTCTTCATACAACGTGACATTGGCACCTTTTTTGCAGAGAGAGGGTGTCAGTGATATGCTTTGTAGTTTTTATCTGTATTTTGCTCTTTTATGTATCTGCATATTATTGTTGAGTCTAGTCTATTATTAATTATTAACATACTGCAACATGACATTGACACCTTTTTTGCAGAGAGATGTCAGTGATAAGCTTTGTAGTTTCAGTTTGTATTTTGTTCTTTTATGTATCTACATATTATTGTTGAGTCTTGTCTATCATTAATTATTATCATAATGGTTGATACTGATAAAGTCATGTCATATAATCAATTATTTTTCAAGTGAAAACTGTTATTTGTAAGTATGCTTGGTGATTGAGTCTCAAGCTAGTTGCATGTCTCAGATTAAGCAATTTCTTTAACCAAATGAATTGTGATGGAGCTAGATTATCAGAAAAGTCATCTAATGTAATGGTAAAGTCTTTATACTTCATTGGCTTATGTTTTTCTTGAGGAGAGTTATTGTTAATACAAATCAAGTTGTATTTATATGAATGAGTTTAATATTGGTGATGGGTCTTGTGTGCAAATTCCATGCAGAAATGACGAGTATGCAGATTCTAGATTGGCATCAGAATAAAAGATTTTTCAGTGTCCTATTATGTACTGTTATTTACCCCTTATTTTCATGATGGTTTGCAACCATATTTGAAGGGAAATTTGATTTCTGCCAGTATAAAATACTGAAATTGGCAAAGCCAATAAATTTCATCTTGTCACTTAAATGGGCTAGGATCAAGTGTGCAATAGTCCTTCATTTTGGTGCATGCTGATGATGTACTGCATTTTATTGTTTGTAGGTTCTTGGAAAAGATCGAATATTTCGAAGCTGGGTATTGTCAAAATACAAGAAGCTATGTTCATCGTCTTCTTTCCATAGTTTATCAGATATTCAATCAGCGATGGACACAATTTTTTCATCATTTTATGAGGCAATGGACGTAACAGATAGTCACAACTCAAGTGGTGAAGATCATTCTGATTTATTCTTAGGTCAACAATTTGGGAATAGGCTGTGCAAGCCATGTGACTTTTCCAATGAACTAGTGGGCAAAAATAGTAACTCGAGAGGTTCTGGTGGAACCATTAAAGATGGTGTCAGCAATATAGTTTTGGATCAACATCTTTTTGTAGCCAATCGTGATAATGTTTTCCACACAAATGCAGTAGGCTCAACTTGTAACAGTGGTGGTTCAAGGTCCAATATCGAAACTCATGAGCACAGTGACTTGTTTCATGGCAGGTTTACCATGCCCAAGGACCTGTTACTGGACCAGAAACCTTCACCTTTGACAAGAATCCCATTAGACGCAGAGAAGAATTCACTTGAAAGTATAAATCAACTAATAAATGTTGAGAAGAAGCAAGTTACAAGTGCTGATCACAACTTTCCAGCTGTAAGATCTTCTAGTCGTGGCTTGGATAATGATTTTACATCTCCTAAACATCATTTTGCAATTCCCAATACTCCCACCTCTACTCATGCTTTGTGGTACTCTGATGGGGATCCATCAGCCATGGATATCTTCTCTGCTTCCAAACAGCTCTGGGTGGGGTTTTTTGGCACTGATGTGCCTGAAGCTCATTTAAGGTTTCAGTTTGACAGATTTGGCCCCATTGAAGATTTCTTCTTTTTCCCGGTCAAAGGATTTGCTTTAATTGAGTACATCCACATCATTGATGCTATTAGGGCAAGGGAACATATTCGTGGACAGTTTCAATGGTGTATTAAGTTCATGGATGTGGGTGTAGGGACTAGGGGTGCTCTCAATGGTGTTGCTGTTGGTTCTAGTCCTCATGTTTATATTGGAAATGTTTCTGGCCAGTGGGAGAAGGATGAGATTTTGCATGAAACAAGGAAAGTACTCAACAAAATTCCGTATCTGGTCACTGATCTTAGCAGTGAAGGTACTTTGCTGATTGAATCTGAAACTCCCGAGGAAGCTGTTGCTGTGATGACACATCTAAGACAGTATCGTAAAGAAAAGGGTTATCACTGTCCACCTTTAAATGCTAGACCAAGTAATGCTGCAATGCCTTATGTGGATTGTGGAAGAATAACATGTGCTTCAAGTCTTAGCATCAGAAGTAATAATCCAGGATACACATGTAACGGTGGGATTGGATCACCTCATACTCCCATTGTGCCAGAGAGCCCCAGTGGAAGCTCCAGAACTAGGATGTCTGATTTACAGTCCCTTCTTTTTTCTTTACGTGTGAAATATAACATCAATCAAAATTCTGGTTATTTTGACAACTATATGTCTGGCAATTGCAATTATAACACCAAGGGGGAAGAAGAGAAAGTGCCATCTAGTACTCTCTGGATTAGTTTTCCTAATATAAACTTCCCTTTTGTCACAGATGATGAGTTAATGGCAATTTGCAATCTTGCTATTGCTAATACAGGATCTGTTGTAAGATTTGCTCGATCAAATATGCATTCAGGTTGTGGTTGGTTTGTTGAGTGCAGTAGTATAGATGCTGCAATCACTGTATTGAAGAATCTACGCAGTTGTCCTGGAATTTTCCTTCGGTTAGAATTCAGGTTCGACTTCTTAATAGTTCTCTGAAGTATATTAATTACTTTTATCTGATTAAAAGAAAGAGTTCTCAAGTTTGCTTCTGTTTGTATGGATTTACCTGGGGAACGTTAGTTTGAGTTATTTTATATTTATAGTTCAAATTACCAGTGAAATTGATTTCCAAAATTAAGTTTGTTACGAGTTTGCAATTTGAATTTGAGTAAGTCGTATTTGTGGAAAATTGGTAGTCTTACGAGGGGCAGATCAATAATGACAAAATCCATTAATAATATTCAGTTTTGTTATATGTTGGTCGTTGGTTCCATTTCAATGTTGCAAATTGATTGAAGTTTCTGATTTTGGAGCTTAAAGAATCAGTTTCTCCTAAATTTCCATGTTTGAGCTATTATAGAGCAGCAAAACTTTGATTTGATGTACCAATCCCCACAATATGATTTTTTTTTTGTATGAACAGTCATCCTGGAAATCATCATACCACGCCATTACAAATTAAACATGAAAATCGCCCCATGGAGCTTGTGTCTCCCAGGATAAATTATGAGAATTCTGGAATTGCTTCACAAAGTGGACATTCCTACCAGCCAAACTGGGCTATTTCCAGTTGTTCCGATGTGTCTGAAGTCCGTGCATATTCTCAAGGAGGTGATATTAAATGTCAGAGATAAGCTTGACAATTTTCTTTTAACCCTCTTGCTTCTGATGATTGTTCTTTGTTATTCTATTTTAGGTGGGCATGTTCCCACTGTTCCTGACCAAATTTGGACCCATAGGAAACCTGAAATGGATCTGCATCCACTGCCAGGGAGCATATCTTCTGTACCAATGGTAACACAAGGGCCTCCTCTGCCACCTCCACAACAAATTCAATCTTCTCCATTTATGCGACCTCTTTATCCCCCTCCAAATACTCCTTGGCCAGTGAGGGGTTTGAATCCTCATTTGCCTCTCAACCCTATATCACCAGGTGCAATGCCTAATACTTTTCCATGTCACGCCGTTGCAACTCCTTTTGTACCTGCTTCCGTGACGCCGCTTGCTCAGATTCAGGGGACTCCAGTGCATCAATTTGACAATGTGTTTTCTCAGCCTGTTGTGCCGCCACGATTATCATCTTTACCACCACCTCAGCCTGAACTGCCACCTCCATTACCTCCTTCTCCACCCCCCCTACCCCAATCAGAGCCACCTTCCCTGCCACCTCCACCCAGTTCTCCCCCTCCCCTGCCGGCTCCACCAGCTGTAGAATCATCACAAATGGAAAGTTCTAGCCACTCGACCCAGTACCAATGGCAGGGCACACTATGTAAAAGTGGAGTTCATTACTGCACAATATATGCACAGAGAGTGGATTCAGAAATTTGCAAATATTCAAATTCCATTTCTGAGCCAACTGAGTACGTCATCTATCTCCACTTGTTTTTAATTTTTTTTCAGAGTGTTGAGGGGCTAATTTCTAATACTAGGTAATTTTTGGGCAGATGGCCAGTGAAATTAGATATGACCAAACGCACAGATTTTCGGCATGTGAAGTCAACATTTTCTAGTGCTCCACCACATAAAGTGAGTTCCTGTATTTCTATATATTGACAACGTATTGATTTTGTGGGAAACCTCTAGACGATCTCCTTTAACAATATTCTACTGCAAAAATATATGGAAGTTATTTACTAGTTTCATTGTATGGTGAATGGTGAATGTGATAAAGTATGTGTATTCTCAGTTGTGTTCTTAACATGGTTGATGACGTTGGGATATGCACTTGCACTCCTTTATACTCCCTTTGGTGTACTTAACAGTGTAATATAAGCCTCTGATTGTGTAATACCTGGTACCCATAAAAGTCATTCTTTTTCTCTCTTGATATAGTAAAATCTGGGTATTCAAATGAATACATATGTTAGATGACCACTACAAAATCAGCCTCTGTCTGTTAATTCTTAGATTAAAATAATTCTGGTTGAGTGATTAACTTTTATGGTTTTGATGGTTATTGTAGAGGGAGGTGTGTCAGCTGATTCCGTCTTCTGCCGGGAACAATAAAGGCGTAAGTTTTCTAATTTTTGTTATCTAGTTATAAAGTTCTTTAGTGAAAACTCTTAGCAGTATTGAAACTATTTTCACCAAAGAGATTTTTGGCCCGACGAAGAAAAACCCGAATCTGAAAGCAAAACTATAGCTAATCTCTTCATAGAATAATCTCAACAGATATTGTTATCTTCACAAGTGAACCGTAGATCATTATTGCACACAATCCAGTTGCATATCCTTTTTTTTTTTTTTTCCACTTTAGTTTCTGAACATTATAGTATGCAGTTTCAGGATTTTGTACTGTACTTGAAGCAGAGGGAGTGTGCTGGAGTAATTAAGATACCAGCAACGAAATCCATTTGGGCTAGGCTTCTTTTTATAATTCCTTACTCGCAACATTGGTGTTCCATGCTCTCAATTTCACCTGGTCCAGCTGATGGCCTAATTGGTTTGGTTTTGCCTAAAGAAACAAACTCAGATTGGGGTTGAATATAGTTGGTGATGGAATGGAGAAGTAAAATAGAAGAGCTGATCACCCTCGGACAATTGGAGGGACGCAGATGGCGGAAATAAAATAATTGGTTTGAAAATTCCACACTTGGGCTGTGATTGAAACGAGTGTTTCTAGGATGAGAAATGGGAAGAGAGTATCCCATGTCGTAAATGAAAGGAATTTAGGCTTGCATTGGTAAGTTCTAGGCTGTGTCCATCAAGTTTTGCTTTTGCATATTGGTAGATTGTATTAGGTGTTGTATATCACTGAGCTGGACAGTCTTCATAACGAGAGACATTGTTAAAAATAATATGATGATGAAATAATGTGTTCTAAGGAGGGGCATGTTCCCGTGCAACAGGGCTTTAGTCCAAGGGTGTGGGGCCTGAAGACTCTTTGACTATTCATCCTTGGCCTCCGAAATCTTTTCAAGGAAAGCTTGTATTACACGAGTATGAGAGGAAAGGCCAGTTGGGTTCCCTGCATTTTCTTTTCACTGTGATCGTGTAATTAATTCAATCTCCTGTCCCTGAACTGCGACCTGCGTGGAAGAGAATCCAAACAAGACCAACGATCCTCGAGTCACAAAACCATTGCAGGATAATAATAATAATAATGATAATAATATTATTATTATTATTATCACCCGAAGGCCCAAACCATATTACATTTTTATTATAATCATGACAATGGTTCATTTTCATCAAAAATAAAAAATAAAATTTTAAATAATTCATAACGTTCCCTCGCCAGGTAGTGACGTGTGCTGATTTGACTGGTCATTCGTCCATACTTCACTGAACATCTAGTCTTCTGTTCCCCGGCCCCAGCAAATATTCGGTGCCGCAAGCATCGCATCCCACTTTCTGATTGGACCGTGATTCCACTCGCGTCAAACTTTC